>OW121795.1:13914470-14514470 GCA_933228885.1 Leistus spinibarbis
GTATATTTATTATGGTTTATTGATGTAAACGGATACTACAACATTATTAGAACAATCAAATTACTCGAAATTCTTTATTTCTAGCTAGTACGTATTGCTTAAGTTATAGGCCGTGGAATGTCCACTATTTATTTCTTTGTTTTAGATATTGACCTAGGAATGTAGTTTATCCAAACGCGTTTGATTCAAACGTACTTCGCAAAATGGTGTCGTTGAAACAATGAATATTTATGGTGAATTTTTTATGCAATTCGCTGGCGTTAAGAACGAAGTGCTGCTGTGCCCACCAGACAATGAAACCCGCATAAAAATCGACAACAATTCAGCGGAGATCGCGTATTTAGAGGACATTAATAAATATTTTAACCCTGCATGTCGGCCAAAACTCGAAGACTTCCCTAAAAAACCACTGTCTTGCCAACATGTCTGTCCAACTAGTATAAATGCATTAAATAAACACCCTGAATTTTCTGAAGCTGTACCTTACATAGAGCATGTGTCTAAAAAGATTAATAATGAAGTAAATTGTTTAGCTTGCACAAACACTAATAATAACAATAGTCCCGTTTTTAAGTATACAAATGATCACATGTTGATACATTCAGATAAACGACCGCATTGTTGCACAATTTGCAGTAAAGGCTTCACCAGCAAAAGCCACTTGAACCGCCACATGTTGATTCACATTGGCGAGAAATCGCATAAATGCACGATTTGCAATCGTGGATTTATCGAAAAGTGCAAACTCGATCGCCACATGCTCATTCACATCGGTGAAAAATCCCACAAATGTCTTATTTGTAATCGCGGTTTTATCGAAAAAAGTAAACTGACACGCCACATGCTAATACACATGGACGAGAAATCGCATAAATGCGCTATTTGTAGTCGAGGTTTCACCGAAAAATCGAAACTAACTCGTCACATGCTAATTCACGATGGCATACGGTCGCATAAGTGCTTTATTTGTAACCGCGGGTTTACAGAAAAGAGCCACTTAAACCGGCATATGTTAATACACATCGGCGATAAATCGCATAAATGCACGATTTGTGATCGAGGATTTATAGAAAAAAGTAAATTAACACGGCATATGTTAATACACACTGGAGTTCGATCGCATAAATGTTTTATTTGTGATCGGGGGTTTATTGAAAAAAGCCACCTTAATCGGCATATGTTAATACACCGCGGAGTTCGATCTCATAAATGCGCTATTTGTAATCGAGGGTTTACTGAGAAAAGTAAATTAAACAGACACATGTTGATACATATTGGGGAGAAAAACCATAAATGCGCTATTTGCAATCGGGCTTTTACCGAGAAAAATAAATTGAACCGGCATATGCTTATACACATCGGAGAGAAGGCACATAAATGCGAGATTTGCAATCGTGCGTTTACAGAGAAAAATAAATTGAATAGGCATATGTTGATTCATATTGGAGAAAAAACGCATAAATGCTCAATATGCAGTCGGGGATTCAACGAGAAAAACAAACTAAACAAACACATGCTGATACATCGGTGTGTAAGACCGCATGAGTGTGAAATGTACGATAAATCGTAGAAATTATACGATAAGGTGAATAACAACCTCAAATGTCCAGTAAGAGTTGATTAACTATTCCAGAACACGACTTAAAATGGCTGCTATTGTTTAATAATAAATCTTTTGTCGTAAAGCGATCACAAATTTTACGTGTTACTTAACCTGGAATAGTTAATTCAAGATGGTGGAACTATACACACAAGGCGATAAATAATATGAGATTTGAAACAGTATTATTGTAAAGAGTGTATAACCGCTTTGTCACCATATTTTGAACTATTCTGCAAACCGCGATTAAAATTTAAAATGGCCGATTGCAACAATGCAGCCATTTTGAATTCTACTTCTAATCTACCCTTAAACGGCTAATGGGTTGATTGTTAACTTCAATATTTTAGAGATATTCTCTTATAAATCGAGCTTAGGCACTAAATTGACCATTTTTCACAATTTATATTACATGGGTTTCATTGACGTACATTTTCATTTTGTCTTTAACACAATATATGTATAACTTCTATGAAATTACTCAAACACGTATATATATGTGATATGTACAGTCATGAACTTAATAATATGGTGGAAAAAAATATACTTGAAATTGTTGTATGTTTATATGTCATACTTTGTACTTTGTGCCACATTAGCTTATGAAATCGTTTAGCTAGATTTTATATATTATAAGTCACTTTGTGAAAAAAGAGAAATTATGCACTGTTAACTACTATAAGTGAAACTTTTTAGCTTTGTCCGAACTTTAATCTATTTAAGTAAAAAAGGCGGGACCATTTGGAACTGCTATTGAGTGTAATAGTATTTTTATAAAACAATTAAGACAATATATATCACCACATTTAACCGTATTGCAATATTACAAATAAAATTTGTATTTTTGTTAAACATTATTCTGAAATACTAGCCGTTTTCCTTTTAGACGTTTTATACTGAACTAATCTGTATTGGCGTGCTCTATTTTCTAAATTATCGTTTCCCATCTCTCAAAATGGCATAATATTTTTCCCTTGAAAGGTAAACGGCTACTGACAGAGTTTTGGCGCCAAACTTATATGCGCAATAGATACATGCGCATGATTCTAATACGATTTGGTATTCAAAATGTTATATTTTAAATAATATAAACTAGAGACCATAGTTTATTTTTATTGTACTGATAAAATTAATCGGTTACCTATGGTAAATTGTGTTACACGTACATAACTATATCGTAATTTTATGTTTAATTGTCAATCATATAGAAAATTAGAATATATAGTATTATTTATATATAATTATGTATAATTAATTATTTTCGTATTGTACTATAATCTGTGTGCAATTTTAATTTCAAATATATTTACCCCTACTCAAATATAATTCAAAATCCATGCTTTTTAGAAATAGTGCCTTAAAATTCAAGTATCTGTTCTTTAGACTTCATGCATAATAATTTTGTATATAATACAAAATTATACTTCCTATAATATATATCCAATCATATGTTTCTGTATCAATATATATGTAATATATATATATATGTAATAGATATAATAAATAAAATATTCATAAAAAAAAAACATTATTTTTACTCTTGGGGTGATATAAATATTTAATAAGTTGATATCCACGCCTAAGGAAATGGTTATTTGAAATATAAGAGCAAAATTTGCAATTGAGGTTGCGCTGGTTGCATAAATTAATTATGAGCGCAAAAACGATTTTGTGCACACGTTAACGGTAGTTTAAATCATAATTATATTGGGGTTCATTCAAATTTACGTGTACATTGTTTAAAAAGGTATTGGAAGTTTTGCGTCCAAGGTCAAATCAATTACTTGTCAGGATGGTACAGGTTTTTTCTAAACTGATTTCCAGTGATCTCCCGTCAGCATGATGCTGTTAAAAGAGCTGGGGTTCAAGTCAGTCATGAATCAGATGTGCTATCAACAATCAATACACTATTAAACTTATGTTTCTTGTGATTATGTGCATCAATCATCAAAAATAATTGCATTGTTTTGAGCTTTGACGGCGGAAGCACGTGCCAGGATATAAGGGTATAACTAGTCATTTTTAAACGGTAAGTTTTTGTTATACGATATTAGCATTTCGGAAATTAAGAAAGGTTTTATTATTACTAAGTAATAGTAATAATATTGCTGATAGTAACAATACGGTGTTAAAAATTTGCGTCATGTTCTGAATTAAGTAAAAATATATTTTTTCTAAATTGATATCCACACTTAGATATGTGTGTTTGTATGAATGTATGTGTAGAACGCTACTAGTGCTGGAGTCAGGGTATTTTTGTAGTGGTGGCACTGATTGTTTATAAATTCTGTATATGTTATGGGCACATGGTGCCCTAGTGCTTTGATTATATGTATAAGCAATTCTAGTGTACATTTCTGCAGAATTTGTTTAATAAAAAATTGTTTTACTGTCTGTATGTACAAAAATAATAAAATAATTGAAGTAAGACAGAAAATGAAAGTAGAAAAATGGTAACGTATGATTAATTAAATATAAAAATCGAATACGGAATGTTGTGTTAGGTATATAATGCATTAGAAAAAGTGTAGCTCATATTACAGATAGTTGATCAATTTATTATTGAGTATGAGTACTTAAAAATTGTTTATGACACGGTTGTACTTGTTGTAATATATTTGGTTTATTGGATTCCGGTATATAATGAACTTTAGAGACAGTAGCGTAGAAATAATAATATAAATAAAACAGAATAGATTAAAAAAATATCTGTCACCGAAAATATGTATTGATTTGTTAATATTGGCGGGGTTTAATAATACAAAATAACCAGTGAATTTAATGTAGAATGTATAATAAATTGTAGATTTTCGTATTAGTGTAATATGAATACAAGAAAACTAGGAAAATATTTAAAACCAATAAAATAGTCACAAAATTATTTAGTTTCTTCTCAAAACTTGAAATTATAAAGTATATAATTTTAAAAATGATTTGTTTCTAATTTATGAACGTACGCTCATGTTGCATTATATGTCAACATTGCTGTCTGAGATTGATCATGTTTTACGAACACAATCGACGAAATCCCAGTATTGGGTACCGCGGCGAAGCCGAAACTTCGGAATTAGTTAAATTGTTGACAAATTTTTAGACTAAACATTGTTTTGTGTATTATTTATCATAAATAAGGTAAGTCAAAATAGTAAATAAATTAATAATAGATGATGTATATTAAATATTATTATTTTAACATTTAAATACCATAGATTTTTTTATTATCTCTCTTATTTAAATAATGAAATATTAAATTTAAAATTTGTATAATAGAAAGTAATGTGAGCACAACATCGACATTTTAATATAAATATCCGTTTTGAGGCTCCATGAATATATTTTGCCTATCTTCTTAAGTTTAATTATTAGATTTTTATTAGAATATTTGAACTAACTTTTATAATAAAATAGTAAATATACAAGAAAAATTAATCTATATAACAATTTTTCTAAGAATATCATAATTTAAGAGGGGAAAAAAATAGAGTACATCCCTGGCAAGACCAACCGTCTCTTATAACCCTCGTTATGCGGTGTATTGCAGTGAGATGCGTGCTTTAGTATTTAATTTACGGAATATTTTTTATAAATTTGTCAGCCTCTAATGACAATGTGAATGTACCGAGCAAGGACATATTTATTCATTTTATAATTATACTAGTATTTTGTATTTATACGTAGTAGTTTATAATTATCTATTTTGCCGCCATATCACATGATTTTTCATATATAAAACCCATTAAAATCCAATTAATAATTAGACATCTTAACTTTACAATAATCATATTTGTTATTGTGTAAAATTATTAATATTAAACCTGGAAATCTTCCTTTTCATTATAGTTCTTTAAAAATAAGTGGTTCTTTAAAATATCAGTGGTTAAAAAATATTTTCTGCATAAATATATATATATTTTTTAATTTACTAAATAGAATATTCAACAAGCTCAAGTTATTGGTGCCTGCACCTATGCTTGTATATCATTATATTGTATAGGTAGTAATTATGTAAATGTATATAAATTATTCTTAGACGTTATGACAACATAGTTTAATATGTAAATTCATGAAATTATGTATTGTAATAAAACTATTGTTTGATTTTTTATGGTAAAGTTGTCAAAATGTTTGCACGTGTTATTCTTAATAGACCACTAAACAGGACAGTATTAAGGTATACTTCTGTAGACAAGTACAACATTGACTCTATTTGTATAATTTTCAACTATTCTTATATAAAAAGATTAGTAGTATGCATTTGTTAACATTGTTATGCAGAATCGCAGAATTACATAATCAGATAATCGTTGAGTTAGTGCTATTAATTCATTTAAATAGGCAAATAACCTTGGAACATTCGCATGAATTGTTCAATCAAATATTCAAGATTTACTAACTTAAACCTGGCTAAACCCATCAAGAAACACGTAAGACTGAATCAGAAAAAATCCTAAATGTGGTATTAATTTTCTGGAAATTTTAAAGCTATAAAAATGAAAAATACAGCATTTAAAAAAATGCCTTAGTATCATTTCATATTTATTTATAGTGTGAGTGACAATATAAGGGAGAAAATAACTTTAATTTTTTATCGCAGATCATAATAGAAAAAATTATCTTTAAGCAAATACGTATCGAAAACATGTTTTCCCTTAAATCTTGAGTACGTTTGGAAATATATTGTTGAAAAATTGTTTTGAACTATTAATAATTATTTAACTATAATACAATAGTAGTTGTACATAATTGTGTGAAAATATATATGTAATTATTTGTGTAACCATTTAAATTATAATTAAAATAATTAATAATAATCGTTTACATGTTTCTTATTTCAGATAAACATATTATCCTTCTAGTGAAATGACTATAACATCTTTTAACATCGAGAATTCTACATTAGGACGCTCAAGGTAAAACAATATTTTGAAGTATAAACTAATACATATAAATGTGACTAAATATGTTATTATATAAATGAAAATAATTATATATCATAATACAATTAACCAAAGATCAGTAACACATACATAATATAGTATAAATTAATTTAAATATTAAATTTACAAAAAATAATCCTAAAACGTGGCGCATCTACGAACTAAAAATCTGTAAATCGCGCCAAAAAAATTACCTAATCGTTTCTAGTGTCGTAAATAGAATTGGCAACGTAGACGAAATATAGACAATAAAACAAAAATGTGTTGTAAATCGACTTAAAAAATGTGTATACCCGATTAAGGGTTAATCCTGACGTGGTTATGTAACCACGCATGCGCAATATAATACCATCTTTGAACCACGTCCCGAATGAATATATTGATTTGGTGGAAATGTGAAAATGTTGCACGTGATAATGTTCAATGTTGATATAAATATTTATTTATTGTTGTTAAATGAATGACTGTAGCTATTTAGTTAAATATATTTAATAAGCAATGTGATATGGTTGATCTGCGACATTCAACGCACAACAAAAAACCATCGCGGTACACGAATGGTTTGTTTAAAAGAAGTAAACGAAGACAAAAGTTAAACGTAAAGAAAAAACAAGAAAAATTAGTCACAAATCTTCCTGTTAATAAATTGTAAGTGAATATGATTTTTACCGGTAAATTGTATTACGTTATCTACAGAGCTTGCCAAAATATTCCCTACGGACGTCCCGGAAGTTATCGGTAAATAAATATTAAATACTTGTGTCTTCAAAATTTAAATTATATTAATTTTCTAACTAAAATTTGAGATGCTCTGCTGAACTATGACGACCTTCACCGAAAAATATTTACATTCTTAACTAATTAACACTTATTATTATTAAACAGATTATAATCTTTAATAATATATGCATTATTCATATTAAAAATATGCACAATTTTCACAGATCACCAAAAACAATAACATTGACCGATAAAATTAACAAAACAATTTGCAATGTTTCATTTTTATTATTATAAGTTTAATTAAATATGTATTTTAGTTGCAGATCTCGATTTAGTAAAAAATGCATATTCTTAATCATATTAGTGGTTATAATAGTCGTTGGGTTAGTAGTGGCACTGCTGAATGGAGTAATTTACACTGGACCGGAAACGCATGTATTAAAACCACCGAATCCTGAGCTTCCGCTTCCGGCTTCGCCGTCAAAATTACGCATTTTTAGAAAAGCTGCTGTTTGTTCAGATGCTGCACCTTGCTCCAGCATTGGCAGGTAATTATCTTTTATAATATTCTAATTACGAATTATAATTTTTCGCCTTATACCTAAACACCTAAATTTAGGCAAATATTTAAACATAATAGTTTAGCGCCTAAATGTATGCAACTGTAACCACATATATGTATTGCGTGATATATAATTTACATTTTTATTATATTTCGGTACTTTTCACAATTCTACTAAAGTGATTACATGTTAACATAAACAAAACGATGTTTAAGGACCCTTATATTAATTTTGCCACCAAATATATTGTGCATTTCATTATTATTACTAACACACTTTGAAGGTCAAACTTTTAAAACATTTTGCGCCTATAATTATGCAACTCTTTTCACAGTAATGTAAAGCATTATATAGTTTAATTCAAGGAGTGTTTCGCCTTAACTATTTTACTTTGAAATATCTTGCCAAAACGTTTTAGGGAAGTCAACTTTGCAAAACTAGTTCATACCATAAATAGATAATAGGATTTGATGTATTAGTTTTGCAAAGGTAAACCAAACCGGTATTATATCTAGTGAATATTTAAAATAAATATAGCTAGATAAACTAGTTTGACCTGTCGTTCTTTGAACACGTGATGACTTGTTCGTAATTATTTATATATGTATTCTAAAAATATTGTCAAGTGGTGCAACTCTTGTCTAATGATATAAGTTACTGAAATGTATCTTGGAATATTTTCCGTGCATCGAACTCAGATGTTTGTCTAAGCGAGATATTTGATCATTTTATAGGGTTTTTTCGGTTGATATGCGATATTTAGGGTTAATTTTAACTAATTTAGGATTAAAAATGCGCTGCCACCATTTGCAAAGGCAATTCACATAACTGTTGCTAACCATTTTCTTTTAAATTAATAATTTCATTTTTTTTTATGGCAACAACTTAAAATACAACGTTTTTACTTTTAATGTAGTATTAAAAATGAATTAATTTGCATTTTATTTGTATCCGGAACGTAAAATCAGCATTATTAAACAATACTGCAGCGTATGAACAACATAATGGAATATTTTTACATCCACGTATTCAATATTTTGATTAAATTTTTTTTATAAAGTAAATAAATAAATATACAGCTATCTTTAGTACAAACTTCATAGATATTGTATCGAAATTTGTTTATGAAGGGGCTCTTCAGATAATACATGATATATCGACAACATTCAGACGTAAATAATGTTTTTTTTGTAAAAAAAAATTGCTGGCTATGCATTATATTTAGTGCAATTATTTTTAATAATTTATTTGTCGTTATCATTTTGAAAAATTGCAATACATTAAATAAAATTACATCATGCTGTTATCTATAAATTTCAGCATATGCAAATGGAATATAACTAAACAACAAACATTTTTTTTTGTGTAAAGACCGGTTGATTAATCAGACTTCCTTATTTTAAAAATAACAAATGTTCTAAATACTATATTATGTTATTGTATAAAATTAGCTAGGAAATATTTTGTTTGTGTTTTTGATAGTTTATCAGTAATTAATTAGATAAGTAATTTTCCAGAACAAAGGTTGAATAAATTCTAGAAAAATCTTTAGGAAATATCGCCTTTCACCTGTTCGACAGATTAAATATGTTTCTACAGAATTTAAACAATGCATATATGTATCATTATCTTAATTGTGTATGATAAACCTAAACGGAAGGCAAATGACAAATAATGACCAACAAGGTGCTTCTTTATTAACCGATATTTCATAATAAACGTTTCCATCCATATCTTGTGTTATTCACCACTTATCCTTGAGAATTATTTATAAACATAGCGATTGTTTTTTATTTTAACCAATTAAACGCTGATGTTTTCATGCGCATGCGCGAGTGCCACCATTATAAATACGACCTACGCGTAGATTTTCAAACAAGTTACAAAGAAATCTTCGAAACGAGAACATCTCAACAGTGTAATACAAACAAAACAAACATGTCCGAAAGTCATTTTGATGAATACGAACATTACAATTTCGACCACGACAAACACATGTATTCGGGTAATAGTGGTAAACAACGATCGAAAAAGGAGTCCAGCGAGCATACCAACCATTTCGATCCTAGTGGACACTCAAGAAAAATTATTACAAAATTAGTGAACACGGAACAAAACAAAAAAGTCGAAGTGAAATCAAAGAACTAGTCATTTGAAATTTGTGCTTCGTAATGATGGACGTTTATTTTTCCCCGCACGGTTCTACGATTTAATTGCTAAAGACTTGGTTGTGTGTGAGAGTTGCCATACTGCGTACACGCGGCCTGAATTGAAAACCGAATGAAACCGTTGTTATGTTAAGAGGATATAAGGCGAGATTCGTTCGGTTTTCATTTGGACGTTGTGTATATTAGCCATGTTGGAGGTCGCATACATTTCAAAACCCAACACCTTTTCTACCATTTAGCAATATATCTATTTTTCTATTGTGATCGAATAATAATTTTATGTATAAGCTTTAATTATATATACAAATGTTTTGATTGTCGATAATATGTAATATTTATACGTATTGTATTATAAAATAAATATGAGAATAAATAATTTATATAATTTATGTATTTTTTTACCACTTTCCAGCATAAAAACGTTTGTTGATCAACAAAACAATGACGTGGTTTATCTTGCGCGTGCCTAACATTTGAATACGTTTATTGTTCAAGGTTAACCGTGGGTTTTACTTTTACAAGGTTAACAGATGTTAGATTAATGATATTTTTACTTATACGAAATTTTCGGACTCGACATTTTAACGAAAATACACGTTTTAACCCTCCCTGACTGTTTTTGAACTGATGTATGTGTCTGTAATCGCTCTAGAGCAAAAAATGATGATAATTAAATATTAAAACTTGTAAATGGCATCCTATTTTTCAAAACACCGAAGTACTTGTTCACTTCAATATCTCGAAAACGGCACGAGTTAGAGAAAAAGTACATTTTATAAAAGTTAAAGATAATAAAATTTCAATTAACTTTTGTATAAAAAGTTTTTTGTTTAAAACTGCCTTATACTGAAAAATCGGGTTTTAAAAATGACTTGTTACGTTTTCTCGAAGCAACCGTAGATACAATTTAATTATGTCGAGTGACGGCCACTCCAGCTTACTTGGATTGAATTACTTTTGCTATTTAAACTTCAAGATTGGATATATTTAATTGTCGGCGACATTGATTAGCCGTGTCATGGACGTAGAGGATTATTTAATTTTACCAAAGGACAAGAACATAACGGACAAGTATCAAAATAGAAAATGGCGATTTAAAAATTTAATTAATTCGAGTTGTTTTGATCTAGGTAGTTGTAAAGATAAAAACGAAAATAAATATCTATTATTATGTTTATATACATCAAATAATGTGATTAGAGACATGACACACATCACCTCTAGCATGATTAAAATTAGATTGTATTTCTAATCTTATCAACTTTTTATTTATAATAAATATGTCACAACTTTTATAATGAGCAACAATAATATTAATTAAGCATGTTAAGTAAACAACAATAGTGCATTGTTTTGGGGAAAAAATGTGATAATTATTTTGGTGAATAAAATAGTTGTATGAGTCACGTACAAAATATGTATTGTGGTCGCATGTTTATTAAATTAATTATTTAATTATGTTTTAATTAATGTGTTTATTTACAGAAATATACTCGTGCAAAATGGTTCCGCTGTTGATGCAGCTATTGCCACCATGTTTTGTAATGGTATTATTAATATGCAGAGTATGGGACTCGGCGGTGGATTTCTTATGACCATTTATACACGAGAAGACAAAAAATCTATTACGTTAAATGCCCGTGAAACTGCACCTTTATATGCTACACCAACTATGTTCGACGATGACAAAGAAAAAGCAAAAAAAGGTAAATAAAACATCGGGCTCTTTGTTTCAACCAATTGGTTATATCGTTTTCGTTTAAGCGATTAATACCGATTAATTCCAAAATTTGAAAATGGACACAAAAACGTTAAGATTAAATCAAATTATAAACAAACATAATAAAATTTAAATAAATGCATAATTTTAAACCACCATATTGGCAAAATGTAGATAATGCTTCAATTTTGCATACAATTGACCTAAATGCGAGTCTTGGAGAGTTGAAACAATATTGACATACATTTATCTATATCGTGATGAGTATTACAGTTTAAATTTATAGGTAGCAATTAATTAAAAATAGAAACAGCTTATTTATTGAAGAAAGTCTTTGTGTTGTTGTTATTATTATACATATTTACTTTCCAATTAATTAACATGTACAATAAAATATCCAGTTTTTACTTTTAACCTTGTACAAATTTGTGCAAATACAAAAAAAAGTTTTCCTATAAATGAGGATTTTTTTTAACTAACAATAACTGTCGTTTGTTGTTTATATTTGTCGCAATTCATTATTATGGACGTGCAAATTCGTTAACAATACATTTCAGCACACAAAATGAAGAAAGACAATAACTGTCACTACACAAACATGGCGTCTATTACCGGTAGACAGTGTTTGAATGTTTCTCCGGTAGAAGGCCAGCAATTAAACTCGCGAATATGTTCCTTTACATTTAATTTGTTTAATTTACAGGACCCCTTGCTGCTGGAGTACCTGGAGAGCTGAGAGGCTACTGGTCCGCGTATAAAAGATATGGAAAACTTCCATGGAAAGACTTAATTCAACCTACAATTGACCTTTGCGATAGCGGATATAACATGAGCAAAGCTCAATACGATGCTTTGTCCGGGAATGAATTAAATAACAAAGATACATTATTAAAGTATTTTTTTAAATTCTATGTTAACATAAACACGATTAAAATAAATAATTTTCAGGGAATTATTCGTCCAGGAGGATGGCAAATTTAAGAAAGCTGGCAGTCTCATAAAACCAATGATTTATTGCGAAACTTTACGCATTATTGCCGAAAATGGAGGCGATGATTTATATAATGGGACATTAGCGGATATTTTTGTTAAGGATGTTAGCGAAATGGGGGGAATTATTACGAAAGCAGACCTAGAACAATATCAGTAAGTAACTTCGAAGAAGAATAAATGTATTATTGGTAATAAATATTTCTTTAGGCCCATTTGGGAAGAAGCAATATCAGCGGATATAAATAATTATACTTTATATTCGGTTCCGCCGCCAGGAAGTGGAGTATTGTTGGCTTTTATTTTAAATGTTTTAAAAGGATTTGATTTTACAAGTGACAGTATAAATGGTATTAATAATACAATATCAACGTATCATAAAATAATAGAAACGTTTAAATATGCTTATGCGAAAAGAACCGAACTTGGTGATACTGCTTTTAACAATTTAACAGAGGTACGATTTTGAAAACGGCTTAAATTTGAATAAATAAGTAAAAGAAACCATAATTGTTTTAGCTATTACATAATTTAACTTCAGAAAAATATGCAAATTCAATTCAAGAGAAAATTAATTTGAATCGCACATATAATGAAACAGGACATTATGGCGCAGTCTTTTACAGTCATTCTGACCATGGGACTGCGCATATTTCAGTCTTAGCTCCAAACGGAGACGCAGTATCTGTTACTAGTACTGTAAATTTATAGTAAGTATTACTCATAATACACATAAGTTAAAAAAAAACAATTTTTCGACTAGCTTTTAATTTTTATTTAACTGATAACTTGTATAAATTTCTGGATAAAAAATATCTTTTTTTTTAGTTTTGGTGCTGGTGTGACATCGAAACACACTGGAATCCTGTTAAACAGTGGCATGGATGATTTTTCATCAAAATTTGAAAATTATTTCGGATTACCAGGATCCCCAGCTAATAGTATAGCACCAGGCAAAAGATCATTGTCATCCATGACCCCATCGATAATTGTAGATGAAAATGGTGATGTAAAAATGGTTATTGGTGCTGCAGGCGGCACCAGAATTACCACAGCCATAGCATTGGTACATTTATTATTTAATTGCCCTTAACATCTAAGTAAAGTAAAAAAATTTTAGGTAATAATGCGGGCGTTATGGTTTAATCAAACTATAAAAGAGGCTGTAGATGCCCCAAGATTTCACCATCAAGTCGTTCCAATGGAAATTTCGTATGAATACGGCATTTTACAAGTTTGTACCCTGAGCATAGTAATGAGAAATGTGTTTGATTCATTTATTTATTTATGTAGCAAGTTATCGATGGTTTGGAAGCCTTAGGACATAAAACTGATAGATATCGTGATCGAGGTTCAATTATTTGTGCCATGATCCGTTTAGGTGAATCTATTTATGCTAATTCTGATTTCCGAAAAGGAGGCGATGTTTCTGGCATGGATTGAACAGTATTAGAACAATTTTTTTAAAAGTATTATATTTATTGTGTAAATATTTTATTTGTTGCGCATATTGAATCGAAAATAAATTTTATTTGTTATTAACTTTTATTTGCTTTTTATTTCTCATTACTAAAAATCGCCATTACATTTACGTTTTTCAACTTAATGGTAGAATGAATTTAAAACACATTATATATCTAGTAAAGTCGGCGAAAGCCACTACAATTTTTTTTTTAATTCCCGCAATTATTCAAAACGATATAGATATGGCAGCACAAACTGAGAGAATAAATAAAGTTATATCAGTAGCGTCAAGTGGACGAAAAAGTTGTTCCTGCTTGAGGAAAAGGAGCAACTATGATTATTATAACAAAAATCATCGTTTAAATTGAGCATTGAATCAAAAACCGTATTCTTTTTATACACAATTTATGCTTGTTTCGGTTAAAACTCATCTTCTCGCTCTGCCTACACATGGGGCAGACAGAGCAAAGACATGACATTTAATTGAACCTAATTGAGATTTTATGTAAAAAGAATACAGCTAAAATGAAATATCTGTGAAACTACAGTAATTATTTTGTTGTTATTATTTTATAAAATGTATACGCCCTTAGTTCCTTATAGTAACGACGCCACTGAGTATATAAATCAAAGAAAGTTGGAATTATATACTAAAATGTATAGTATAAGTTATGCATGTTGGACTATTGACTTACTAATAATGTATTCCGAATTTGAATCACATAAACCGGTTGAACATTTATTTCGTTTCTAATTGAATTTGCAAACACATAATAACATTATTATAGTAGATAGTATTAGCGATTATAATCAATTTTACAGCCTATTTATCCTCAAAATACTTTTCAAGTTCGAAAAATTTGATATTTTATACGTTATCGGTTACAGTGGTCCAATTACGGAATATAATATAAGTCTATATTTGTTTTTATTAAGTTTTTACGCACAACGAAACAATTAGTAATTACAATTAATGAATTCAGTTTGTTTTATGACATTGCTAGCGTTAACAAAAACAAGATATATAGTTAATTTTGTTGCTGGAACGCCTGAATTGCATACAAACTAGATTATTTATAATTTCTAATTGGTAGTCTGTGAATACAGCTTAAAGGTATCAAAAATATACGATATACAATGAATTCGTAATTGAAATTTTGGACATTAATATTAAGTCAATTGTTCGAGTTTAAAATTCATACTATATATTTTCAAATATTCATTCAAACTTTCTATGCAGCCATGTGGTTGTCAAAATAATGTAGATAAAACAAATTAATTAATAATTAATCAACAAACAGTTTTAATTCTCTGACGATTATTAAAATATAAAGATTGACTTCGTTAGAAAATATGTGTATATAAAACTGAGTTACATTTCTAAGTGAAAATGCAGGCTCCTTGTAACGAAATAATCGACGATATCGAAGATTTAATATCATCACAAGATATCACCCCGAAAGAGCGGTATAGCAGTCGCAAAAATGTGAAAATACGAGCGAAAAAGAAGCATGCAAATGAAGAATTACCGGAAGTAGAAAAATCACCGTTTAATAATACACCGGGAACGCAAACAATTTATGTTAAAACGTGGGGCTGTGCCCATAATAGTTCCGATTCGGAGTATATGGCTGGACAATTAGCCGCTTATGGATATTCGTTGACGCAAGAGAAAGAAAAAGCTGATTTGTGGTTATTGAATAGTTGCACGGTGAAGAATCCAGCGGAAGATCACTTTAGGTAAGCATTTTTGCGATATTCTAATATATATATTTTTTTTATTTAATTAAGAAATAATAAATAAACACACATTTGCTTCTGGTTTCTCAATATTAATATTTAAAATATCTGTTTAACAATTGTTAGAAATGAGATTGAATCTGCAAAAAAGCAAGGAAAACACGTAGTATTAGCCGGATGTGTCCCTCAAGGAGCCCCAAAATCCTCATTCGTGCAAGGATTAAGTGTGATCGGTGTGCAACAAATTGATCGCGTTGTAGAAGTAGTAGAAGAAACGCTAAAAGGTAACACAGTGCGATTATTCGGTACAAAGAAACTGAATGGAAAGAAAACTGGTGGTGCATCATTATTATTGCCAAAAGTTCGCCGAAATCCATTAATTGAAATAATCGCAATAAATACCGGATGCTTGAACCAGTGCACTTATTGCAAAACGAAACATGCTAGGGGCGATTTGGGAAGTTATCCTCCAGAGGACATTATTGCTAGGGCCAATCAGGCGTTTCAAGAAGGGGTTGTTGAAATTTGGCTGACTTCTGAAGATACTGGTAAGTTTTGGCTCAATTTGTTATATTTCTAAGTCATCGATTACATATTGTGTATATAACAATTACGTTTTTAACTCGCCGTACGAAGTACAAAAGAAGCAAAAGCATTCGGTCGTGTTTGTTTCGTCGCTCTGAATGTCTGAATTCAAAAATATATATAACTTATATACTTGGATGTTAGTCGTCGCTCGTAAGACCAAATTTGGGCTTTCTACTCCTCTGAAGGTACCGGACCGATTCACATCAAATTTACTACACATATTATTTAGTATCTCATTTGAATCCGCTCGCAGTTTAAATCCAATCGCCCGTATACTTTCCGAGTTATAGGGCCCCAAAATTTGAACCCCCCTTAATACTGCCCTTACAAAAACAAATAAAACACCCTAAAATTCTACTAATAATTCTAAGATATTTTATGTCTACAAGATTTCTTCATATTGTTAACCCAAAGGCCATAAAAATTATAAAATATTATAATTTTCCTCTTAAGGTATAGCGAAGCCCTTAGAAAAGTTATTATAAGATTTCTTCATATTGGTAACCCAAAGGCTATTAAAAAATTATAATTTTTAATTTTTAAATTTGCATTTTTTTTTAGTTAATTAAAAAAATTACAAAAAATTGTAAGACTTCTTATATATATAACATTTTTAGATTTTAAGCGCATAAACCATAATTTTTTTAAATATAAAATGTAATGCCACTTATTGCTGGCTAGATTTTAAGTATGTTATACAACAAACTGGAATTATTACTTGTAATTTCTAAGCTTAGTTACTAATTGTTTCGGCTAGATTAACTAATCTAGACTTGTTGGCTAGATTAACTAATCTAGACTTGATGGCTAGATTAACTAATCTAGACTTGCTGGCTAGATTAACTAATCTAGACAGCAATAGATGGCATTACAATTGTTTATTGTTTTGCTCGCTACTTGTTTTACGCTGATTCTACCCAAACGGCGAGCTGAACGCATAGGTGTGTTGTACCTAAGCTTGTTAAATAATAATTGTCGCTACTTTTTATATATTTATACTGTGATGTAGATGACCGAAAGAAACACATGTTTTTTATTTTCATCTTTTAATCTATATTTTTTAACATGTTTAAACCAAGTAAGCGCATTTTTCATTTTATTTTAACTTATTGTACATTAATCTATTATATTTTAATTTATTTCTCTTTTATAGTTTTGGTTTGGGTTCTTTTATATCAATTTTAACTATTTTTATATATATGTTTATACTAATTGTACTAATTAATTATGTGACTCGGTGTACTATTATGCCTTATTAATTAGGAACGTATGGAAGAGATATCGGAACATCTTTGCCCGAGCTGCTTTGGAAACTAGTGGAAGAAATCCCAGAAGGTTGTCGTCTTCGACTAGGAATGACCAACCCCCCATACATCTTAGAACATTTAGAAGAAATGGCCAAGATACTGAACCATCCACGAGTTTACAGTTTCCTCCACGTGCCAGTACAATCGGGCAGTGACAGTGTCCTAGCCGACATGAAACGCGAGTATTGCCGCGAAGATTTTCAACGCGTCGTTGACTTTTTACAAAACAAGTAAGAGTTCTAATCAATATTTGTATACAACATATTACTAATAATTTTTTAGAATCCCTGGCATGACTATAGCAACCGACATAATCTGCGGTTTCCCCACCGAAACCGAGCAAGATTTCAAAGAGACTCTCTCACTTTGCGCCGACTATAAGTTCCCCAGTTTATTTATCAACCAATACTACCCACGACCGGGTACTCCGGCGGCACTAATGCCTCGCATTCCGGCACAGGATGTTAAACAACGCACTAAACAGTTGACTGAGTTATTCAACTCGTACAAACCCTATAATCATAAAACTGGGGAAGTACAAGATGTGCTTGTAACTGAAATATCTCACGATAAAAAATATTATGTTGGACATAACAAGTTTTATGAGCAAGTTTTGGTACCAATGGATAAGGATTATATGGGTAAATTGGTAAAGGTAAAGATTTTGAGTGCTGGGAAATTTTCTATGATTAGTCAACCGATGGATAAAGTTGTTGCGCCTGGATTATCGAAACCTTTGCCGGCTGGACAAATATCTGGAGTTGAATTTATAGAAGATTCTAAAATACCGTATGCGATTGCAGCGATTGTGATTGCGTTAATTTGTAGATTTATTTGGATCTTATTGTAAAAATGGTTAATAAATTGAGAATACATTATAATAGATTGGTTTTATTTTTACTTTCTTGGACGAAGGAATTCAAATATCGAAATTGAGTGAAGGCCACACCAGCTTTTTAAATAATTATATTAAAAAAGTACTCACCGTTTTCTCGAAGCCTAATTAGTCATAACTGCATTATTTTTTATAGTGATTCGAGTTGTAATTCAATTCCAATAATGCAACTACAATTCAATGACTTAATTATAACAAAACTATTTCAAATTATATCAAAAAACTATAAATTGGTTTATTTTATTTACATACTGTAATTATGTGAAATATTCGTAATGTTAGTAAAATGAAAACATGTAAATGTAAATTCTGCAACATATAAACTTTATTTTCCATTTTGCAATAATTATAAATATATGAATATAGTAACCAAACAATGTTTCAGTACAGTTTTGCGTATAAGCTAACAGGCCAATATAATCTAAATGCGTTTGAAAAAATGTTTAAAAATCGTATTGAAATGCACTTTTCAAAACAGATTTTGAAATAGTTAAGTCCCTGTATCATATTCAAATAATACTTATGTTAAATAATTGAAATGGTAAACATTTTTATTTAAATATACGAATTTAACTAAACTTTAAATATTTAAAGAAAATTATTCATAACTTACACCACACTCGATGCCAGTCAAAACACAACTAACGATACGTATGAATACACAGCATAAAATTTTAATTAGTGTGATATAAGCTAATTGAATATAAATTTAGGATGCATATAAATAAGAAATGACTAGTTCCAAAATAATAATAATATAAATAAGAAAGACTAGAAAGATAATGCGTCGAAATATTCATTAAAAAAAAAAAAAAAAACCTAAATGAAAACCCAAGTTATTTTTAAACAGTGGTTGAAAATAAAAATAAAATGAAACGTTACGTTAAGTTTACTACTTTAAAGTAAGTTGCATTTACTGTAACTTAATCTAAAATTGTAAATCAAGAACGACCTGTAAACCCCCTAATTATACTTGCATGTTTTTGCCAAATATTTTTATTTGTTTAATCAACAAAATTGTAAAAAGTAAACAATATAAATGCTTAATACTATCGGAGACAAAAAAAAAAAGAAGTCATATCGCCTCTGAGTTATGAATCAAACGATACATTCTAAAAGCTATAATATTGTAAACATATTCGATATATAAAACTGAATAAATCGAGAAAATTATGTCATTGGTATAAAACCACATTAAAACAATCCCGAAACGTGACCTATAAATGCGTTGAATGAACAACTTAAGTCTGACAGAGTTGTTGCGCGTTATTCCCCATAAGGAATATTTTAAGATATTTTATATAGCGAAAATAAGATAATTGAGGTATTAGACGACAAAATGCATTAGAAAAAATAAAAAACCTACAGAATTAAAATAAAAGCTGCTATTTATGAGTATAAATTATAATAAAATGGCTTAAAAAATTACTTATAGAGAATAACACGTAACTTTTCTGACGATAGAAAAATTGGTAAGTTCCCATCACTTAGAGGCTATTGGGTTTAAATTTTGTCAAGTAGAAACAGAAAAAAAAAAACATTTGGAGAATCATGGTAACTATAGAGCAAAGCAAAAATACAATCCTAAACAACCATAATAAAAATGATTTCAGCATTCTTCGGACGGTTCCGTGCCAAAATACCTATCTCCAAAATTCCCGATTCCGGGTAGGACGTAAAACTTATCATTAATTTCTGGATCAACAGCCGTAGTAACAATACGTACGCTAGGAAATGCGTATGCCACCGAGTGCACCCCAGACTCGGCCATTAACAACGATACGAGAAAGATATTACTTTCGGGCACGTCATGATCAAGCAACACTCGAATTGCCATCATTGCAGCTGAACCGGTTGCAACGGTGGCATCCATTAAGATCACTTTGTAATCTTTGATGTCTCTTGGCAAGCGCAAATAATACAGCTGTAAATAATTTTTATATTACTCACTCAATATATGATTGAAGCATTGGGTGCTTACTTCTGGTTCACCGGTAGCGAAATTCGTTTGAATTAATATTTTACCGATACGAATATCTTTGCAAACATCACACACAGCTTGCTCCATCGTTTCGCCAGCTCGCAATATGGAAACACCACATATTTTCGAGCTGGAACTATGTTTGCCTAAACGACAATGAAACGTTCAGTTCACGATTTACGCGAATTTATTTGAGAATGAACGGTAGATTTTGGATAGGAATTTGGGGAGGTTTTTTTACCTTGATAAGTGACTCCCTGAGGTGTTTCGATGCTAATTTCACTAAATGGTAACAGTGATAATGTATATTCAATCACAAGTCGAATCAGTCTTTTACTGTAAAAAATAAACTCATCGCGCGGTGTGTCTCTGTTACGTATGAACGTGTGGAGACCGCGGATTTGAGGAGTTGTAGGTAGTAAATGGAAAGTATCGGGCAACGGTTGACCCACGTATGAATTTGCCAACTTTTCTCTCAATTTAAAACCTCGCTGTAATATTAAATGCAGACGTAAACAGTATAAATTTTACCTAAAAGTCTTAATACCCTAAAACTATCACGTAAGTAAAAAAAATATATATATATATATGTACGTAACTCGGTTTACGAACGAGTTCCGTTTCATTATCAAGACATTGTTCGTTATGTGTGTCTTGCATTCCTGAGCTTATACATTTTAAATAATTGAAGTAATTGCTTCAATAGTGAATAAATGAATTTCTTCAATAGTGAATTAATGAATTTCTTCAATAGTGGATAAATAAAATGTATATAAATTCCAATTAAGTAAAAATATTAAATATGTGGAAAAAGATCCCTTACCAGTTGGAGTTGCGTGTGGACGTGCTGCACGACTAACTCAATGGCAACCTCATTATCGCCGCCGCGTGGAACAATAATATCGGCGTGTGCCATCCCCGGCGAAATATAATAATTAAACGACGGCTGCACCATAGTAGAATACTGTTTAAGAACCCCTTCCAGGTCCCGGCCCCGTTGCGAGATATCCCGCCGCAACCTCCGCACTAAACGCACATCAGCGTCAGTGTCCACGAAGATTTTCATATCGAGAATCTTAGCTACTTCCGGGTTATAAAATGTGAGAATCCCCTCGAAAATGATCACGTTCGCACCGTACATTGTTTTCTAAACAAAGAAAATTCACAACTATTTTTTAGTTGTTTCATTAGAGATGAGTATTTCTCTGAACTCACAGTTCGCGATTCGCGGCAATGCGTAACGAAATTATAAATGGGTACTTCGACCTTTTTCCCCTCCTTTAGCCGCTGTAACGTATGGATCAACAATTCGAAATCGAACGCATCGGGATGATCGAAATTGTACTCGTTGCGTTCGGCTAATTCGTGCTGTTTGTCGTTCATTACTTTGTAGAACGAGTCTAAGCTTAGCAGTGTTACCCATGGCACGTTTAGGGATTCGATGATTTTTGCTGCTACGGTTGTTTTGCCCGAGGCGCTACCACCACAAATTCCTACACAAAAATAATTTAACATTCGAGAACGTTGCTTCCACAGCAATTTTGTAAACAAAAAAGTGAAATAGGGTACAATTTTAAAGGATAAAAGTGAAATAAGAGACTGAAAAAAGATAAAAAAGTTAAGAAGATATTCATTTTGTAGACGTCATTTTATTTTTAGACCTATTCGTAATCTGCGCCCCCAAAAACCTTGTGTTATCAAATTTCAAGCAATTGTTTAAATAAATAATATAGTTATACATATTTTAATTAAGAGTGTATACAAAAAGCTGGGGTGGCCTGTAGTCGACTTGTGTATGTTAAAAATCGGTTTTGAGTCAACGAAGTTAGAACATAAACGAATTTTTAGCGTCTTTAATACTTTTCATACATTTATGACATGAATATAGTGAATAAAAAGTTAAAATAGTGATTGACTTCCGAAAAAGTGAAAAAAAGTGGATAATAGTGAATGCATGGAAGCCCTGCGATTGCTATAAAACTGTAGTAATGAAGGATACAACAGATAAATAAAGCATTATATATATATATATAAACACCCAGATGTATGTGTATGTTTGTATGTGTAGAACGCTCTGCATGAAGGAGAGAAAAAAAAAGCAAATTATAGTGGGCGGGAATCGAACCTCCGACCTCAGCGGTGAAAGACGAAAGACGTCTTAACCACCTAATTAAATAGTTCATATTGAAAATGAAACACTACACAACAGCAATTCATGTATTTCTAATCAAGAAATTTGTCCTACTGTAAAAATAAAAGTTAAAGATTATATTATAAATCAAGGCGTAAAATAAAGAAAATTAAAACAGCAATTCATGTATTTCTAATCAAGAAATTTGTCCTACTGTAAAAATAAAAGTTATAGATTATATTATAAATCACGGCGTAAAATAAAAAAATTGAATCTTTCTAGAATGAAATAAGTATTTATTATGTAACAATTCAACAAAATTAGAATTTTATCAATGTCGCAGGTCTTTTCCCTTAGTATCTCGGATATATGATTAATATTAAAAAAAAATTAGGTGAAATCAATGACTTACCTATAACAAAAGGCTCAACTTGCTGGCCAGCGCAGTTGTACCACGGTGGTCTGCCGGCTGTGTAAATTGTGCGTGTATGACTATGTATGAACGATTCTGCAGATGTTTTTTTGGACGACTGCGACATTGAGGTCGTTCTTTGCCGGCGGGGCCTAGGCGATTTTTGGGAACCTATAAAAAAAAACAACAAATACATAAAATTAGTAAAAAAGAATTGTATGACTGTGTTAACCTGTAGATTGTGGCCGGGGGCAGTATGGTACAGTAGTGGGTGATGCTGGAGTCGTATAAAAGTCGCCGCTTCGCTCCTCATCGCCGTCCAGCGCGAGAACATCGTTAAAAACATCTGAATCACCTTGGAAATCGGCCCCGTCGCTTAACACAAAATAAAAACAATGACTAATTGTGTGCATGTTTATTTACCAACACAAAAAGAACACGTACGTGTTAATAATATAAACAACTAATTAAATATAAAAAAATATATAGTATTAATCTAATGTTAAAATTAGTAAACAAAGCGTAAATAGGTTATGGTATCGCAAAAACTAAACAGTCATCGTAATAAAACAAATATAAAATAAAAACTCGTTAAAATCGCTACGTAAAATAGTAAATAAAATAAAAATGTAATAATACGCATTGTTGAAAACGTACATGTGCACCATCGACCTTGCAAGTGTACACTTCTCCATCAAATTGCAGCTTGTGTTAATATTGCAAATGCGTTAAATACAGTCTAAATTGGTTAGTACAATGCTTCATTTGTGTTAAAATTAATGTATTTACCTATCGGAGCTCGCAGACGATGGTGGATCAAAATGTGTAATTTTCGCAGCCATTTTTCAACCCTATTACCTTTAATTTTGCATTTAAATGCGCATGTCACAGCGACCATAGATTTGCACAATAATAATGGCACTTTTTTGCACATGTAAACACGATCTTTTTGTTGACACTACAAATAAATGGAATGCAGACCCCAACTGATAAGCTCGTTAAACCGATTAGATTACATTTAATTCAATCCCGGTTATATTTAAAAATATTTTAAACACGATTTTAGTTCATTTTACTTGATTGGTAACATTGATTATTAAAAGCAAATGGAGGCAATGCAATTTCAAAATCAAATATTTGAGTACATAGTTTAAATAACCAGTACTAGACAAAAGATTAATTCTTATAATTAATTCCTACGCATCAAAATTGATAAATAGATGCATATTTCATTTTATTTATTTTTCGCCTAGATTTATAATACAATCTATAATTTATATTTTTACAGTAGGGCAGATTTCTTGATTAGAAATGCATTAATTGCTGTTGTGTAGTTTTATTTTCAATATGTACTGTTTGATTATTATATAATGTATTTTAAATACCAGCCTTGTAAAGGTTAAGACTCTTTCATCCTGAAGGATATTTTATGACTACAAGATTATTTCATATTGTTAACCCAAAGGCCATAAAAAATTATTAAATATTATAATTTCAAATTTAATTATTTTTGTTATATAAAAAATTGTAAGACTTTTTATATCTAACAAGGCCGTTGCTCGCATCGCATATATTAAACTTGTTTAGTGGACGAAATGAACATAATAATAAATAAGAATATTCATTCTCAGAAACGTTTATTTGTTAATAGACTTCTTTTTTTTTGTGTAATTTGCATACAACAAGGATGATACAGTATTAGAAAGTTTTGATTGGAAAAAAAAAAACCATAAAAGAAACAACTACACTATATAGCTATAGTGCAGAAAATGCATGCAATTTATTTATAGAAATAGTTTTGCATAATTTATAGTCATAAATAATAATAAACCAAAATGAAATAATAAATATTAACAATAATTATAGTCTCAAAATTAACACATTTAACAAGTGCATATGATGACACCGTATATACAGTGTCAAAGATATATTTTCAAACGCCAATCACACAATATTCTTGATTTAGAAAATCAATCTAGAAAAGCCAGAGGCTTTGAAATGGCATAGTGCAATCATTAATACAAAGAATGATATATTTCATAATCATATACATAGTCAAAGCTATGAAAGGTGTATCACAGAACTAGTTAATAATTTTTGTTTAAGATTACACATTGAATTATATGTGAATAATACAAACAACATTTACTTATTTCATATTACAGCAGTTCGTAATAAAGGTATATCTTAAAAGTAGCAAGTAATTGTTAGCAAAAAAAAATTGGGTGAATCTTTCAATATACCTTTATTAAACAAGTAGAAAATTATATTGAACTGCTGATTGAGAATTTCATTATCATTTTTGTATCTATTTTACTAGTATTTTTTATGTATATATGTATATATATATAAGCAAGAATAGAAAACTGTAAATAACTGATAAAAAAATATGAATTTTTCATACTACTGTGAATATAGCAGCCAATTAATAAAGTAGAAAAACTACATTTAAATTTGTCTTATGCCGCTGCTAGATCACCAAATTAAATCTTTAGCTGAAACTGACCTGTAGTTGACCTTGAAATTAACAGTTTTCGCATTAGATGCCTTGAAGTTTTGACTCAAAGACTTTAGTTGGTCGTCTAGTTACGGCATTAACTGTTTTCAATTTACCACCAAAGAGCTACAAAGTCTGTTAGTGCTGGTCGGCCATTTTGTAACCAGCTGCGTAATTCAAAATGGTGGTCACTTTTCACACTTGCCGATGTCCAAGTTAACTTTAAGGTGGTAAATTGAATGCAGCTGTATACCCTCTGTGTTTTTACAAATAAATTAAGTTATATTTATAGTTTTCTTAAAATTACATATATGTTTTGATGAAAATATTTTTAAATGTTTAGTGAAATTTCCAACATTTAAAAAATTGATTTAGGAATGTATTTTATAGTTATGTTTACACACACACAGTTGTTAAAAAAGTAAATATATTTCTGAAAAAATCGATGTCACTCTACTTGTATTTATTGCACCTACGTAAAATGATAAAAAAAAAGTTTTGTTTACGTTGCAAAGACATTACAAACTTATCCATAAAATGTACAGCCATCTTTGCAACCAGTTACATCTCATTGTTTTCCTTACATAACGTCAATGAAGGAACAAAATAAAATGATTCCCCATTGAAATAGGGGATTTTCCTATTTAAAATGCAGAATACTTAAATATATAAATTCACTATAAAATAATTAAAACTTAAAAGAGGAAATAATAAATATTCTAACGCAACGTAAGTACGTTGTGTTTCTAATTCATAAAATTAATTGGACTAAAATTGTTTCCATATTCGTTCAAAATGTGCATGATGTGATTTTACTGTGTGGCACTTAAAAAAAAAAACCAAAATAATAATGGCTGACATAAGCCAATAAATTAAGTACTATTTATGCAGGATGAATTTAAATTAAAAAATACTGATTTCAATGTCAAGTTTTCACTGGGATGAATTTAAATAAATAAAATTATGATTTTTATGCTCCAATATGTGATGAAATATAACAACCGTATTCAATAAATCGCATTTGAGATATTCAAATAATTTAATAATCTATTTTGAACTTGTATCGTTATTTTGAAATCAATACAAACTATTTAGGGATTTGCAAATCCATTTGTGTTTATGGTGTGATGTTTTTTATGATTTGAATACGGCTGTAGTTTCTATATAATTTTCTTATTCAATGAATTGGTTATATGTTGACATTGGTTCATTTTTCTAGGGTATAATTTCAGGTAATTGTTTTTTAAACCTGCATTTTAACAGTAAAGCCAGGGGCACAACACTATCAGAAAAATGTCATGTGAGTTGTCATGAAAAAAAAGTCACTGGTATTTTGACTATATAGTAAATTTTTTATTGGCGCCATTTTGAATAGTGTTGTGCAATGGACTTGTACAGTACTTATTGGTTTGAATTATTTCGAATGTTTTCGGGTGTATCTTTGTTTTCTTTTGTTTAATGTAAAAGAGCCACAGAGTAAGGGGGCACATTTGGGGACATGGGAGAGCGGCGATTATGCTAGTCGCAGCGGGTTTTAGTCCCAAGCCCCCCTTGATGTCATACGTATTCCATGGGGTTGGAACGCTTGCCGCGGGAACGCATTTCCAGCATGCGTTCACACAACTTCTTCACCTCAGACAGGATGAACACCGACGACGTTAAACTCACCAAGAACAACATATCTAACCCACAAATAAAAACCTTTACTACCAAATATCACATTTCTTCTTCAGTAGACTGATTTTGTAATAATAAAACGTATAAAGAAAACTTGATATGTCAAATGACAGATCACACAACAAAACAGTAATGGCGCATATACATGCGCCTAAACAAAAAAAAAATCTAAATATGTAACTTTTCCTACCTTTGCCGGTCAATGCTTCTGTTTGGAAAACATTTTGTAGAGGTGGAAAATAAACAACTAATAATTGCCCAAGTACCGACAGCGTAACTGCCAACAGGAACATACGATTCGAGAAGAAACCAATCGAGAATATGCTCTTCGTCGAAGATCGACACGACAAAGCATTCCACATGTCGAAGAAGACGAAGCATGTGAAAGTCATTGTAGTGTCACGTGGTGTGATTCCATCTTCACTCATCTGCAAACACAAGAACAAACACAATTGACTTCTAATTCCTAAAGCGTGTTGAAATCTGGGGTGGACATACTTCTCTTTTGAAGACCCACAAAGTCCCTAGAATAATAACGAGTGCTGACAGTAAAACATTTATGATCAACGACCGTGTAATCATTGGTTCTTTGGTGTCGCGTGGTTTTTGCCGGACGACGTCGCGACCGACTGGCTCCACGCCTAAACTCTGCGCTGGGGGCCCGTCCATTATGATGTTTATCCAAAGAATCTAAATTGAATTATTTTAACAGTCTAAAAGGATTTAACGATAAATGAATAAATATACCTGCATTGCGTTTAAAGGGTTTGGAATACTCATTAATGTAGCAAGTGCGATTAGAGATAGCGCTGCTATTGAGGTAGAAAGTTGAAATCGGACGAAATTACGAATATTGTAGAAAATTCCTTTGCCTTCTTCAATTGCAGCTCTGCAATACAAACATTTAAGTCAAATCACTACCCAGTAGCGTGAAAACAAAAATCCTTTTAAATAAATTAAATCTGAATTTGTTAGTTTCCCGATGTGGTCCTAGTGTGGAACACACCAAATTACAATGGCTACAATAGTTATAAATCACTTACATAATTGTGTGGAAATCATCATCAACTAAGATCATATCGGCTGCTTCTTTGCAAACGTCAGTGCCATTTCGTCCCATGGCAATACCAATATCAGCTTTTTTTAGTGCTACGCCATCGTTGACACCATCACCAGTCATACCGACAATGTGTCCGGTGCGCTGTAGGGCCTTAACTATGCTTAGTTTGTGTTTGGGTGTCACGCGATAGAATACTGTTGTTAATGGCACGGCTTTGTCTAATTCGGCATCGTTCAACGACTCTAATTGGTCGCCGGATAACGTTTGCGCATGTAAAGTGTCTAAACCGATCATAGAAGCTAAAAGAAAAAAATATTCTGTGATTTTAACACCCTTCTGGAAAGATTAACGATCAAAAATTAAGAACTTGTTTTTAAGGCGCTTTTAGTTTCCATTAATGCCTCTTTAATTTAAAGTATCTTTAGCGGAGGGTCTATTCTGTGTCTTAAAAAGTTACAGAATAGCGATGTTACATGTTATACTGAAATCGTACTCACCAATGGCAGTAGCAGTGTCGACCGAATCCCCAGTGACCATTTTGACCTGAACTCCAGATTGAAGCAGAGTCGTAATAGATTCCCGTACAAACGGTCTAGGTGGATCACAAATCCCTACAATCCCCATAAACACGAGTTCCTGCAGCGAGTACCCTTTCGCAAGCGCAACAACCCGCAACCCTTTCCGGCCAATCTCATGCGCTTCAGCCATGTATTCCTGTTCCTTTTTCGATGTTAGTGCTTGCAGTGTACCATTAGTTGGGTATTTTGTGCATTTTGGTAGAATTTTCTCAATCGCGCCTTTAACAAAAAATACGTCGGCTTTGTCGTTACCGTATTTCGGAACCGATTTAACGGCCATCATTTTCTGCTCGGAACTAAACGGGTATTCTTGTAGTCGAACGTAACGGTCGTGGATGTTGTACATGCCGTGTTTCATTGCCGCGGCCAAAAGGGCTCCTTCGGTGGGCTGACCCAGGAGCACTTCTTGGTTGATAACGGCATTGTTACAAACGCAACCAATCTAGAAGTTGGGTATTTTTTATTCAGGGTTAAGTATATGTTTGAACGGTATATTTTAACCCAGTGGGTGACTGAGTTTAGAATTAAAAACCGGAATAGGGAGTTGGGAAATTATTGTTACATTGTCTTCACGGAGCCTACTAATGGAAATTTCTGATAATTTTGAAATAAGTTACCTTCCTATTGCGATTATTTTAATACGTTAGAAATTTAAAATGTCCGGAAATGATTACAACTTACTTCAAGTAGATTATAGATGCTCTCGCGCGCCTTGTCGGGACTGTCACACTTGTGCAATAGCACTTGTCCGTGGTCGTTGTAGCCAGCTCCGGTCAATTCGGCGAGGTACCCATCGGCCGTAACCAGTACGGTGACAGTCATCTCGTTCCGGGTAATCGTTCCGGTTTTGTCAGAACATATAACATTCACACAGCCCAATGTCTCAACTGTTGGTAGCTTTTTAACAATCGCATTACGCTTTGCCATACGCATCACCCCAAGCGCTAAGGTAACTGTTACCACTATTGGCAAACCTAATTAATTTTATTTGTTAGTTCTCGGTATACTCTCAACTCAAATCGAGAAAAGTGTATAAAAAATACCTTCTGGAATGGCGGCGACTGCCAAACTAACGCCGATAGTGAACATCTCCATGATGGGTTTCCCCTGTATCCACCCCAACAACATAATAAACCCAATAATAGCGAAGGAATACAACGACAATTGGGCCCCCAGATTATCCATGGAACGCTGTAACGGTGTTTTGGGTGCCTCTTCCTCTAGCATCATTTTAAATACAGATCCAAACTCACTGTTACTACCCGTATTGACAACAACACCCTTAAAAACGAAACCCCTATTACTACCCAAATCAAAAACATTGGCAGTTCTATATTTACTTTGCCAGTACCACATCGTACTAGGGTTCCCATGAACGCAATATTTGTGTTAGAGGCGTGTCCTCCATTTGGCCGAAGAACTGGCGAAGTGCTTTTACGTGATGGTTCAGTTTCTCCGGTAAAACTGCTTTCGTCAATCGCCAGATCTACGGCTTCGAACAGCCGTAGATCTGCCGGGATACGATCGCCTATATTTAATAAAACTATGTCGCCCGGTACTAGTTCTCTGGCTAGAAATGTGTCGAGAGATCCTTCGCGTATACTACAATGCACCAAAGTTAATTGGATTATTCGAAATTATGTATTAGTAAATTCTTACCAATGGCATTGCGGCGGTACTAGTTTGGTGAGTTCTTGTAACGATTTTTCGGAGCGATATTCTTGGACAAATGCGACTGTGACAACGATAACAATAGCTACTGTTATGCTGACCGCGTCGTCGAATTGTTTCATACAAACGGAGACAAACGCTGAGCCAAGTAATAATAAGATAAGGGGGTTTTGAAATTGTTCTAAGTATTTTTTCCAAGGTGGTTCTTCGTCCTTTACTGTTAGCTCATTGTAGCCGGCTAGTTGTCGTCTGTGGTTCGCTTCGTCCCACCGCAAACCCTGTCGTACCTCAACCCGTAGCCGGGAGGCAACTTCCTCTGCGCCTAGGCTGCTCGCCTCAGCCGTGCTCAACCACATTTTGTCGTCGCATTCACCCCCTTCGTAACCCTAGTAATTAAATATAAACATAATTTGTATTTCGTTTTTTAATTGAATTTAAAATTATGTTTTTACTTGGACGAAGTCTATATGTGTTTTCACAGCGAACCAAATAGTAATATAAAAATATTAGAAATTATAATCTAGATTGTATTATAACAAACAATAACATTCACAGTAATAAAACACAATTGATTATAATTCTTTTTACTGTGCATTGTTTAAGCTTATGTTTGACTGATTTTGTTAATTAATACGATTATTTTTATCAATAAACTAAATTTTTGGGTTTCTTATTACTGCGAAAGTAATATAAGTACTATGTGAATTGTGTTTTCGGGGTTACATTGGCTAGGAAAATGTATTCAAATGAAATTATAATACGTTTCGTATATGTGTTTTATTATCACATGATGTATTTTATATTCTACATGCATTTTATAGGTGTCCAATAATTTAAAGTGAGTTAAGAACTCGTATTTGGCAGCAGGAGCTGACATGAATAAGGTAAGGAGTAACGAAAACGTGGAAGTGAAAGAAAATAGAACTCATAAAGCTACACAACCTACACCTAAAAATATACCACCAGCTGTGCAACAATAACATCGCCCCCTAAATAAGAAAAACAGACAAGATCAAAATATCCTGTCGGAAATTTTCATTCTCCCTGTTCAAAACAATGCATTTATTATAATAATAAAACAAAGCTGTTTTGTATACGTTTATTGAAATTGTTTTATATGATGAATTTCTATGGAAATATAAATTGAAAATAAATAGATATTTGTGGTGCATTTACAGTAATAGCGAACATATATATCATTTTAAATCATTGTCCGTTGCTAATACGTAAATAGGCAAATGGCGCTCAAGGTCAAACATTAACCTCAAAAGTTGGTTTAATGAGTACAGAATGCCTCGTAAATATATCAATTGTTTTGAATTTATAGTTTAGGAGTTATATAAGGCATTTATCTCCAAAAATGGAAATTCAAAAGAATTGATATTTTTACTAGGTATTCTTTAAACAAATTTTCAAATTTACATTATTATCTTATCTATTATCTATTAAAGTGAATCATTGCACTAGAAACTTAACCTCAAATAAAAAATCAAGTTCAATTTATACTTTCATATACGTATTCTGTATTATGTAAATTATAATGGAAATTTTGACTATTTTCTTAATATTGATTATGTTTTATTGCAATGAAGGAATTTAAAACACAATGCTATATATATATATATATATATATATATATATATATATATATATATATATGTATATATATTTATATATATATATATATATATATATATATATATATATATATATATATATATATATAAATATATATATATATATATATATATATATATAAATATATATATATATATATATATATATATATATATATATATATATATATAAATATATATATATATATATATATATATATATATATATATATATATATATATATATATATATATATTATATATATGCACTGCGACATAAATCAATTTGGTAATTACATGTGAAAATGATTATTGTATAAGAACGGTATCGGCGATTGCGGCGTTATCAAAAAATTTACATTTCACTATTGATATATCAGCAAAAACATTGTTTTAAAAATGTTTTTGTTATGTATATAAATTAAATATATGGATAACTATACATTCGTTTGAATATTAAATGGATTATTATATAAATTATAATAAACAATAAATAGATAAATTATGTTGAAAAAAATTGCATTTTTAAAGAAAAATTATGCATACATGTTTATCATAATAGTCGAAAATTTTTATATTTAAATTATTTTTTGCAAAATACAAGGTCCTATGTCTGATTATGCTTTGTTGGTTTTAAACAATATACAATTTAATATAAAATTAATTTAGTATAAAAACTAAAAAATTACAGATTATTTGCTACAGTCTTGCATATATTTATTATAATTGCAAAATATGCATAAAATAACGGGTTTTTAAAATTATTTAACAAATAATTAGTTATAATTTACGTAATTGTCTTGATTATTATGTGAAAATAAGCATCATTAGGATTATTAAAGGCAATCATTTTGGTCTTATCATAAAATTAGCAAAAATTTAAAACAAAAACAACTACATTTCCCAAGAATTTATTATTCCTTCATAAACCAAAAGAAAATGTAGTTATGTTGAATTTCGCGGTCAAAGGATGTTTACGCCTTTTTCTCATGATGCTCTAATTTATATATTCTAGTTTAATTTTGCAAAATGTGTTTAACTACCATGTATATTTTCCCTAATGAGACAATTTGCAATTGTTAACGCCAGATGTCACTCACTTTCAATTTTATCGTGTATATAATAATTATAATTCATCCTGTATATTATTATATATGTGTAAAACAATAAATTATTTTCCTCTCTGTGACATTTACGACTATTTTTTTTTATTGCGCTATACAATTAAAAAAAATATATATATTTCAAATATGTAATTTTCGCTTTTTACTATATATTAATTAACAAGCGAACAAGTGTAATTATTAGATTTTGTTTGTAGATAGAGAAAACAAAAGGTTTATCACTAATTACCCGCTGTATTAAGATTTGGCTAAGTTGGCAAGGCGACAAGGCAACTTGACCTATTTTATAAATTGTCACATTACTAATTTTTTCCAGACAGAATACTTCTATGTCTGTTTAACCATTTTAATTGATGTCATCAAAATATACGGAATAAATTACTAACAAAAATAAATAAAACAAATATATCGTAAGATAAGCATCTAAACTAAGCAATTATATAGCCACTGATTTTCCGGAATGAAGATAACTGTCCTAAAACCATTGATTATCGAAGAGATTACCTAAACATGTGTAAATAAACGGCAGACAAAATTATAAAATCTATTGAATCATATTTAAAATGTATTTCGTTAATTGACATGAACTGTCATTTAACAAACATGGCGCCTCTACGCGGTGGACTGTGTTTGAAGTTTTCTGCGCTAGATGGCGAACAGATGTATAAAGTCTTATATGTATTTTGTAGTATTTTATATATCAAACACTAAAATAAAGTAGAATTGAAACCAAGTTTGTGTTAACTTTGTAAATAAATTCTCTATTCTGCCGGACATGACAAATAAGCGAATACACGGATTTATTTGAAGGGTTTCTGATATCACTAGACCCTAAACGTGAATGATAGGTTTTGATTCAGCTAAAAGCACGAGTGGTTCATCTTTGATTAATTGACAATGTAAATAATATATTATAGAGTATTGATTTGTATTTTTGGAATTGTCTAACGCAACAAAACAGTTTACTAGATAGTGTATTGGTATTTCATTTAAATTGTTTTCTATTTAAATGAGTAATCGATAATTAAAAATAATTTACAAAATATCTACAGTGCCCTTCACTTACTCTTCCTTCACAATATTATGTGGTACATTTATATTATTTAATTACAAAAAGTTATTGAACGAATTGTCAATAAATCTATTATATTATTTAATTATGTCTTAAATATTGACAATCGTTGATATCCCGTTTATTATGAAACAATTTAGTAAATTCGGTAACCAGCAAACATATTTTGCTATAAAAGGCGATTTTTCAGTAAATGGTATTTTATTTCTTATACGTTATGTATACAAAAGTATTGTAAAACAATAAAATGTTCAATAATTTTGTAACGAATCTTCGTAATGCCATCTATTGCTGGCTAGATTATTCAATGTAGTCAGTAATCACTATATAATTTTTAACATTTTTGCGCTTAAAATCTGAAAATATGTAAAAATTAACTAAATGATAATTTTTAATATTATTTTACGGCCTTTGGGTAAACAATATGAAAAAATCTTGTAGACATAAAATATCTTAGAATTAATAGTAGCATTTTGGGGTGTTTTAATTATTTTTATAAGAGCAGTATTAAGGGGGGCTCCAAATTTTGGGGCCCTATAACTCGGGAAGTATACGAGCGATTGGATTTAAACTGCGAGCAGATACAAATAGGATACCAAATAATATATGTACCAAATTTGGTGTGAATCGGTCCGGTACCTTCAGAGGAGTAGAGGGCACAAATTTGGTCTTACGAGCGATGACTAACATCCAAGTATATATATATTGGTAGAATTAATTACATATACATAAGTCGAGTGAAGGCCACTTCAGATTTATTTATATTATGACCAAAAAAATCCGGTAATATTGCCTGCGTGTGTCAGTATTAGCATTTCCGTTCAATTATTATAATACCATATTATATAAGCGCGCTTCAATATCAAAATTACGTGAATCGTGTTTTTTATTTACTTGGGGGAAAAGTTGATTTATTGAAGGGACAAAATGAGTAAACTATTGAGCGGTTGCCCTACAAAATGTTGATAAAGTTACGCGATGCGGTCAAACCACAGGTAAACGTACGAAAGAATATTGCCCCAGATTACATGGAATTATATGCATTATTGAACACACAAAACGGGGTGGTATTTAACATAAACGCCCGGACATGTGCCTAACGTATTCGAAATAGTCAATAATGTAAATGTTGTACATTTGTTAGGAATTCACTCACGATGTCCCAATAAAATAACCATGAACAAAGTCTTATCTTTACATGTGCAAAAACAAAAATTAATAACAAATGTAATTGTTTTAAACTTCGAACAAGCATAACATATAACATAAAAATCACGTATATAAACAAAAGTCGTGTTTGTATCAATTGTTATTGATCTGTCAAATAAATGTCAGTAGAGGGAAATACTGTTTTATTACAAAGAAACATATAACATCCCTGATACATAACATTATTGTCTTTTCTTTAATGTACCAGAGACATAACATAGAAGTCTGACGTGTGCGTTTAAATTCCATAGAAAATTGGTATCACTGCATCATATCGATCGCGCAACATTAAAGAATTTATAATAAACGATTTATTGAATAAACTAATTTTAACCCATATTCCATACACATATAAATAGTTGAAATCAATTCATTGATTAATTTGTATTTCTTACCGAATTTGAAGTTCGGTTGAGCGACTCTGCCTCTATATGTTTATCGGAATGTAAATGGGGTAACTTTTCATATTTAGCGTTTATTGAATGTTTCATATTTTATAATAGATATAAAGTAAAATTTAAAATTAACACTGGTTTATTTACACAGCAGTGGTTATTCTACCGCTGCAAGCACACACACTGACACCACCTAACGCCATTTTCTAATACATTTATACGAGTGTATAGATTGCCACCTGTAGGAAATTCCGCGAATGTGACGTGTCATTCTAGTTTTGGCGCGGCATTCAAATGTTTCCCACATGCCACGCATGTTATCACAAAACAATTGAAAAAATTACAGTACTTACATGCGGTATTCCTATTTCTAGCTCCACCGAACAATCTTCCCACTGATTTACACTGTTATGGCGTCGTACACAGTTTTTAATATTTGCAGACATATTACACTAATTAATTAAAAAAAATATGATTCATCATATGTATACATGATTGATTTTGATTAAAACACTAAATAAAATCGGTATCAGCAAGTGATAAGCTAAATAAAAAATAACAGTGGCGTAGCTAGAATAGAAACCCTATAATGATTCAAATTTCGACTTGAAAACAATGTGACTAATCCAGAAATAAATAAATAGTATATATAAATGATTTTGAGTCAGATTTGAAACAGGGAAGGGTTACTAAGTAATATTCAAGCTTAATCCACCTACTATTAACTACGCCAATGTTATCCAGTGGCGTAGTAATAGTCCCTGGAAAGCAATATTTCTAAACCCGCTACTGAGTATTACTGCGTTTTATTATCAAATAGTACAAATGAAATTAATAGGTGTTTAGTGTTAATAGCCATGCAAATTAGGTATTTAATTATAAATGTAGTAAATTAGTGAAAAATTAAATTAGGGAAAAACAAAAAAACGTATTTAGTTGCTATGGTTACTACCTGTCAAATGACAGTTGTCAAATGTGTTTTCGAAAAAACAAAATATTCATTATACCAAATTCAAAATAAAATGTGTGTAACTTGTTTGAAATTGTTAATAGTTTTATGTTAATTGTGGTTCAAAATGTCTGCCGATTCTGTAGTAAAAAAAATATACCCTGATATCTCTGAGCTAAATTCGATAAAAAATAATTTAGTTTGCACCGAAATTGGTTGTACAAAAACGTTTACGTCCGAGTCAAATTTGTCTATGCATTTAATAAAACATCACAAGAAACAAGAATTAGAGAAACTCGAAAATGTTGTGAAGCAATTCTACTGTCCGGACATCACATGCGACTACCACGACAAGTTGTATTTCCCGAAAATTAAGAGCCTGAAGCAACATTACTTGAAAATGCACGCAGACAAAACGTTTCTTTGCGGTAAATGTGACAAACGTTTCTCTACGGTGGCTATTCAAACAAAACACAACGAAGAGTGCGGCATTAATTTTAAGTGTTTACAATGTGACAATATATACAGTTCGTACGAGGCGTTAATGACGCACGCTCGTCGAGTGAAACACAAAATATTAAATAAATCCGTGTTTTTACCAAAATGCGGTAAACACCCAGAACCTGGCCGTAGGAAGAATTCCTTACTTCTCCCTAAACAATCCAGCGCAATGCAAACCGTTAATGTTTTTCCTGTGCTTATACAAATTAAAGACGATAATACGCGGGTTGATAAAGGGATTCAAGTGGATTTTAAGTGTAAAGTGAAAAGTAAAAGACGATCGACCGCCGAAACACAAACGTGCCCGAGGAAGAAGCCGAAGAAGACAGCTGAAACGCAAACCAGCGGCGATTGCATATTAAGGCGAGCGATACAAGAAGCTAAAATGAGTTTTTTGGACTTGGAGCAGAAACAGACGCAAACCAAAAAAGTGTATGAAGAGAAAAAATGCATTGAGACACAAACAAAATTCATTAACCCTTGGAATATACAAGAAAAGCCAATTAACTGGATAGACCCGATTGTACAAACAAAATGCGATAATTGGAATGATTCAATGAATCAAACCAATTACACACAAACAACCCAAAATTTAGACTCCAGGACCGAAATGAGCTTAAATTTCCTGGAAAACGAAAATCTAATGCACTCCAGTTCGCAGACGAGCCTTAACAGTCTGAATTTCTTTGACCAGTTTGGTAACTGTAATAACTCCGAAACACAAACTGATGTTATATACCATGATCGATTTTTGCAATCGACTGTTTTTCAATCACATACCGAAACTCAGACGATAGATGCCCAAGATTTGGATTTATGCTCGAATATGTATACGCAAACGTGCAATGAGGCACTATTATCGGAATTAGAATTCACGAATATTCAAACGCAAACGAATTGGCCGGATTACGATATGTTTGTGTCGACCGAAACACAAACGTTGTTAACGCATAACACGAAAAGTGTACTGGATATGGCGTTGAATGGAAGGGAGATTAGTCATATGGAGACACAAACAGATATGGAGTTTAAACAATTGCTGGAGGAAATAAATGCTTGACTATAAAGAACATTTTTAGTTGGGTTTTTGTTTTGTTGACATTTACGAATTTTTCGAATGTTTTGAAAGGTTTCATTCAAGAAAATATTTTGGTCCACTTTTCGACCCTTTAGGCCGTTCACTACCCTTTATGTATACTACTAGTCATCACTAGTATTGATAGGTAGATTAGGTTTATATCGCTATGAATCAATGCTTCTTGGTCATAGATTATAATTGATAGTAATATCAATACAGCGCCCTTTTTTTTTCTTTGAGTATCAATTTTAGTAGCGATATGTTACATTGGTATCCAGTCGAATTTTGAATCAAAATAGAGCTCTTGAATACGACGGCAGTGCACATTATGTGTATATTTTTAAAATATTTAAAAACTAATTCTTCATCAAATCAACCGCCACAACAAATCAAGTCATAATGTATAAAGTCGTTATTTCTATCTTGTAATCATGTAAATATATAAAATTGTTATATGTTATATGCTGTTATGTCTCCAATATGTAATATGTCCGAGAAAATAATTGTATTTATTGGTTTGTAAATATTTATTTAAAGTTTATCCATGTAAATATTGTTGTTGAGTAAATAAGAAATGCTAGAGTGGCATTCACTATACTTTTATGTATATTTCCCTATTCACGAACTCGTTATCCATCGGAAAAAAAAAAAACTCAAATTAAATCCCGGAGATGTGAACACATGAGGAACGTACTCAGTTCAATCTCATTCCAGTTTTGAATCCTTCATGTGAACATGGTAATAATGAAGAATACCGAAGAAACCTTTATAAGAATCACCTCGTCTTTTTTCAAGATCCTTATACTTTATAAGTAATAACACAAGACAGGATAATTTTTTTAAAATGATTCTTTTTACTTAAAATATATATAAATGTATAACATAAAACATTTAAAATCAATGATATAATTTACTTAGTTTACGTACAATTGTGCAAAAACAATTTGTATAACAGAAAGCACTAAAGTGCAGGTCCAGTGTCTTCATCCACATCTGATAAAAATGGATCAGTTCGTTCTTCGATTCGATACATATTTTCTATAGTCGACGCCATTATTCTTAAATTTTCTACTCCACCTAGTAGTTGCCTAGTACCACAAATAAAATTTTCTTCGTTTTTTTTTTGTTATCTATTTATTTCTTACCGTAGTGAAACTTCGGCTGTACTAGCAGCCGTTCGTAAATCTTGTGCAAACCTATGCGTCTGCCCGTCGGCATTAGGAACAAAACTAGGACCACCCATTGCACCTCCTTCACAGCGTAAAGAACGGTTCTCCTTTTGTAAATGTGCTATTTCATCCTTTAAAAGTTAATTTGATTACATATATTCTAAAACTTAGGTAATTCCAAATAATAATTACCGTTAATTGTTTAATTTCTTGTTTCAGTTTTATAACTGTATTTTCAGCAGCTGCTGCTCTCCTCTGTAACGAAAATGTCAGCTGTCCATTATTAACTAATTATTTTCGATGAAAATAACCACTTACATTATTTATATTTAAGTTCTCTTCAACTTGTTCCATTGCCTTAGTTAAATACTGCGTATATTCATGTTCCTTGTTCCTAGAAACGTCTAATTGCCGTTGCACCTGATCAGCGCGTCGCGTTTGTTCAGATAATTGACGTCGACATAATTCTAATTCCCTACGAAGTCTGTCTGTCTCACGTTCGGGGCTTTGCCCTATTGTATTGTCTTCGGGCTGCGAATACACTGCACCGTCTGATAAAAAATCGGGTAGACTCTTTGATACACCGACCTAAATGGCGTGAAGACATCGATTAAATAAAAAACAAGCTTAGATAGAACGCACCTATGCGTCTAGCTCGCCTTATAAGTAATATATGCGATGCGGCCGTTGAAAAAATCTTAGAATTATTACTAGAATTTTTGGGTGTTTAAAGTATTTTTATAAGAGCAGTATTAAGGGGGGCTCCAAATTTTGGGGCCCTATAACTCTGGAAGTATACGGTCGATTGGATTTAAACTGTGAGTGGATTCAAATAGGATGCTAAATAATATGTGTAGCAAATTTGGTGTGAATCGGTCCGGTACCTTCAGAGCACAAATTTGGTTTTCGGAGCGACGACTAACATCCAAGTATATGCGTTATATATATATATTTTTGGATTCAGGGCGACGAGACAATATTGTTAAGGACATTTTTTGATCCGATAATGCTACAGACACACGATCGATTGCTTTAGCTTCTTCGGTACTTTGGCGAGTTAAAAATTATTTCTGGGAAAATGAGTTTTCTTCTTACTTCGGCTGACGGAGGACAGCTTCTGGAGCAGCTAGCCTGCGACTCGGTCAAGGGTAAATCTAGGGGGAAGCCAACTCGGGGCCGAGTAGGTAAATCCAGCGGCAAATTCGAGGGGGTCGTCGCGTTTCTGCGTTCGTTAGTGCGCACCGAATCTTTCCAGCGATTCGCCTCATTTCGGTTCGGTGTAAAATCGGGCAAATTGTTAATATCTACGGCGAGTTCTTGCGGCGACGAATCGTGTCCGAGGTAACACTGTTCAATGACTAAATGATCTTGCACGAAATCCGGAAGCCCTGACGAGAACTCGGACGGCATACGCGGTTGCTGATGAATATTGGGATCACTGGAGATGACGTTGGGCGAAATACCATGGTTACTTATGTCTAAAACGGATGCGTGTGATGGCGTAGTCGTGTAGATTTTTGGTCGGGCACCTTGATTTTGATAGCTACTCGGATCTCGCTTTAAGAAGTGCTTAAATGAGAAGGGGTTCTCTTCGCGTTTCGTCGGGGTATCACTTGAACCTGCAAATAGGTTTCGGAGAGGCCCTTTTACTTTCTATTACGAAGTAATAAGTAATTATGAAAAAAATCGGAAGGATATACACGGTTTGACCTTCTCTGAATCGAATGGGACTATTTTCGCTCTAGAGCCTGTGTGAATCATAATACTTGTATATGGTCTAGATGGGCACCTGTTAGTTTTGAAAAGAATATTCAAACTGGAAATGCATGTTTACTCTATGCATTCTTTGTCCTTTCTCTAATAGCACTTATAGCAAAATAGTGATAAATATTCATAATTCGCACAAGTTTCTTTAAAAAGTGTAAAAATTACGAGAAAACTGCTACAGAAAATCTTAAATATCTTATTTAAGTTGTCATTTATGAGATATGTTTTGTATTAAATTGTATGAGCTATGCTTGAAAATATTTCGACAGAAATAATTTATGTCATTTTCCACCGGTTAACAGAAATAGATCGACTGAGAACTTAAATTTAATATTGAAATACATTTTGAGAAATAGCACGTATTAAATATTATATTTTAATATATTGATAAGGTGAATTTTAAAGAAGCAATCTATATTTTATATTGTAGAAATAGTACCTATGTATATATATATGTATGTATAAAATTGCACAATGTTCCTACATATGTTTCCATAATTAAATCACCGAAATAAATCAATAGTGATTACAGCACGTAGTTATATTTAATAAAATCACATAACTAACCCGAACATGTAGCCGACTGATTATCAGCATTCTGGGTTTTTTTGTCAACACCCCGTATATTTTCTATGCCCAAATCTGGTATCATAGAATCGTCGTCGTCTGAGTCTTCTACACTACGGCAACTTTGACGACTTCTTGAATGATCTGGGGAAAGATTCTCGTCATTTCCCTCGGCCATAATCAAATTACATTTACAAACGTCAAACGCTGTCAAAACTACAACACTTTGCGGTGCTGCGATCTTACAACACAATACCGAACTATATATTATTCAAATAACCGCGTACATAAATCGAACACAACTTTTGCCATGGCGATTAACGCATACTAGATAATATTAGCAGTGGTACTTCTGTATTAAACATTTATATATACTTTAAATAGTTATAGATTTATTTATTTAATATAAATTAAATTATCAATTAATTTGTCTTTATCAGTGTTACCAACCACAACAAAATTAAAAATACATTTTATATTAATTTCACTCATTTTGCCAAAATAAAAATTTAGTATTCGATGCTCTTTACGTATTATAATTGGGATGATGCATATTTTTGCTTTGACGAAAGGAGCATATAAATTAAAAAAAGAAAACTTGCAATGTCAAATGACAGATGAGAAAATTAAACAGTAATGGCGCATATACAAGTGCGCCAACACCTAGTAATAAAATAACCCCATTATACTTGCAATGCCCTAATCTTAACAAAAAAATGACCGGATATTTAAAAATTCGCTTAAAAACAAGCACCTATGCGTTCAGCTCGCCTTATAAATGTTCTCTAATTGTAATGTGTATTAAATATGTTATATATATGTTAGGTTTCTGGGTCATTGCTCTAATATATTTAACTACAAATATTATAAATCAGTTATATAATGTGTTAATGCACTGCCGCGATATAAAATACCAAAAATTATAATAAATCATGAATATTGAAATCTAATCACCTAATTTACCTACAATGCTAGGACTTTCAACCTATATATATCTACATTTAGTCAAGGAAACTTATAAATACATATTTTAAAATTCAAATTTACAAAAATGGCGTTGCAAGTGTTTCGAAGTAAGAATTCTATTTTCCAATCGTAATAATATTTAAAACTAATAATTTTAGGTCGTCATATTTTGACAACAATTCAAAGACAGTTAAGTAATAAAGTGGAATTAAAATTACCAAAATGTGACCATAATCCTGCAACATATAAGGTATTTAAATATATTTTTAAATTACGCATAAGCAAGTAAAACGCTATAGTGTGTGTGTCTGTAACATTCCTACAACTTAAAAAAAATCCTGATGCCGAAAATAAATTATTCGTGTACTTGTATGTCGCTCGTAAAACTAATTTCATAGCATTTTTTCTCTGTACGGTGAGCTGAATGCATTGGCGCATGTACCTATGCTTATTTTAATATTAATTGATTTACAGATTTTTTATTATGTTATACGATATTATTTTGTATTAATTAAATTAAGGGTCCAACGCTGGAAGCATTAATGCCTGCACCTAAGCTTGCTTTTAATATTAATAAATGTACAGATTTTTATTATATTTATGAATAATGATATTATTTTTATGTGTATAGTATTTTATTGTATAATTATAAATATATATATTAAATTTTATTAATTAAATTAAGGGTCCGTCGTTGGGTCAATTAAAATCGATACGCAGTAAAAATTTAGCCGCTGTACAAACAACTTATTACTCAAAACCATTGGCTATTTATCAAGGACACATGCAATGGCTGTACGATATCGACGGCCGACGATATCTTGATATGTTTGGTGGAATTGCGACTGTTTCCGTGGGCCATGCGCATCCGTAAGATAATAATTATTAGTATAACAGGGAGAATGAATCCTTGACATAGTATATATATTAAGATATTGAATACTGTTGTGAACTGCCACCGATAGGTGTCTACACTAGCTTTAAACTTTGACCCACCATCTACAGATGGCACTGCTTCACTAGCTTTAAGTAAATTATTATTTCAATAGAATTTAGATCTCCAGATAATTTGAAAGACTTAAAAAAATATATATAAATGTGCATATTTGTTTAACAGAAAAATTACAAAGGTCGTAGAAGAACAAATTAGTACTTTAGGGCATTGTAGCAACGTGTATTTACATCCTGCAATACATGAATACGCAGAGAAACTAACTGAGAAATTACCCGGTGATTTAAAAGTAAGTAGTTTTTAAAATATTTAAAACCGGTATTCCGAGTCAAGGAGGATCAAAACGTGTATTTCCGTTACAATACATTCGTAAAGAAAAGCAATAATATTGTAAAAATATATTTCAGGTTGTTTATTTTGTAAATAGTGGTTCAGAAGCAAATGATTTAGCTGTTTTAATAGCTAGAGCTTACACAAGGAATTACGATATCGTATCATTACGAAATGGATACCACGGAATGTCTTACCAAACTATCGGAATGTCAAATTTGGCTTGCTATAAATACCCAGTACCATTACCCGTAGGTGTACACACGGTAAAACAATTGTACTTTTACAATACCAATTTCCCAACCCCTACATATAAACAGAGAGTAGCGACATCTATACAGAGTACTAAAACTCTTTCCTAATCCCTAATGTACATAGAAACAGAGAGTGGCGACATCTATACAGTTTGACAGAGTACTAAAACTCTCCCCTAATTGGTCTATATACTTCTGTGTCTCGCTACCCTCTGCATAGAAATGATAAAAACTTTTACGAACATAGGCGATGAACGCCGATGTTTACCGAGGCCCATGGGGCGGCAAAAATTGCCGCGACAGCCCAGTTCAAACCACTCATAAATGCGCTTGCACCAATCAATGCGAAGCATCCGGCAAATACCTTGAACAACTTGCCGATTTATACCTTCATTGTTTACCGAAAGGGAATGTAGCTGCCTTTTTTGCGGAAGCTATTCAAGGAGTAGGGGGAACTGTACAATTCCCTAAAGGGTACATTAAGGGCGCTTATGACTTAATCAAACATTATGGCGGGCTTTATGTTGCAGATGAGGTTAGGAAATTGGCGGGAATTTTAAATTAAGTTGTTAATTGTAATGTTTGATATAGGTGCAAACTGGTTTTGGGCGTACAGGGGAACATTATTGGGGGTTTGAGATGCATGGTGTACAACCAGATATTGTAACGATGGCTAAAGGGATAGGTAACGGATTTCCGTTAGGGGCGGTTGTCACGACACCGGAAATAGCTGAGTGCTTGTCGAAAGCGGCGCATTTTAACACTTTTGGCGGGAACCCTGTTGCCTGCGCAGCAGGGAAAGCGGTTTTAGAAGCAAGTTTATTTATTTTGTATATTTTCCTTAAAACATCAGTGGTTAAAATATGCCATTTTATAGATAATAGAAGACGAAAAATGCCAGCAAATAAGTCTTGAAGTTGGGACTTATTTACTTCAACAACTATCCAAATTGCGCGATACTTACAAAATTGTGGGTGATGTGCGAGGGAAGGGATTGATGATTGGAGTCGAATTAGTTGTCGGTGATGGATCTGTTAACCCATTACCACCTCCAGAGTTTATGGAAATTTGGGATGATTGCAGGGATATGGGTTTGATTGTAGGCAAAGGTGGTGTTTATGGAAACGTAAGTAGCTGAGTTTTACCGATGTTACCCGAAAGTGCTCCTTGCTTAAATAGCACATGCGTTTGCATGATTGCAACAATTAATTTTGTACTCTGTGTTTGCTCATATTTTTTAAAGCAATAACCGGACGTAGTTACTTTTTGCATAACTCGGAAGTGACATGAGTTAGAACAAAATTATTCGTATAAAAGTTAAAGATATTATAATTTTCAACAACTTTTGTTTGAAAAGTTTTTCCGAAAAATGTACTATTTAGTAGAAAATCGATTTTGAAAATAGGTATTTAAGTTGTACGTTATAGATACTTAAAATCAAAATATATTTAATTTATATAGAAAACTATGTAGACGAAAGTCGAGTAATGGACACTCCAACTTTTTAAATATTAATCACGTTATATATAGCGTTTCTTCCTTAAAAACAGTGGTTAAAAATGAAAAAATCCAGTAATCAAAATATACGGCGAAGCATTAGTGTTTGTACCTATGCTTATTTACAAACTTATATTTTAGGTCATCAGAATCAAACCACCAATGTGTATCACAAAGGAAGATGCAGATTTTACAGTTGCTGTTTTAGATCGAGCATTAGATGCGTTCTCATCTAAACATATTTGATAATGTTGTGAAATATTAAATATATATAAAAAAAAAGCTATTTATGTAAAAACACAGACAATACAATGAATATTTTAAGTATAATAAACATATTGAAACAAAAATCAAAATTTTACAAACATTCCCCTTCGTTTTGGTAGCACCATTTCGGTGCTACAGCATCTGCATTGATTCCTCGCGTTACCAATCTTTCCCGGTGTCTGTAAAACCGTGTTTCAACTACTGATACATCTAAATCAGGGTCGGACCACAGTCTTTCGGCAACTGCGGCTGCTCGGGGCCAGATGCGGGATTCTATCGAATGTTCATCCACCAATTCAGCCCACATACAAACCTAAAGGATTTTTTATTAATTATACAAGTTTTTTTTTTGGAGGATAAATTACCTCGCCACCTAAGATACCTTCGTGTCTTTGGATACGATTCTTATACGCTATTCGCCACGTATAGTATTGGGTATTTCCCCAAAAACCGTGGTCTAAATACCAGGCATTTTTCGTTGATATTATCAAACGGTACCCCTTTTCTAGGAGCTTTCGGGGCAGGTCGTTTGTTGTTGGCACCCAAGTTTGAATTATATACCTAATTTAATGAATGTGAATATGTGTATGTGTGTGTAGAACGTTTTGTACCTGTTTTTCGGGAGATAAGTTTCTATAACCTCAGGATCAGTAAGTTGACTGGACCATAGCACAAAGGAAGTATCAGTTGATCCAACTGCATTATCAAACTCATTTACCGCATTTTCTTGAAACTCTGACCACAATTTCAAGAAATCTGTTGTGCTTCGACCCCATCCTTTTAAATCCATGTATTCTAATATCTCTTCTGTTGAATTCCAACATGGGATGAAAACCTAAACAATAATCAGATATATATATATATATATATATATATATATATATATATATATATATATATATATATATATATATATATATATATAGCACGGAGTCTCCACCAATCAGTGAATACCTCATCACCGCCCATATGGAACAACTCCTTAGATGGCAGCACAGTCAACAAATCCTTGTATAATGAGCCAAGGACAGTGTAAACGTTTTTATTGGCTGGATTTAGCTGACCGCACGGTGGTTGGATACAATATTGGCGCCAAGGACTTTTATTTACACAAACCGCCAAATTGCCCAATTGTGCCTGTGGACCCCATTGCCAACCGTTGCCTGAATGCGACGGAGCATCGATTTCCAACACGACTCTCACACCGCGATACTTTGCGTATGAAATCACATGACTTATGTCTGACAACTTGTAGATTTTCGTCGATGAATATGCACCATATCTAGTTTATTGGCCGTAAACATGTATTCGTTAATACGTAATGAAATAAACAAGTTTCATTATAAAACGTTTTAATTAGTGTCTGGTTTCTAATTGATTGAATATGTGTGTGAACAGTTTACATAATTGTATAACACTATTAACATTCAGTATAGTTACACCTGGTGAAGCAAACATACGTGTTCCAGTTCCGGTGCTTCGATATCGATGTAAAATCGATTTAAAAGCGCTAATTGTTAAAAAAATTATACCCAAATAAACAAAATGCAATCTTTACAATGTGTTCGTTCGGTTTTGTTGCCCTAAAACATTTCCCCGCGTCTCCTGTGGGACGATACACAGGATACATTCTAATTCTTCAGGTTCTTCTTCGTTGAATCGTGCTTTAACGAAGTGCGCTCGGTAAACACTTTGTAATGCTTGCCCAGAAATATTTCACAACCCCGAATTTCCAATTAATAAATGAAATTAAATGTAATAATGGATAAATAAAATAATTCTTTAGATCGGATCGGCGAAGAGTGTATATGTTACGGGCACAAATACCCATGGGTTAGCTTAGTAATATATACCTAGAAAGCTGAGGAACACGCACAGACTGAATAGGAAAACTTTGCGTATCAGTTGCATGCCAATGTAGAACGTTCATTTTCGACGCACCCATTGCATCGATTTGTTTCTTGATCGATTTAATCGGTAAATAATTTCGCGCTGCATCCAGCAACAACCCTCGATGTTTGTAAATTGGTTTATCTTTAATTTTAGCGTCGGTCACCATAACTAAACCGTTTTCTGCATTGGATAATTTATATGATGCAACCAGTTGTGATAGTGTTTCTAGGCCGTGACGAACGCCGAATATTGTGCTCCCTGCTATTTGTACTACTATATTGGGTTCTAGAATAAATTTTGGTTTACATTTTTTTGTGGAATTTAAGGGATTTTTTTTTGTACCGTTTGTTGATATATCTAAACTATAGGATTCATCTGTGTCTGGAGTTAAATTGGGATTATCTGAAGATGCTTCGAGGTACACTGTGATATCTGCTTCAGTTTGTATAGTACAATTTGCGATACATTCTTTTTGTAGGTTTGAGTTGAAAATGGATGTGATTTGCTTGAAATAGTCTAATGTGCTTCCGCTTGCATCACCGAAGTTAAATTGAATAGAGCTACAAATTTAATTATTTTATTACGCTGCGATGTATTAAAATGCAGGCAATAACTAAACATGTAATTTATCCATGATGAAAATGTGTTCTCGACTTAAATACTAACTTAAACTTACTATATATGCCATAAAATTGTTAGAGAATTGCAAATTGGAGCAATGTATTAGTCATTAGATTTTTATATAATTTTAACGCTATATTATTTATATAAAATTTTATATATATTTTAATATCATTGAAAAATACTTAAATAAAATAAATCTACATTTTAATGTGCAAATTTTATGAATCTATGGTTTTTTAATGTATGAACCTACAATTTTATGGTGCTAATATTATTAAATTTATGTCCTATTTTTGTATTTTCGTTGATTAGAACAATGAACAATGGTTATCTTCTTGTTTATTAATTGTTTATGCATTTTTATTTATCAGTTATGTAAATATGAGTAACTTAACTAAATGTTATGCTTATTGGTTAATATATTAGTTGGTCTAATTATATAAACTATTTAATATTGATAATTTTATTTTAGTATTTTTATATAAATACTTGTTTGTGTACCTTGGATTGAACGCAACAAATTCCGAAGAAATCGATGTGGAAATTGTTGGAATCGGCCAAAGTGCTCCATATTTTCCGCAAGTCAATCTACAAACTGTCTGTGAAGTGTATTTATCGTTTTTCATAAATGTACTAAATTCTCTTGGAGCAGGTTGCGATAATTTTTCGCATCGGCCTAATTTTGCATTGCAAATCCACGACCAATGCCAGCTTAAATATACAATTTTTTACAATATTCGCTTTATACAAATAAGTGCTCTATTAGTGACTTACCTTGCTTTATGTGTAGAAACACTTCCTCCAAATAGTAAAATAATAAATAAGAAATTACAGATGTCCATATTGATAGTTTTAGACTTTAGTTCAACATAACTAAAATAATAGAAACGAATCCGTGAACATTTAATATAAATAATCAAAATATTGATAAACATCTAGATAACAACCTACTTAAAAGCTTTTGTTACAGGATTAAATTTTTTTTTTGCGTATTATTCAAAACAATAATTAAATTATAGGTTTAATATTCGTGATTGATTACTTAAGTATAGTTTTAAATCAAGATAAGGTCAAGGTTGATTGGGATTAAATTTAATTCGCGTATCTAATTAACTAATTAATTCATATATTAACTCGATCTTAGTATTACATATAACATTGTTGACAATTTTTAAATATGTTCATTAACATAAGACGAATTTAATTTAAAACAATTTAAAAGTAAAAACTGCAGTTAAAAATATAACTAGTAGTAGCTGGTAAACATACAAACAAGTACAGCTGCAGGCACTAGTGCATGTAATATGTATACCAAATTTGGTTAAAACCGGTCTAATACCGTCAGGTGCGAGTGAGCGACTTACATCCTAAAATAATCAAAGGGCATTTTACGCAAAGCATTTTTAATTTCGGGCTTCTTACCAGCAGAACACTGAACGCTATTGGCTAGGGTTCAGTGTTGTGCTTGTAATAAGCACGAACTTAAAAATATTTTGCAATTATCTCTTTACTGTGTTTGATAAAATGTATACAAAAATAAATATAGTATAATTCGAATAAATAAACAATGCATTTTATTTTTTAATATTTATCTCATCATTAATCTCAGTAAATCCATCACTTACCAGTGTATACAATTACAAAGTATATAATTAGATAAGAAACCTTGTACTATAGTTGTCCATTATATATATATAACAACACAGTGCACAACAATCAGTTGTAACAAGCAGACAATCACTGATGCAGGCTGGTTGTTCCTGTTGAGCGCCCGGACACTTGTGTTATCGCGCGTTTCACCTGCGCGCGCAAACAAATGTGGGAGTGTGTATTCTCTCTCAAATAATAATATTTACCTTTGTAGAATTACAAGATAACACAGTCATGCACATTATAATCAATACATCTTTGCATAATGTGTAAAATTACACTTTTTGTGTTTATAATTAAAGATAATATGTAAATTTGTACGTTTGGAAACTACAGACAGATTTGAATAGTGTTTAGGATCATGTTAAAACATGTTAGATGAATCTGCCTGGTATGATATAGCACACACGGGTATTTTTGGATAAACTACTAATAGAAATAACAGGAATACTTTCAAACGTGTTATATTTATGTGTACAGTTTTGCGTGTAATGAATTTAAATAAATATCATTTTCTTTATGCAATTTTCTCTATAAGTCGAATAAAGAATTAAATATATTCAAAATTACGACTATGCAAGGAGAAAAACGTTTTTAATTTTAGTTGTACGATTTGTATATAAGAGCTTTAGTGTTCGGTCGTGCAATATATATATATATAAATATAATAGATAGGTTAATATACATATCTACGTTTTATAAGTTCATTGCCCTAACAATATATATATTGTAAACTGTAAATTAAAAAACCGTAATATAAATAATTAAAAATTCATCTATAAAGAAGAAAAAAAAAATCATTTACATATGTTATCTACTAAAATAACATTAAATCTAATGGTTTTTTTTTGTAATGAAATATTTGTACTTTCTTATACGTAATGTATACAGGAAAGTATAATAGCAAAAAAAAAGTTTTTTTCAATGGAAATATGCGTATTGAAGGTTTCTGACTCTATTTTGGGTATCTTCTCAATAGAGCCTGTGTGTATGTGTGTGTGTGTATGTATATATGTGTGTGTGTGTGTGTGTGTGTGAACGCTCTACAGCTATATATATGTTTCTTTTGCATTTGATTTGTATATTTCGTGAAATACATATTTTAACCAAAAGTCCTTGTTTTTTAAGTATCTCGAAAACGGCACGAGTTAGAGAAAATTCATTCTGATAAAAGTTAAAGATATTTAAATTTCAATCAACTTTTGTTTGAGATACTTTTTCGAAAAGTCTATATTTTACTGAAAAATCGCCATTGTAAAGAATATTTTAACTAGAAGTGCATGTTTTCTCGTATAATTGCATAACTCAAAATCGACATGAGTTATAGAAAAAGTTAATTTAATAAAAGTTGTAGATATTAAAATTTCTCGCAACTTTTGTTTAAAAAGTTTTTTAGGCAATTGTACCATTTACTAAATAATCGCTTGCGAAAATAGCCATGTAACATTTACGTTTCACTTAGTATAAATGAGAGTCGCTTGAAGGACACTCCAGATTTTTGAACCGTTATTATGAAATTAGTCGTATAATAACCACTAGAGTAACAAATTACTAACATTTACTGTTAAATACATAAAAATATGCTGGTATTCGCAGAATTAAAAATACATTATAAACATTTTATCATAATGCCAAATTCTGTACGTAAAAGATATTTGCCAAGGTTAAACATTTATTTCCTGCATTAAATATATTGCGTTTGCAATTTTATAATGTATTTGTATCATTGAATAATGGAACGAAAACACATTCCGTATATCAATGCTCGAGAAATTTCGTTAAAACTCGAAAATAATATGATTTATTTTAGAAAAATAAAAGTGTGTATTTTATTTATAAATAGAAGTAACACCTGTTGCCCATTTGGCAAATCTGATAAGCGCTGACTTCAGCGTCTTATAGGTAAGATAAACGTTTTGATAAGATCAGCGCAAGGGATCTCTTATATCGACTTCCTACAATGGTTAAGTGTCCGCGCCCCTTTTAGCCGTCTTTAACATTCAATACAATCATATTTAACGCTGCTAAAGCTACACGGCCGGAGATATAATAATGCTCTTCCGTTGTTCTGTATCGTGCTACACGCTGCTGCACGCCCACGGTGCACGGTGCATCTGGTATCATGATCGAACGTAAAACGTAAATGCATCATCACGACTATTGGTGTGGCTATAAGGGGTTATTGCACCATCCAGCGCGATTTGTTAATGGTTACCTGCGTCCATCTTATTGTACATAACTATCAAATACTCGTATTCGTCGTGCGGTCAAAAGAACAATAATCATTTGTCTTTCTTATCTGCACACTTCACGGTATACCTGCTGTTTTGAATTCGGTTAAAAATAGGTCTTATTTTAGAATTTAGTTCATTTTTACAAAAAGGCGATAATAGTTAAATGCTGCTGCTCACATCGTATATATTACTCAAAAGGCGAGCTGGACACATAGGTGCGTTGTACCTAAGCTTGTTTTTCTTCGGTATTAGAATATCTGTAAAAATACACTGTTTTTGTTACACGAGAAATGTATGGAATAATTCGAAATTATTTTTCATTATTTCGAGTACAATAATTTAATGAATATTTTTGCGCACATTTATATTAAATATTACATAATAATTCTATAATAAAATCGTATTCTATTATTTGCAAATATATAAAAAAAAAGATTAAATCCTCATTTAAATAAACAACAAAGAAAACATTTTAAAACTATTACATTTTACCAGTAAATTTCTCATAATAAAAAATAAAAAACACAATAACATAAATTATACCCATTTTCACATCATTCTTAATGCTTAAAAAACGATTAACTAAAGTATTTTAAATTCCATCATCAAAAATATTTTCAGTCAACTATATAAAAACACACCAATATAACAATAGAAGTCTGTTTTTCTCTGTTTTTTAACTCATAAATATTGAAATTAAACACCAATTTGACTCTGCGCCTGATGGTCAGGCGATTGTGTGTACTTTCTCGGTATTGAAAGATCACTAGGGCCGCAATTAATGGATTCGGCCGGGCTTGGCGGTGTGTCCGGCCGCGGTGGTGAATTTGACGGGCTGGGCGTCGTCCGCGGCGAGCAACACGGCGGTGGAAGACCTGGGGGGCCCATTCGGTAGCTATTCTCGTTCAGTTTGTCCAGCGCGTCCGGGCGACCTAACAACATTTTTTATCGAATTTAATACACGTACAATAACCGAATATTTAAAATCAAATGAATTACGCAAATTTGAAGGTAAATGTGACTAACTTGTTAGTAGCATAGGCGGTGTTGTTAGACCAAGGCAACGCATCCGCCATGCGTCTTGTAATAACTGAAGACGGGCCTGTTTTCGCCATTTGGCGCGACGGTTTTGGAACCAAACCTGAAAATAGTCGCCGCTTTACTACACTGTGGAATAAGTTGCCTATATCACATTATTTTAAAACTACTACAGTTTATTCCCGGTATATGATCTTATGGTGCACACTGTTGCAATATTTTCCCTATTTGAACGGTGAGTTAAACAAGGATTGGTCTAATCGTGGAAACTCGTGCTTTCATATTTTGTTTATTGCGCGGGCTAAAACGACCGGAAGTGGCAAACACACTAAAACAATCTATGCTTAAGACAAATCCCTACGCAGTAGCGTGAAAACAAAATTCATTGAACTTACCTGAACTCTTGCTTCCGACAAACTAATCCTAAGCGCAACTTCCTCTCTTAAGAACACATCTGGATAGTGTGTCTTTTGAAACAGGGCTTCTAGTTCTTGTAACTGTTGGGGGCTGAACGTGGTGCGGTTTCTGCGTTGACGACGACGGCCAAACATGTACTCCGTCAACAAATCACCAGGAAGCGGTGACAAAAACGGGCCGGCCATCGTCAGAAATAGATTCGTTGGGTCACCAATTATTAATTTACATTCTTATATATATCAACAAAATACACAAATAAACACGTTCGTTGAACAAGTTTTATATATGATTTAAATTAGTGAAGATAAAATTAATTTATAATTTTTATTACAGGCGGTCTTAAAGACCGCTATTGCAAGTTTAAACCGGTTTGAACCAGATTAAAACGTTATATATGCAATCAGTTAAGCATAGATTTATATTCGTTAAGTTTAGTTATTTATTTTTATTATTTTAGTAATGTTTATGCAAATACAAATGTATAATTCGTTGAATACAGATTTAAATCAAATTTATGTGTACGAAAAATAATAGTTATTATTAAATTTTAGTATTTTTCTGGTGTGTCTTATTATTATGATATCTGTTTGAATACTGAGCGGTTTAGTTCCATTGCGAATGTTTACTAATAGAGACGCGCCGCCCCTAAAGCGTCGCTATTGGTCCACTGTGGCGTCGGTTTTGTTTTGTGGGCGTCCAGACGCCGGCGCAAATCGAATAATGTTATTATGGAATTAACGCCCGTATATGTTTTTCTCATGTCTTTCGGTTGCGATTGTTTAAATTATTTTTGTTTATTTAATGTTTTTTCAATTACCAATTTAATAAATTAGTATTTTTTCTTTCGAATAGAAATAATAAAAAAATAATAATTGAAATATTTTAATGGATATAGCCGTTTTGAGGTCCCCAGAGTTCATACAGTATGACCAATTAAAATAATTTGGGGTTAACATTTAAAATTGTATAATTAAATATTTCTCGTAAATTTGTATTAATTTCTATAAGTCTAGCACTGGCCACAACAGATTTTTTGTACATACTGAATGACCCGTTTTAATTTGGGGTTAACATTAAAAATGGCATGATCAATAAAGAAAATCATTCAGTAATTTGTCGTCATGAATAATAGGCGCATATCACAACTGGGCATTTAGAGATATACGTGAATTGAATAAGGGAAAGTCATATGTGATCGTATCATGCGTTTGGAAGTGAACACAGCAACCAACAAAGGCTCTTTTGTCAACAAGTGGTAGGCTGTTGTTATGTGTTGCGCTAACATGCAGATGGGGAGCCATCACATTACACAGTGCGTGCGTGCCGAGCCGCGTTCCTCGTCAAACACCCGCTAAACGCTATACAGAGAATAGGCACATCGACTTCGTGTTCGCCCGATTACGGCAAATGGGATATACTAATTGACATATTACAATTATATTAAAATAAGGGGGTTCTTATTGACAAATTAGATTCGGTTGGTTTTATTAATTTTTAAAGTCTACAAGCTTAGGTAAAAATTTGTAAAGTTTTACGATTTTTTGTAGATTATTTTAATAATTTTTTACGGCGTTTGGGTTAACAATATGAAAAAATCTTGTAGACATAAAATATTTTAGAATCACTAGTAGAATTTTTGGGTGTTTTAATTATTTTTATAAGGGCAGTATTAAGGGGGGCTTTAAATTTTGTGGCCCTATAACTCGGGAAGTATACAAGCGATTGGATTTAAACTGCGAGCGGATTCAAATAGGATGTTAAATAATATGTGTACTAAATTTGGTGTGAATCGGTCCGATAACTTCAAAGGAATAGAAGGCACAAATTTGGTCTTACGAGCGACCGAGTATATAAGTTATATATTTTTGGATTCAGACACACGACCGTGTATATGTCCACGGTTTAACCAAGTATTTCTATAGTAAAACTAAATTCATATATTAGACCCGAAAATCAATTTGTATTCCGGAACAAATGTTCTAAATAAAAGGATAAAATGAATGTAAAAATGCAGCAGATGTGCCCAGTGATGATTCTGTGATATGACAATCAGATGTGGCCGTCACAATAGAGAGAATGAAAATGAATATATATATATATATGTACAGAGGGTATGTACGCGTCACAACACTGACTTCTGTAATTAATAAACTCTGGTGCGGAGACAGTGGCGGAGACGCGGGCATTTAGGCGATGGGGGCGTGGCCTCGTTATAACAATACATCATGATGTCATCAACATCATGCATATATACAGTGTTAGCAGTCGCTTTGTGCAGGAAAAACGTAACACCCGCCCTCTATAGTCGAGAACTGGCGTTGATTATTTCATTATTTTGATTAAAACCTACTGGGAGGTGTTACTTTTTTTTATTTTCAACGGTTTTGTATGATTTTATTTTTGCATTATTTTTTTAGCTACCATAAATATATGTTGTTCGTTATAACTATTAAATTTAAGTACGTATATTTATTTATTATTTTCACATACGTTTTTTCGTTTAATTTTGTGCTTATCTCAAAAATGACACGAGTTATAAAAAAGTCAATCTAATAAAAGTTGATGATATTCAAATTACTAACAACTTTTGTTTGAAATACTTTTTCGAAAAATGCACATTTTACTGAAATATCGTCTTTGAATAGGATATTTCAACTAGAAGTGCATGTTTTCTTGTGTAATTTCTTGCATATCTCAAAATCGACACGAGTTATAAAAAAGTCAATCTAATAAAAGTTGATGATATTCAAACTACTAACAACTTTTGTTTGAAATACTTTTTCGAAAAATGCACATTTTACTGAAAAATCGCTTTTGAAAATAGCTGTATTTCATTTCTAAAATGTGTAACAAGCAACTCCACCAAACTTCACATTACGAATCAGCACATTTCTTCACGTGAATATCCTCAGAATTTTAATTTTATTTGTTATATTTTATATTACTTTTGTTTGTAAATATATATATATATATATATATATATATATATATATATATTTTCTATTGTTAAAGTTAAACGAATAAAGTATACTATGTATAAAAGTTATATATATATATATATATATATATATATATATATATATATATATATATATATATATATATATATATATATATATATATATATATATATATATGGTAGAGTCGTAATGAAAATTATGCATTACTTCATATTTAAAAGGGTTTGGTTCTGCATTCAGTCGGAGTGAGACGGGATCCGACACGCGCGCGAGGCTTGCTGGTCCGCGGCGTATAGCGCGCCGTCCGCGGATCTCATGCGAAACACAAAGCGTTCCCGCCCAACCTACCCTTCTGTCATTTGTTACCCGCATAACACCACCCTTGCGCCCTGCGCACCTCCCACTACCAGCCAAACCATGGTTATTCTATATTCTTCATTTGTAATTCTTTGTGTTTGAGCGTAGCGCTGACGGCGCTCTTATTATATCGCATATATCTTTATATATATATATATATATATGTATATATATATATATATATATATATATATATATATATATATATATATATATATATATATATATATATATATATATATATCTGTTCAATATAAATTACAACATATAGTTTTGTACTACTTCGACTTTCTTGACTTAAAACCCAAATTAAAACGTAATATAGTACATTTATTAAGGCACATTTCGTGAATTAAATTTCCCAATATTCCATTTTACAGAACAAGATACAATTTATATATGTATATAGTAATATAAAAAAATGAAGTCTTTAGAGATTAATATTAATTTTAATTTATAAAATTATTATATTTGTATCACCCAGTGCAATTTTATTAAAAATGTAACTATTTTGGTATATGTTTTAAATTCTCTGTTCTGAGCATGAGGCTGGTTCTTTAGAGGCCTTATTCATTTGAGATAAACATTTCTCTATTTTGTGCACATAAAAGAAAATATATATAAATTTGTGTATGTCACAAGAGTTGTACAGTTCAAAAAATGCTATACAAATAAATATTGTTTTCACCGTTGAAATATTGTCAGTTCGAAATAACAACGTTGATGTGCAACAACAAAAATAATAACACAAAGCAATCTCAAATGAAGCACATTGCGTATAATACGAAATTTTAATATGAAAACATCGAAATAGGAAAAAAACGAGAAGAACAAAATGGCCGAACATGTACACAATGGCAACCACATTCGCGTATAAATATTGTAGAATTTTGCCGGAGGTACATATTCTGTCAGTGTGTGTGTGTGTGTGTGTGTGCATTTTTTTTTAATTTACACAGTGATTTTACGTACAGGCGAACACAGAGGGGGAAGGAAATCAGGAGTATAGAATGAATGAATGAAATCATATACTGCATAAACTTCATCGCAGCCAACATGATGATACAGCGTTGAACGTTGAGGGAACAATGGAACTCTGCCAGAAAACACGAAATTAAAAATCTATTCAGTATTCCATACAAATCAATCTTAATGTTCTCCATCCAGCACAGGCACAGCACAAGCTCTCGATCATAATGGAAACAAAATATTTTTCCATCATCCGCGCTGACGTCAGCGCGTGCAATGATGAATTTTCCAAATTATAATTTGTTGTGTGTGTGTGTGAGTAAAACCGGTTTGACGGCCGCTATTGTTATCGCATGTATATGATTGTGTATTCCATTTGTTATTTTGCTATATTGTTCCACAGTTTACCCGAAATAATAAATATTTTCAATGTTTCAATTAACTGTGTTGTTGTATGTAGAAATAAGAGAGTAACATTTCCGGAACAATAATTAAATTTTTCTTGTATCTTTTTTCAGGAAAACAGCGTCAACAGAACAAACAGTAGAATACTGATGACGTTTCTCATTATTGTTATGAAGTGGGCTGTGCAAAGAGGCGTCGAAACGCGACAACGATTCCGTCTCTTCTTCTTCTTGTTCTTAACATGTCTCATATATAAATTATCGCATGAATGCATTAACAGCGACGCGCATCTGTGAGCTTCTTGTTATCCTTGTGTTCGGAAGCGTGATATATACACGTCACACCTTTGTTTTTTAATATCATAATGTGGTGTTCGTACAACAACGTTATTATTATTATTTGCATTTGCATTTACATTTCGTACCTTCTTTCTTTTTAATCTAAGTTTTCTTTTTCGTTTTTGTATTTAATCAAGGATTATTTTGATGCTTAGTTGCAGGCAAGTTAATTTATTTTCTCAGTCGTACATTTATTATTTTTAGCACGCTGTACGAAGTACAGAATAAAGTCGTATATCTGTAGCATTTACGGATTAAAAAATGTTCTTTAAAAAAAGTGTTTGTCTCGTCGCCCTGAATCCAAAAATATATATAACTTATATTCTTGGTTGTTAGTCGTCGCTCGCTCGTAAAACCAAATTTGTCCCCCCTTCTCCTCTAAAGGTACCAGAGCGATTTACACCAAATTTGGTACACATATTATTTGGTATCCTATTTGAATCCACTCGCAGTTTGAATCTAATCGCCCGTCTAATTCTCGAGTTATAGGGCCACAAAATTTAGAACCACCTTTAATACTGCCCTTATAAAAATAACTAAAACACTCAAAAATGCTACTAGTTATTTTATATCTACAAGATTTTTTCATATTGTTCACCCAATGGGCATAAAAAATTATTTAATATTATATTTTTTGAATTCTATAACCAATTTTCCATAATAATTAAAAACCGGTGCTCGTATATCGCATTACTTATAAGGCGAGCTGGACGCATTGGTGCGTTAAACCTAAGCTTATTTAACTGAGGTTTAAAAATTGAACTTCATTCACTGCGAATTTATGTAAATTTATACTTGATCATGTAAACTAATTAAGAATTTATTAAAAATGAAATCAATGAAAAATAAGAATTTTGTTCCGCGTATATGATTCAGTTCATTTGCATTGATGTGGACGTTGAAAGTTAATTAAATGTGAAGCAAATAAAAAGAAAATGGGAAATCTGTTTTAGCAGCGTAGCAAAAACAAAGCCACCAACGGAAAAACAAAAAAAGTTCGAAAAGTTTTGAATCTTAGCGGCGGCTTCGAGCCTTGGAAAAGCTTAATCCCATGGGCGAATTTTTCGTTTTTTGTATGCGGTGCTGCCCGCCTGTGAGTGCTAATTAGTTCGGGCACAAATTAACTTGTAAAAGGGCACCTTAACACATACATACGTGTATTTCCGTGTGTATGCTCTATATAATATAGAGTTAAAATGAGAGGGAAGACATGGTGTGCGCTGTAGCACTGTGTGTGTCTCTGTCTATACTCTCCTATACGTGCACAAAACACAGGCGCAGTGGTTTGTTTAGAACACAGCAACATTTAATGAAAATCGGGTTTGCGTTCCCAGACCTAACTCAGTGCTAACTCTCCTATACACGTCGGTCAGCACGACTTTCCACGGATATACGGATATTCGTTCCAAAAATAAAATATGTCGGTTGAGTATGATCTATTGTACAAGTGTACAGGCGCAAATCTATCTATTTTACATATAAAAATAAATAAAACATTTTCAATAAAAATAGACGATATTTATAATCAGTTTATTATGAATTGAAGAACGATATTCACAATTTACGGCTGTACAAGCCTAGATTGAACTTTTAACTTGCAATTATTAACAGAAATATCTACTAAAAATACATTTTATAGTCATATTTTGAAAAATTGTAAGAGCATTTTCCGTATCCGGGGCAAGTACAGCGCAATCGAATGTACGTGAGAGCGTTTCTGACTAGAAAGCCCACCACACACCGATGTTTAATTAATCAACTCGGGAGCTGCTTGCTTGGTTTATTAACAGCATTGATCATTGGTGTATTCAGTCAGTCGGTACTCTGTACTCTCGTTCGTATACACACACACAAACGGGGCGGGGGAACCACCGACTGGATGCAACACCATTACCAGCGACCAAACGTCAAATATCTAAGCCTTTAATCGGAATTACAAACCAAACCATCTTTTGTTTTGTGTTGCCAACCCGTCATCCACAATATACACAAATATATATATATTATTTTAGTTACGGCCAAATTTTCACAAAACTATTTCTATTATAAACTTATTTCTACGTTTCGATTGTAATAATAATAACTAAGGCATTATTAATAATATAAAAACAAATCAAAACCTTGAGACCCTTCGACAAGGTGTTAGAACTATTAGGCAACCCGTTTGTCATTAAGGTATGGCGGCGTAGCCTATACTTTAGAGGTTGTGAATCCCGCTCATATAAATAAATATATGTTTTCACTGAATACGAGCTGAAGGCATTGGTGCCTGCACCAATGCTTGCTCTCAACAGTGTATTATTCCGTATATTAAATATGTATGTATACATTTGTAAAATATCCCTGAGAACAACGCGAAGAAATGTTCGCTTTGATATTTTTCATTCTACGCTAGAATGCGTACATTGAAAGATTATGAACCGTATGTCCTACAAATATAAGGTTGTGCAAGATAATAAAAAAAAAAAGCCTCATTCAACTATTCACACAGACTGCATTAGCCAAACAAGCAGTGTATAATATAACTAATGGATGACAACACTGATTGAAAAATTTCACAAAACACAAAACAGTCTAAACGTGGACAGCAATGAACGGCACGGGGTACACGGGGTGGTGCAGCATAAAAAATCGCACGGCGGAGGGAGGGGGGTGGGGTATGTAGGAAGGGGTACAGAGAAAAACGCCGTTTGAAGTCGTACAAAGAAAATACTGGGGCACAAAAAATAATCAACTAATAAAAACGGGGGGAGTCCTATATATATATGTATATTTTTTCATTTTATTTTATCGTTTATTCCCCGAACAAATACCGAGTTGTTTGTGATTTTTTGTCGTACGTTTTGTAAATAACGTGCTCCATATTATTTATGACAGATGTTCGTCAAATGAAAAATATTAATTAATACCACCGTCAGTACATGTCATTTTGCAATGACAATTTTACAATTAATCCATTTGTACCCAAATTTATATCTCTGTGTAATACAATTTTTTGTATTCACACCGCAAAATTTGAAACAATACGAGAATCAGAATTATTTTCTAATAATTGAATAATTACCAAATTCGTTGATTTAACGTAGAAAAAAGAGTAATGTACATTGCAGTTCTTCTTTATTTTTGAGTAGAAGAGAAATATTCATTGAATTTTTAGCTTTTTGTTCAATTCTATTCATCCAATCTCCGTATTTAAACAAAAAAATGAACAGAAAAGAATTATATAGAAAAATCCATTTCATCAATTGAGTTCTGTAAAGAAACAGAATTTATTCAAGAATACAATCTATTTGTGAAGCACAGGACTGTCTTTAAGAACATTTTAATGTTGCATTCGCAATCTAAAGTATATAATGTATAAACAAGCATATTTTACTAACAGTTTTATTCGTTAAAGATAATTAAAAATAATAATTATTAATAAAACAATTGCTATTATTGTTTGATCTACTCAAAAATTACTAGTATTAAAAATGTTTCTCGTTTATTATATATATATATATATAAAAAAACAAACATGTTTTATTGATGCAATGCGACGAGCTGTAGGTATTGGTGCTTGCACATATGCTTACATGATTCAGAGGATGTTACAGATACACAACCAAACACTCTAGCTCTTTTGTATGTATTCAATAATTTGGGGATATTAAAAAATGTTTGTTACTTTAAATTTATGTATTTATACATGTTGCATAATTATGTTTTATTAATTGCATTATTTTAATAATTATTCCCTACTAAAATATCTGGTTAGTAGAAATAATCTTACTTTTAAATATATGTTTATTATTGTTATTTAACGTATATATTAATTAGACATATTTTCCTAGAAAGTACATTATTACATATAAACTATATTATAAAACAACAATTAATAAAAATCAAAATCATTTTCTTCAGTTTTAGTGTTTAAATACACATTTAAGATATTTTCGGTAAACCACGTCCATGTGAATTGCAAATGGTTACCGGGTGAAGCTAGGAAATGTAATTTTCCGTCAGTTTCCAACTGTCGTAAACCTAAACGATCCTAAAAATAATTTATTTATTCGGTAAAAGATATTTCATTGTCCATTTGTTTTACAAGTAAATTTTGTAGTTTAAAGTTGTTTAATACAAAACAATTTTCTTCTTACATTTGTATAAATATCAGATTGTTGTAACGTTTCCGTTTCCTTCGATTGCCCAGGTTTATAGAATCCAAACCATTCAGTATCGACTGGTTGCACCACTGTGTCGTTATCGAATCGCACAAGAACCATATTATCGAGTTTTTGTAAGTTGTTTATGTACGTTTTGTTAATTTCACGCTCATTGTTAATGTCGGCAAGGAATGTGCTAGATTTTTTGTAAATCGCCTCATTCAGAGGGTCGTGCCAATATGTTGCTTGGGCTAGCGCCTTTTGGACCCAACTACAACAGACCAATTGCCATAAAATTCTTCATTTTTAAATAATCCTACCTTAGGTAAGCGGCATGGTTAAGTAATTTCCTCATGTAATCACACATTGGATGAGACAAAGACCCACAGTTTGGAAGTCCATATACCCCTTGATGTTGTCCCCCTAATGAGATCAGATTTTTCATCTGAGGCGTTGGACAACGTTGTGCTACTGCACGTCTTTTAATAAAAGAAAAACATTGGCACAACGAAAATATGTGTTTAATAGAACTTACAAAAATTGTCCTCCTTGTGAGAACCCAATGGCGTTATAACCATTTGCTAATGCAGAATCAGACGCTAGTAAATCGCACACTTTCGCAATCTGTTTATCAGGATGCATAAAATAGCCATTTTCAACGTCTGCGACAATTGAATCGCCGATTTTTATCGATATAATATACACTCTAGGCATTAATTCTTCTAGTTGCTTTTTTACTGCCCCCAAACTGAAGGGGAAGCAGCAACTATCACCTTCAGTAATCACATAAATCATTAAACGGCGGTAAAAAAATATGTTATTGCATATTGAATTGTGTAAATAGTAAGATAGAGTTACGGAGAAAACGGAAATATATAAATATGTGTTCACAAGGAAGGCTTTATTTATATAGTGTATCCATGATTAGAAAATAGATTTACAAAGAATTATATAAAAAATCGCCACTGGTCAAATTTTTCAATTCGGTGAGGAGTAGACTGTATTCTGTATATGATATGGGCATATGGTGCCTACAAGTTTGCCTAGTATGTAATAATTAATTTCCTTGTATATTAAACATTATATACATTATGTAATTTGTATTATGATAAAGTACTTTCACAATAAAAGAAAAATAACAACCTGTACATTGATAAATTATTCCTATTTGGGTTAAATAAATAGTGGACACTAATTAAAATTATTTGCTTAAATTACAAAATAAGTGTTACTATTACTACTACTATTATTATAAAATTGTAAAAGAATTTATATATATATATAAATTTCTGGTATATAAACTAATGTTTAAAAAAATTGTTATTTATTTGTTAATTTATTGATGCATAGATCAGATTACTAATTATTTTAACGGTCATGATGCAAACACCGTAACAAATTAGTCTAATTTTACATTATTTGTATATATTTGCATATAATTGCACTAAAGAATCATGTAATTTCACGAAGATATACTAAAAATAAATTGCCAAGTGTAAAAGCTACAATTATTAATTTTGTTGTACACAATTCGAATATATTGTTGCCAAGCAAAGTGGCTCTAAAATATTGTAGATGAACTCAAGGGCGTTCTTATAGCAAAACCGATTCAATTTATATTTAAATGTAATAAGAATTCTATAAATAATATTTAGTTATCAAGTCCTTGATTTTAAATGTACTAAAACAAATCATTATCTATTGATAGGAACCTAAATCAATCTGATTATCTATTTTAATCAAAACTGTAATAATTCATCGAAAAATATCAGTTTAAAAAAATGTATTAGAACATTTTGGTCCGACGAGTCGCTAATGCATCACAGGGGTCAATTCCATTAGGTTCAAAACAATATAACCTCTAAAGCAAAATATATACCGCGAACAACACACAAAATTCCATTCATACGCTTACCCATTCCATGCCACATAACAATAGGGGTATATTGTTCACTTTGCACATTTTGCACTACGTAAAACAGTGCAAATACCGTAAAGACTAACGATTTCAACGTACACATTGTTGTGGATGTCAGTCCTTATACGCACTGGTAATGCATAAATGTACCGCAAGACCGGGTAATGTATTTATAAGATAACAGTGTCGTACAAGTAGGGGAATCACTTTATCAAACTAACAATGGCGGTCATAGAATTTTAGCTAATCGTGATTTAAAATAACAATATTACTGTATTTCCGTTATCTCGAATGCGAATTTTTTTTTTAAATTAGTGGGTATAGGAATGTAAAGGACACATTTAGTTAAAAAATATTATTTATGAAATACATGTAAAGACACACAAGTCTTATAAAGTGGTAATAGTAATAATTATTGTTTATATTAGTCGTTCAGTCCAGGTATCAATAAGCCATTATCTTTGGTATTTATCGTCTCTTTCAAGCTAAGTGTTGATAACAGTGTTAAATTATCCATTTTCTCGTAATCTGGTTCTGGATGCAAGGCAGGAAGATCCGGAATAAGTGGCGATCGTTCCTCTTCCCCATCATCCTCTGATTTGGTAGACAATAGTTGTTCATCCGGATTGGTTGTGGATTTGTGGACGGATTCGTTTTTACTATTCGAAGGACTTGATTTTTCTTCGACCTCTTCACAATCTTCAATGTCTTCTTGGTCCTCATCATCGTTATTATGCTGACACATTCATTAATTAAAAGACAATTTATACACCTAGAATTTAATATGCTTACTGTAAATACTGGATTTGTGGATTTATACTGGAAAGCGCTATTGGATAGATCTACTTCAACTGGAAACAATGCAGGACCAGATAATAGCTCAACTGTATCCATATGGAGACCAGCTAGACCTTTGATTAGTTTCTCTAAATGCCCTCCTAATGCTTGCACATGCTTATTATCTAATAACTCCATTTTAACTAGAACATCCGAACGTAGTTTTGCGAATTTTGTCCTTGCCGCCTGTCTACATCGTAGCACAAGCCTAAAAGAACAATGACATCACACCGAGAAATTAATCTCTATCGTGAAAGAGAATTACCTATATTCATAATTTCCAGTTTCTACCCGATATAGAGGTTCTTGTAAGGCTGCATAGCTACATTCCTCATCATCCATTTCCTTAACTTTCAAACAATAAGCTAAATATTCAAACTTAGCATCAGCATACTTTTTAACTGTAAGCCTAGTATCTGGAATTGCTTTATGAAGATATGTTCCTAAATCTGATAAAACCTATTCCAATGAAATTAGACAATTAATATCTTCCAGTATATTTCAATCAGAGTATACACACTGGTTTCACACTTTGCAGCATACTATTCCCTAGTCGTTCCATATTCCTGTGTTGTTCCCCGAATAACCGAAATGCTTCACTTGCTCTTGGTTGTGGTTCTCTTACGGCAATCGTAGCGAAGACATCACCCATACTTTTAATCGCTTGCATCAACTCTGAATAAGCCTACAAAATTACATATTAGCATTTAAATATTTCACACCAAACAAATCTATAAACCTGCAGAACTCGCTTGCTATGATCTACAAGTCCCCGATACATAAACTCAGTGTCTTGTAGCTCTTTCAGTTTCTTTACAAGTGTGTCGTTACAGAGGATCGCTCTTGATAGACCAAGGGCATCTGCTGTGGAAGTACTCATGTTTTCAACGAGGCGATGTTTAACTTTCTTCAAAACTATATCTAACGTTTTGCCTTGATGAGGGTCTGCATGGAGTTTGTTATAGTTTATTGTTACTTCGTCCTATAAAAGCTATTGTTAAGAGGAATTAAATAACACGATTGGGTGAAATTACCTTAGCAGCTTGGATCATTTTGGCGACTTCAACTTTAGTTTTGCCCTTAACTGATTGCCCATTAATGGCGACAAGTTCATCGCCAGCTTGCAGAGTGCCATCTTTACAAGCCGCGGTATTATCAAAAACTTGTACAATGTATAAACAAGGACAAAGGGGTGCTCCACCCCCGATACTTATGCCAATCAGATTATTCGCATCTTTTTTTATAACAACACTTCCAGATGTTACTGTCATCCCCCTAAAAGTTAATGTGTATTACATTTGCCTCCAGATGTTTTTATACGTATATACAGACAATAAATAATAACAATTTTTTTATTTTTATTTAATTTATTACATAAGTACAAATTTATTTTGCTACTGAATCATTTACACTAGCTTTTGGTACGGGGAAATGATTTAACACGTTGAATGCCCACTCCATGGATTTGTTACTTACAAAAAGTAATTATGGACCTGTTTATTGTTAATTTTATTAGATATCGGAGATTGTTGCGGCATTCGACGTATTAAAGAGTTCTACGTAAAATTTTCTTAGTAATTTGAATAACTGCTAATTTGCTAATATAATAATATTCTATAGTTGTCATTTTTAAAGGCGGTTATGCATGGTATAGATTGTTTTTGCAAAACGTTTGTACAATTTGAACAGCTAAGGTTAGCTCAATATTCTGGGTTATTCACATTCAATATAACACATAACCATCTTTAAAGTTTGCATTACTCTGAATGAACAATTTACAAGCTTTAAAATATTCTATAGGAACTATTATATAATGATAATTTGTTGTAAAATTACAAGGTATTTGTGTATTATAGGCTAAATCTATTTGTCAATATATTTGGTGAACATATAACTGCAAATAAATAATGAAACGTGTTTGACAAAGAATTGCTACAAAAAATTGATTGATTCTAAATTTCTAGTGCGTGTTGTGAACATCTAAGCTAAAATAAATAACTAAATTATGTATCCTAGCTTGCGTGCATCCGTGCTCCTGGAACAAAATAAAGCAAACACATTAACATTTTGATATCTACATTGTGTTTTTAGTAAATTTGAAAATGTTAAATACATTTTGGAACAATACTCTAACAGCACTAGTGCCATCAACAATATTGTCGATTGCAAAATAATATAAATTCCAAAATGTACTTAACATTAAGTTAACTATGTGAATTAAGCTATTAATATTATTTGTATAAATACATTTATTTAATATGTACTTACATGGTATTTTCAGAACGTTTCTTTGAGCCAAACAACAACACATTCGCCTCATCTTCATCCGAATCAGAATCAATCTTCACAAAATCACTTTTAATTTCTCCTGCAGTATCATTGTTCCTAACCCATAGTTTTTATAAATAAATTGATATTTTAAAAATAGCAATATACACATATTTCTATTTCGAATTTACGAAAATATACGAAATAAATACCGAACGTGTAATTATTAAACACTTTCGTGTCAACTATTTTACCATCGAACACTATTAGTGCTAATTTTACACAATTGTAGACTATTTTACAATAAAATTTCTAAGTGAATTTGTACAAACGTTGGTAAAAAGTGAAAATTACATATTACAAATTGTCAAGTTAACACTGTGCTCGACTATCTACACTAAAATGGTAAACTTAACCAAATATTAGTACTTTTCAATACTAATATTAATATGCATAAAGACTACAAGGAATTTACACAATTTCGTAATTATATTTCGAAAAGATGTGAACAAGACCTAACTTAGGTATTGTTAGGCCCTAACGAACTATTAGAGCCCCTAAGGCCTAATGGTAAATCTGCTCCTGGAAACTTTCGGTCTACGAATGATCGTATTGCGAATGCGAAATACACATAACTAACGTATAACGAACGTATTCGTAAACCGAATGATGCTAGTATTCTCTTGTAGTTTTTATATTTCTTATAATCTAGCCATAAATAAAAAATAATTACAATTTGTCTTCAAAGTCTGGATTGGGGAAGCAGTGGTAACTTTCATACAAAGACAAATAACGGTGTTCGTAATCATACGGGTATCGAGCCATAATTACAAATATGTAAACAATAAAACGCTAAAAAATCAACTAGAATTCATGCAGAGGCGAACTTAAAAGAAACTGAAACAAAAATACAAGTGAAATTAAAATTATGCTAAAATATAAATGAGAAAATGTTTAGTTACCAAATTATTCTAGGTTTAAGTAAAACAGTAACATTAAAATCATGGTTAATGATAAGAATAAGAGAAATTGCATTTTAGGACTAGAATTGACGGACTAAAGTATCATTTGTTTTGGTTGCTATTTACATTTTATGAAAAAACAAACTAAAATTGAGTTGTTTATATTGTAAAATAAAGCTTGAATTTAATTAACTTGTAACGAGATCATTGAATTGAAATTTTAATTAAAATTCTGGTGGCTAGAATAATAAAATAAATTATTATTCTAATTTAAATTCTCCAAATAGATTTTTCGCTCGCAGAAAATTCATATTTACGAAACATAAAAATTGAAAACACAGGATTAAATAAAACTATATGCATATTTGAACGACTAAAAATATATTTATACCAAAAAATATAAATAATTAACAAAATTACGAGTAAAATATGGAACTACAATTAATTTTTTTTTTTTGTGTAAAATAATAAAAACGCAATAACTAATAAAATGAATTCCTCAAATCTACGTGTCAACATGATAAAAACAGTGAAACAGCGTGGGCCGGCTAAAATCAATAAACCTACTTATCGTTCACCTGTATTAAATACCTACATTTTGTCTTCCTCGAAAAAATAATCCTCTTCCAAGTCCATTTTCAAATAACACTTCACAATTCTTTGAAGCGAATAACGTTTAACAATTTAATAGCTGGTTGATAACAATACGTATGTTAAATATCGTGTATGTTATCAAGACCGGACGCAACCGCAAAAGACGGCGACGCCTGCGTCAATGTGCACCGTCAACATCACACTAGAGACATCTAACGGTTGCCTTTCCCAACTAAAACGATCGATTCGAAAGTACACTGCGTTACATATCTTCGCATACTAATCGAGTTATTCACAGATAGTGTGGCCTTCACTCGACTTTCTTGCCGTTAAATTATTTGTATTTATTATAGGTTTTACTTTGCTTTAAATTTTTTTTAAAAGCGATTTTTCAGTAAATAGTACGTTTTTCGAGAAAACTTTTTAGACAAAAGTTAATCAACATTTTAATATCTTCACTTTTACAAGAATAAAATTTTCTCTAACTAATGCCGTTTTCAAGATGCTGAAACTGTTAGCTTGCCGTACGAAGTACGTAAATATAGAATATATATATATATATTTTTAAATGCGATTTTTCAGTAATTAGTACGTTTTTCGAGAAAACTTTTTGAACAAAAGTTGATTAAAATTTTAATATCTTCACTTTTACAAGAATGAAATTTTCTCTAACTAATGCCGTTTTCGAGATACTGAAATTGTTAACTTGCCGTACGAAGTACGTAAATATAGAATATATATATATTTTTAAATGCGATTTCTCAGTAAATAGTACGTTTTTCAAGAAAACTTTTCGAACAAAAGTTGATGGAAATTTTAATATCTTCACTTTTACAATAATAAAAATTTCTCTAACTAATGCCGTTTTCGAGATACTACGAAAGTAGTAAAACTAAATTGTTAGCTTGCCGTACGAAGTACTGAAGAAGCTAAGGCATATTAAAAATTCCCCAAAACAGTCGACAAAATATTAAACTTGCCAAGGTCATACAGGGTCGTACTAGCACATTGGGAAATTTCGCAGAAACCATTCTAGTTTCACTAGAACTTGGATACAAATTAGTGTATCGCTTAGACTTTGTTTAATTTTACTGAATATTGAATCCCAAAGTAATCTTGTGATTCTATTTGTTTAAGTCCGAGCCTGGCATGTGATTATCAGCCAATCAGCGGGTTTCGGAACTCGTCTGGGAATCACATTCGATAGCATAAACTTCTGAACACGAAACAGTCTTATGTTAAGCTGTTGACCATGAAGACGGTGGCAATTGCGGTTGTTGTTGTTTTGTGCGCAACTTTAACAACGCAACAAAAATTTGTGATACCTGAGGTCAGCATTAGGGCCCTAGCACCTAAAGGATTAGAAGTTTCTATACCAGGTATGTATCATCTAATTTACACAAACCCTTAACAGCGCAGACGCGGCACAACTTTTTAAGTAAATAGATTTATTAGCAAAACCACAAACAATTAACATATTTTTCTATATAATTATCAATAGATTATTATCTGTACTGACACGGACAAAAGTATAATAATAGTAAGAAAGGAATAAACTAATATTACCGGTTATACTTTTCTTGTCTTCCGAGCTGCACCTAAACAAATGTAATCTCGAAAATAAATAGTTTATTCCCGTAAAACAACAATTTAGAATTGTTTCAAGATTACAATACTTCCTGTTAGATCCACAATGCGATTATATACCGTTTTCCTGCGAATTTAGTGGTTTATTTTCCATTTAGTTCCTGAGATGTGAGATATTTATTTTTTTGAGTATTTTATAGTTATCAATAGTTATTTCATTGTAATTTGGCGATTTTCGAAGGTAAACTGTCCGTTTATTTGACCCCGTGTGTATCAGAAAGGTTAAATGTCAGTGTTAGATAATTTTTAAAGCAATGTGCTTAGAGAAATATATTTTTGAAATTGTTCAAACTCGTACAACATTAAATTATCTTCTAGACGACTTAAAACTGTCTTTAATTAATTTAGAAGTCTGATTTATGTTAATTTGTTCGTAAAAACTTAAAATCTGCCCAATGACGTGCATAAAACCAAATAAGTGTCTCTTAAAAACTGCTAGACTTTTATTTAACTCTTATTCAAAGGTACAAAAAGCGTAATTTAAAATATCAATACAGGCAAATTGACGATTTTTAATATTTTCGAACAAATTTATTTAAAAGTGGACAAAAACGTGTAGAGGACAGTTTTAAGGACGCCCAGAGAGCGACCTCTATAATTTTAGCGAAAATAACACCAGACAAATGTCTTTTGATACTTAGGGAAATCTAAGTATACGTAATATACATAAATCTATTTAAAATAAGGGATTATTTCATATTTCAGTTCCTATAAGCACAAAATATTAATTTAATTAATTAATTACGAATAAACCGGTTTCAAACAATTTTAATTATGTATCTTGTAAAAACATAGATAATTCATCGTCATACATATATTTTGTAGATTTTATATTGTTACTTGAAACTTCAATTAATTTTAATAAATAATGTTTACTTTCTTGGACGAAAATACCCGTCTTGAGCTTCCCTGTACATTGATACACAGGAAAGTCCAGTGTAGGGTACTACTGATTTTCTTGGAACATAGTTTATCTCACTTTTTTCTAAATAATAAACTTAAATCCGTAATAAAGTATCATGAACTCTAAAATAAGGAATTTTCAAATTTATACTTGATTGTAATAATCCTTCAATATTTCTCAATGTTAAATCTGATGATCATATAATTATATAGAAGTAACAACAATGTTTTTCCATTTGATTTATGCAACATATCTTTTATAATTTTTTTACTCATGACTATATAAGTAAGAATAACTTTTGACCTAACCTGTACTGTAAAAAATCAAAAAGTTTAATCCGGTTTCTCCTAGTAGCTATTCAAACGAGGAGGTATGCAATAAAAATACTCTTAAAATAAAAATGCTACCAAATACGAGCCAAAAATGTAACTGTATCAGTTATAATTTACGCGGTCAAACTATCGAATCCAGAATTTATAAACCGCTGTGGTGGAAACTTAAAAAATATTTGCCATTTTAAAAAAGAAAATACTCATAATACAGAAAGCAAAACATATTTGGAAAAAACTGCACACCCAACAGGGAATCCCCAATAACAGGATATAAAATTTATAGTGTCCTACCCTCGACTTTCATGTACAAATATAAATAAATGAATACTGTTATAATATATTCTTACTCAAACTCAAATATTCTCCCCTATATATATATACGTAAAATTCATGTGCGTGACTTGCATGTTAGACAGAGAGGTAACAATTTAAACTTTTAACCAGGCATTCTCAAACTCTGGCCCGCGAACCACATTCTTTCGGGTTCTATTTGCATGTAAACCGAATAACAGAATAACCGCGGGGAGTTTGGGCATGCGTGCTTTAAACCATCATATTTCGAAACCTGAAATATTGGATTCCTCTCTAATGTATAAGACTAGATTAACCCATGTGCCCATATCACCTAAAGTCCATTCTTCATCGAAATAATAATAATGACCAAAATAATTAATTTTGATTAGATAGTCCTGGTATTCAATTATTCGCGTTCCATGGGAACATAAATCAAAACATCAAAGGTAAATCCGATGGGGCGATATCGAAAGAAGTCCAGTCGGTCGAAAATGGTCGTTGGAAATTCACGGACAACACCATCCAGCTGAAACAAGGAGACGTGTTGCATTACTGGATTTTCGTACAACACAATCGCTTAGGATTCGACAAACAAGACCAAAAATACACTGTTGGAGGTAAACACACCCCTATTTAATTATTTAAAACGACAAACATATAAATCTTGGTAATTTTTCAATTTCCAGGACTAGGAACAGGAGGTGGAGCAACCGCCTCAGTATGCGCGGAAACTGCCACCAAAATAAACGGCGGCCAAAACGTTTGTGGCAACACAGTCATATTTGAGGATAACTTTATAGGGCCAACTATTGATAGTAATAAATGGACGGTCGAACAATATATTCCCAGTAGTCCAGTCAGTAATATAAACATTACTTAAATAAAATTCTCAATGTATACACATAATTTTCTGTACTCAGGACTATGAATTTAATTCGTACGAAAAGTCTGCAGAAAATGGATATATATCGAATAATAACTTGTACTTAAAATGCACGTTACGGAAGGATCCGTATTTGGACCAATTGGACTTAACTAACGGGTGAGAATTACCTTATATAACTTAGAAAACATTCCTTATGAAATTGCATTTCTTCAAATAGCTTAAGTGATACCTAAGCTATTAAGGTGAAGTTGTTTATAAATTAATTGTTATTGTGAGAGAGACTGGGTGATAGGGAGGGTAGAGATTGGTAGGTAAAGAAGAGGAGAGGAGCAACAGGGAAGAAAGAGTAGGGAGAGTGGAAGTGGGAAGAAAGAGGGGGAGAGGGGGGCAAATAGAGACTTAATGTTAAATCCTAATCAATTACTTATATGGTATCGTTTAGTTGCACAGGAAAAAGTTGCAAGACCCAAGCAGTGGCCGGTATGATTCCACCCCCTGTGATCGGTGGTCGTGTCAAGTCGAAATTTTCATTTTTATACGGTAAAATCGAGATTAGAGCCCATCTGCCTAGAGGCGATTGGATATTTCCTGGTAAGATTACCAAAGAATCAGTATTAGAGAATCAGAAATCATGTCAAATTCCTCTTTCTAGAACTCTACTTGGAGCCAAAAAACAATGCGTATGGTGCAGGTTATAGTTCTGGTCGTGTTTGGATAGCCTATGCCAGAGGGAATCAAGATTTAAAAACAACTACCAATGACCAGATTGGCAACAATGTATTGTACAGTGGTCCAGTGTTGCATAGTCGCGAGCCTGGACGTTCGGTCGTTGCCAAAACAGTCCAAGGGTCCTCTTGGGGATTAGGATTCCATACTTACATTCTGACATGGAAGCCAGGTATGTTATTAATTTCACCTTTTCGAATGTTCCTTCCAAACTACCCAGCTAATTCAGACATAAAGAATTGCTTAATTATATCGCTTCAGCAGGGGGTTGCAATTATTTTTTAAAGTGATAGTCATTAGGAGGTTTATTTTCCAATTATTAGATAACATTTTGTTTACTATTGAAACATTTGCATACATTGTGTAAACAGGAAGGACTGATGTACGCCGCAGGCTCTTTTTCAAGAAGTAGTCTACACTGTTGCAAAATAACCCATGTGGAAATCTTCCTCCATATGACTAGTACGTCCTTGCGTGTTAGCAATATAATTATTGCTAAAATGTAATTATTTTTATTGCGCAATTATCCATTGTCATGATATATTTGCTTCTTTTAGATGGATTCTCGTTCACAGTGGACGGTGTTGACCAATTTACAATTCGGCCACCAAATGGTGCGTTTTCATCGTTGAAGGAATCTGCAAAAATACCTCATGCGTCCGCCTGGACTTCTAGTATGGCTCCGTTTGATCAGGAGGTAATCTGAGTTTAGCCAGCACATGCTTTGTCTCTCTTCTACTTGTAATAAAGAATAAGGATAGAGTATGTTCTGAGCAGCACAAATATTTGTAGAATGAGTAAATTCGAAGGAAACCAGTTTATACTCATCTTCCGATTAGAAGTGAATATTGCAAAATGTACAAGGTTTCTTTTTGTGTGTTTAGTTTATGATGACATTGGGTATTGGTGCTGGAGGCCGATCCGATTTCCCAGACAAATGTTCGAGCAATGGCGTTCAAAAACCATGGAAAAATACGAATACGGGCGCTATTGTTAATATGCTCAAAGCGCAATCGGACTGGTTCCCATCGTGGGCCGATGATGCTTCTTCACTCAAAGTCGATTATATTAAAATAACATCACTATAGATTTAGTTAATTACTGTATTTTTATATAAAATAAATTTAAAAGAAACCCAACCAAATATTATTAATATTCAAGGATATTTTAACTTCGATATTTTTCCGTAAATATAAATAATTTCAAATCAAAATGGCATTTCCTATAAAAAAAATAGCATTGCTGCGAATTATTTATAATTTTATTCATGGTATAACTTTCATTGCCATTGGTAAAACCGACAATTAATTATATTATAAATTTACAATATACATTGTCAATAAACTCCAATATTTTGTAATGCCTTTAAAGAAGAAACCAATCAGAAGATTAGAAATTCAATCAATGTATAATTAACGCTATCAATTATAAATATGGGAGATCCGGCTAAAGGTTATCAATCTCAATATTCTTAACAACTATTCTACAAGGCACAGGGTTGCCATATTGTCTGTAGACGATCAGAATTGTGAATTATACCTCAAACAAGTATCAGTTACGTCACGTCTTAAGGTCATCGGGGTCTTATTTATTTAAATAAAACCGGTGATTAAATTTAAGAAAAATAAAAATAATTTAATACACGTTCTTGGAACTGATTGAGGCTTTAATAAATCACCCATAATGTATAAAACGATATTAATCAAGTACAGGTGTACGCACCAATGCCTTCAGCTCATCAAATATAATTAAAATAATCTATAGTTCTAAGACAATTCTCTAAACGACCTTTTTGGAACTATTGAATGAGGCATTAATTAATCAGTTAATGTGTACGATATTAATCAAGTATAGGTGTAGACACCAATGCCTTCAGCTCACCATATGCTGAGTAGTCAAAGGCAAATAATTTTAATAAAGAAAATTATTTTACAATCACTGATTCTTTAGCAAATAAACAAAACTTGTGTACACAATTTATGGACGGGTATAAAAATGTGAAAGCAATTTTTTTTATTGAATAATTTAAATTTCAAAAGTAATATCTTTAAAAACTTGTTCTTTTGTATGCATTAAAAAAATTCTATGGTCCGTATTAGGGGGGCTTCGTGCTTCTTAATTCGATAATGTTACAAAGGCACCGCACATAAATCAAACTTAACATTTATAGTAAATAGAAAATAAAACAAAACATATTAAACTAAATATATTTCGAAATATTAATCAAGGCAAGGAGTAAACAAAACACTTAATCAATGATACTTTTGAATCCTGCACAAAAGTTCAAAATACATGCTGCAAATTTGAATACATTAGCATTTTCGTTGAAAGAGATAATAATTGTTGTCGCAGTATCAAAACAAGTCAATCTGGAATAACAACCATTAGCAAGAATGTAATCATGGGGAATTCCAAATTGTTGATCCGAGACCAGTATTAATGGAAGGAAATTGTGTGGGGCGCGAATGTTATCAAAATTAACTTCTATCAGTTTGGTTTGCCTTGAAAATCGCATCTTGTGTTTAATAATACACATCTTTGGTCAAGTATAACAAAATAGTCTGGCGGTACCATTCTTGGGAGATGTTGCGACTAATATCACTGGTGTTTTGTGTTATTTTAACAGTGCAAGCGCAAGACTTTGAAGTGCCTGAAGCCACTGTTGAGGCGTTTCGACCCAAAGGATTAAGGGTTTCGATACCAGGTACAATAGAAAAGGTTTATTATATTTTAAAATGGATCGCTACTGGTATTACTAATAACACCATTTTGGATATTATTTCGAAATCATTGTATTGTTATTAATTCGTAGAAAATGTACAAGGAATTAGTTTTGTATTGTGTTTAGTAATGAATCAGAATTAATCTTAATATATTTCGATTTAAGTAAAATACACTAATTTGTTTTTCTGAATCCGTGGAATTGTATTAATGGAAATTTAAACGGATTCCACTCACCGTGGTCCATCACAATAATCCGGTTACGCCCTCAACCTCTGAGTAAATTCTTCCGTGTATCCGTTCCCAGTAACACTGTGAACGGATACACATATTCCCGTATATTAAACTTCGACAAATTCCGTTAGTGAATTAAGCTTTGTTTTGTAACTCTTGACTATTTTGTATTTTGTTATCGTATCCATAGTTTACTAATGTTACTCATACACTAATAAATAATGTATGTTTCGTAACAGATAGTATTGATTACTAAGATTTACAGAATACGCAATAATGTGTAATAAATAATAGAATCGTTTTTGTAGATGTGGAAGGAATTCGTTTATTTGCGTTCCACGCAAAAATCAATGAGGAACTAAATGGCAAAGAGGGTGGATATTTCTCTCGAGATATCGTAAAAGCCAAGGATGGAAGATGGACCTTTTGGGATCCACAAGCAAAGTTAAAGGTCGGTGATACTTTATACTACTGGACTTACGTTGATTACTTTGACGGACAAAGAAAATTGGGCTATGAAAATTTGGAGCAAACCTATACCATAAGAGGTAAACATAATTAAATGCGCATATTGCACCATATTATATAATAAAATTCCAGACTTAACTCATTTAAATGGTAATGCCAACAAAAATAATGGGAATGGCAATGGTAATAATGGTAATGGTAATAAAAACAAATATACTACTTCGAGACCAACTACTACGAGACCGGACCAATCTACTCCTAAATGTGTTGCATACAGTCAAACCACTGTGAATGGTGAAAAGGCTTGCTCAGGCCAATTAATATTTGAGGATCAATTCAACAAATTAGAGCTGGATCTCCAGAAATGGAAAACTGAAGTGAAGATCTCTGGACCACCAGTAAGTTGACTTCCAGATTTATCGATTTATGACTCATGCCCAAACAATGTCTATTCACATATTTATTTCCTACTGCACACGCTATTTATTTTTATCTGTCTCCGTCTTGACGAGCACAACACTGCCAGAACACATCTAGAGACACTCCTAAGGTTCTGGAACTATCGGCGCAGATCAGATTGTTCAGAAAATATTAAATTGAATTATGATTATTTTGTTTCGTTGTAGGATCATCAATTCGTAACTTACATGAACTATCCAGAAAATGTAGCAGTATCAAATAATCTTTTATATTTAAAACCAGTACTAGCTTCTCAACGATTCGGGGATAATTTTATCAATGATCAAATCAATTTAGGCAGAAAGTAAGGAGATATATTTGCGAAATTAAGTGCATATTTAACGAAACTCTTTATATAGTTGTACAGGAGTTCCTGGAACTACTGACTGCGACAGGAAAGCGGAAAGCTTCCAGATTTTACCACCAATTTTCTCAGGACGTGTGAAAACTAAAGACTTATTTTCCTTCCGTTATGGAAAAGTTGATATTCGGGCTAAACTCCCGAAAGGAGACTGGATCTATCCAGGTAAACACTTAAAAGCATGTTCAGTTCTTGTTTTGTTTCTCTAATAAAGAAAAAGGATAAATTATGATCTGTGATTTTGCAGAGTTATTCCTACAACCAAAAGATTTCGCATACGGTTTAAATTACGATTCTGGACAAATGCGTATCGCATTTTCACCTGGAAATTCAAACTTGGGACAAGAATTAATGGGCGGAGTAATAATGGGAACAATGGAAGATGCTAGAAAATATGGAATGCATCGATACAATATCAATCAAGGATTGTGGTCGGACAATTTCCATATTTATTCTATACAATGGACACAAGGTACTATACTCTGTTTAGTGAACAGGTTCAGTTAGTGATTTTAATTGAGCATCACGATTCTGTTCCTTAGACCCTTAAACTATAACAGGATAAATTGCATGACTGTATATTGATTTGGTTTTATAATTGTCTAGATGAAATAACTGTTAGTGTCGATGGAGTAGCATATGGTCATATAGTTCCTCCTGCCAAAGGATTCTCAAGTTTAGCAGGAGAGTGGAAGACGAGTGCTGGAGAACGATGGGCAGAAGGAGGTTACATTGCTCCATTCGACAAAGAGGTACTAAAGCTTGAATTACATTATATCTGATTGACATTTTAATTTCTAATTAATCCTTTTTTAGATGTTTTTAATACTGGGAGTTGGTGTTGGTGGCCATAGCTTCCCAGATTCTTCAACTGTTGGCAAACCATGGAAGAACACATCGCCAAAGAGTACGTTATTGTTTTGGAAGGCAAAGAACGCGTGGATCAACACATGGGGTACTAATAGCGCCATGGAAGTTGATTATGTTAAAGTTTGGGCTCTGTGATTTTAAGTTTTTCAAATGTAATCTTACAACAATTAAATAGATTTTTATACAATAATAATATGTGTTATTATTTACATAAACCTGGACACACCAAATAATTTTTAATTATAATATAATACCTATTAAGTTATGCCTTCAGCTCGCAAAATAATCAATTTGGTAAAAAATTAAAGTAGAATAGATTTATTATACATTTTTTTTTACCTGAGGAAACTTTGTAGATATACAAAAACTTATAATTTCTTTTTAAATATACTAAAACCTTACTTATTATTACTTTAGTTAAATCAAATATTTTAATATATGTATAAATTACATTCCGGCAATGACTTAAGTAGGTATCCAACCTTCTTAAGGTCATATGAAACACTTTTACTTTGCTTATACAAAAAAAATCTCATAATATATATCGTAATTAATTGCCGTAAATCCTATGAGTTGTCGCAATTATGACGACATCATAATATTCCCAAGATTATGTTATTGATTCAATTTCGGTTTATAAACAAGTTATGTTAATAAATATATATATTTCTTAAAATAAAAAATAAAAATGTTGTCTTCAACGAGTCGCCTATGAATTCATGTATAAAATCTTTACATCGAAGGTTGTTTAGTTGAGAGTAAATATGAAACGGGTGCAGGTTGTGTTTTTATACGCATTTGCCTTAGTGTGTGCTGAAAATCATAACAACAATTTTGAAATACCATCACCAGAAGACCAAATTACAATTGGACAAAAGAGGTAAGTTTCCCACTTATACATGAAGTTCTTAAAAGAGTCTAAACGAAATAAGTAATGTGTGAAACACCAATTTACAAGTTATAATATTATTCACAGAGTCGAAGGAATCTCAAGAATCCGTCGCCAATATGCAGTAATTCCTCCTCCAACAGCCGAAGATGACGAAGCAGCTTACTCAGTAAATGCACCGAATACGGATTCTGTAGCAACACGCAAACAAACTGCTTATGCAGTGAATCCAGTTGGATATGAAGCTGAATCAGAAGATGCTTATCCAGTACGAAAAGTATCAGCTTATCCAGTAAATGCCCCTAATACTGAAACTACAGGAGCTAATCCAGTAAGAAAACCTGTAACTTATGCAGTAAATACTGGTTCTGTAGCAAATAAGAAAAAAACTGCTTATGCAGTGAATCCAGTTGGATATGAAGCTGAATCAGAAGAAGCTTATCCAGTACGAAAAGTATCAGCTTATCCAGTAAATGCTCCTAATACTGAAACTGTAACTACAGGAGCTTATCCAGTACGAAAACCTGCAACTTACGCAGTAAATACTTCTGTAGCAAATAGTAAAAAAACCGCTTATGCAGTGAATCCAGTTGGAGGTGCACCAGAACCAGAAGAAGTTTATCCAGTACGAAGGGTATCAGCTTATCCAGTAAATAGCCCGAACACTGAATCTGCGCCAGAAGGAGCTTATCCAGTGAGAAAACCAACAGCTTATCCAGAAAATGCCCCAAAAATTGAACAAGCAGCGAATCCAGTCCGCAAACCAGTAGATTCACCAAAATCTAAAGGAGATTCAACAAGTAGTGGTGGCCAAATAATTCAACCTTTGTCAAATTCAAGACCTGAACATGTTGAACCAGTTGTTCCAACAGTTTCCTTCAAAAGTAAGCTATAATATTTTAGTTGAACCATTAAAAATATAGAGTTGGAATTAAGACTGCGTTTGAAGTACTTTTGTCAGGAAAAAAAAACACATTTGTAGGTAACAACTTAATACATGATGTTTGTTTTGTTTCGTTTTAGAAGATTACTCAATATACAATCTTGATAATAATTCGCCAGTGTTGGAAAGTTATGATGGGGAAAATTGTGAAGATTCCTTGACCACTGTTCAAAATGAGAAAGTATGCAAGGATCAATTAATGTTCTACGATGAATTCGATTCTTTAAGTCCAAAGAAATGGTCGAACGATATTCGTATTCCTACGAAACCGGTAAATATATATTTTCTAAATTCAAACCTGAAGTATCACCAGAATATAAAACATTCTCCAAAACATACAAAGCTCAAAAATGAATTTTTAGGATTATGAGTTCGTATCCTATATCCAAAACAAAAACAACTGCTACATCGCCGATAGCGAATTAGTAATTAAACCAACACTACTGTCCGATTGGTCAGATGATAATATCGTTTTATACGGAAGAGTTACCCTGGAAAAGTAAACACAATGATTCTTAATTTAATTCTAGAAAATATATTCCACTAAAATTAATTACCTCTGTTTTAAGCTGTTTGATTATAGGTGATAGTGGTAGCTGTGATAAGAAAGCTGACAAATTCAAAATCCTTCCTCCAGTTTTGAGCGCTAAAATACGTACGAGACAGAGTTTCAATTTTAAATATGGCCGAATTGAAGTTAGGGCCAAATTCCCATCTGGTGATTGGGTTTATCCACGTACGTTACGCCTTAAGTTCAATTAATTAGATATATATTTCATTGGATTTGAAATTGTAGAGATTTGGTTAGAACCGAAAATTGGTGAGTATGGTCCACAGTACAAGTCAGGGAGAATTGTGTTGGGGATGTCAAGAGGCAACGAGGTATTATCAGGAGAAGATAAGAATGAATACGGTTGTAAACAATTGAATGCCGGGTGTTTGTATCGGCATGATGATAAATTGGCTGTGAATCATTATTTAAGCAAAATCAATGAGGACGGATGGCATAATGACTATCATAACTACACTGTCCTTTGGACTCCAGGTAATCAGTAATTAATGAGGAATTACCAGATATTTAATTTTGGATTCATTTTATAGATGCACTAGAATATTATATAGATGGGGAATCTTTAGGAAAATGTCAAACACCAAATTCGGAGACTAAACGTCATGGTTCTTGGAGAAGAGGAGGCAATTTAGCTCCTTTTGATAAAGATGCAAGTTCAAATTTCAATATATATTCCGAAACGATAATAAGGAATTTAAGATTTGGTGGAATTAGAATTGAATTGATTTTTTGTTCTAGTTTTACATTTCACTCGGTGTTGGAGTTGGGGGAATGTCTGAATTCCCAGAACATACAACGAATGGAAATGGAGCTTTACCAAAACCATGGAGGAACGGTGAAGTTAAGGCAGTTTTGAAATTCTTCCAAGATCAAGACACATGGAAAAAAACCTGGAATGAAAATACAGCCCTTAGAGTTGATAGTGTTAAAGTATTTGCTATTTGAAGAGAAGATAACTATAATGTATATAAATATAACAGTATAACAAAATCTGGAGTGGCTTTCACTCAACATCCTCATACTTAGTTTACGCTATATACATATATATATATATACACATACACACATCCAGATATGTGTGAATGTATGTATAGAACGCTAAACTAAAATTCAAAATCCAATTTCCATTAAAATTGAAGTCGTTCTATATACATAACGTTTAATACCTAAAATTTAATTATTCATAAATTTACGTCAACCTGATCGTGCAAAAAATTTTAAACATTATTTATAGTTATGGTATTTATATTACACTTTCCTTATACATTGTTATCAATATGATAAAACTACAATACCTGTTTCCTAGAAAGGTAAAACTTTTTTTAAAACAAAACCCCTTTAATTTCCAAAAATACATTACCGATCTTTGTTTATCAAATGGCGAACACAATAAGTTTATATTTCTCATTGTAATCTCCAAACTACATTAGCTAAATATACCTTTAAATTAGTATTTCCATTGACTAGGTGAACATTCGCGCAAAATGACGTCACCAAATGTGAATAAGTTCCTAGGTTTTATCACATGCACGCCAATGCATTGTAGTTCCCCGCCATCATATAAATGCCGGTTAACATTGAACTAAATTTATTATAAAATAGACAAGCATAACGCAAGGTTCAATAAACGTTTAGTAGTTTTACAAAACACAATGATTATAAGTGCGCTAATTTTAGTGATGTTAACGCTAAATAGTCAAGCGCTAACGACTTTCGGCAAACATCCACCATCACAAATGCAATTTTGCGAAAAATCATGGACTACTTGCACAGGAACTAACGCACCCGCCAAATTTTGCTCGGGGGACCTAATCTTTGAGGATCAATTCGATAATTTCGATTTTAAAAAATGGAAACACGAAATTACATTATCAGGAGGTGGCGTAAGTAATTTTGAAATATTACACATACATTAGATTAGAACACAAATTGGGTGAAATTGAATGTGAATTGTGAACATAACTATTTTGGCTATAAGTGCAGCCGTTCTAGTGATATTAAAGAAAGGGCAAAATATGAAACGTGTAAGCACTTCCGGTTTGAATATTATTTAAAAATATATAGGGTGCACATTTAGACCATATACAAGTCTTAAGTTTAAAGTTTCACAATTTTACGTTCGACAGTTTTGATGCTAGAGCATTTTGAAAATAGTTCCAGTAAATTCAGGGAGGATCGGAGGGTGTGTTTTTTTGTTGTTGTTGAAAACTCGATTTTGATTTATTTTTTTGATTACAAAACTTACTTATTACTGCGTACAAAAAAATAAAAACATATTTAATATAATGAAAGAATAATTAAATATATTATGAATGATTAACAATGCAAATAGCAATGAATAAATATTTTTGTGTTTATTTTAAAGCTTGCATAAATATAATTCTATTGTTATGCATTTATTTTTAGAACTGGGAGTTCCAGTGGTACACAAACAATAGGTCTAATTCGTTTGTAAACAATGGGAAATTATATATTAAGCCAACTTTGACCGCAGATACAATCGGAGAGGAAAATTTGTCTAAAATGGTTTTAGACATAAATGGAGGTGGACCAGCTGATTAGTAAGTAAACATAAACACATATTAAGTCCTGTAACGTCTCCCTGATTACATATATTGATATTTGTAAGCACAAATTTATTATAAAATGGTGTTTTTTTTTTTATTCTAGTTGCACAGATCTAAGGTTTTGGGGTTGTAGTAGAACCGGGACAAGGGACAACATTGTGAACCCAATCAGGAGTGCCAAATTGACAACAGTCGAGTCGTTTTCCTTCAAATATGGCAAAGTTCAAGTCCGGGCCAAAATGCCGACTGGTGATTGGTTATGGCCAGGTACTTAATCATTATAAAATTACATCATAACATCAATTATTAATTTTTTGCATTTTAATATTGAATTAAAATATGCATATGTTGTAATACATAATTACAAATATAATTTTTTAATTACCATATAGATCCCAATTATAAATTTAGAAAAACATGTTTTTTGTTTAGCAATTTGGATGGTACCACGTTACAACGCATATAGCACTTGGCCATCGTCAGGAGAAATAGATCTGGTCGAGGTTAGAGGCAACGAAAAATTATTTAAAAATGGCACGAATATTGGAGTGGAACAAGTTGCATCCACATTGCATTGGGGCCCAAATCCGGGCCAGAACCAGTACATTAGAACGCATTTTGAAAAAAATAGCCCGGGTGATGGCTACAATAAACAATTTAGGACCTACGAGATGGAGTGGACACCAGGTAGAATTAAAATAATACTAATTAGTAATTGTGATTAGAAATTGCAGTTGATGAAATTATTTTATTCCAGATTTTCTGAAATTTAGTGTAGATGGAGTAGAATTAGGAACAGTGGAACCACAGATATCGTTCTGGGATTTAGGCGAATTCAACAACACCGGATTAGATAACCCTTGGAGATATGGAAGTAAATTGGCGCCGTTTGACGAAGAGTTTTATTTCATTTTTAATTTGGCAGTAGGAGGTATTAACTTTTTCCCAGATGACGCAGTCAATGCAGTTAAAAAACCATGGAGTAATAAATCACCACATGTAAGTGCCAAAATCATATACAGAATACATTTCTAACCGATCCATCTGTCTGAATAATTTTACGTGCGGCGAATTATTATCTAATTCTTTTGTAAATGTATTTCCTAATCATAGATACGCAATATAAATAAAGCAGTTTTTCCTTGTTGTTGTTCAATGTTTTTGTATTTTCGTTTGAAATGACAATTAGAAAGATAAAAAATCGCGCCAATTATTTCTAAATTAGTGAAGGTTTATAAAAACAATTTAAAATTTCTATGAATACGTTTGTGAGTCATATTTAATTTTCTAGATTTAAGATGTGGAAGAAAATTACGTAGAATTTAAATATTTAATTTGATTTAAATTGCAGGCGATGACAGATTTTTGGAATGGACGAGACGGTTGGCTTCCAACATGGAATTTGGATGAAGATGAAGGCAAAAATGCTGCCCTACAAATCGATTGGATCAAAGTGTGGGCATTATAATTTCGTTTAAAAATATGTTATTATATAAATTCAGTTCATTAAAATACATAATTTTGTTCATATTGTTATATAATTGATTAAAGTTTTTCAAATAAATGTTGTTACTTTTGTAATGTAATATTACAAATTAAATAAATTAAAAATAATTATTTTAAATTATTATGGCCTTTGAGTAAAAGCCACAGCAAGTTCCTGGAATACGCCCCGTTTTTATCGTACAGACACGATATTTTTTTTATTTTCCTGTGGTTTTGGTAAACAAATTGATAAGTTACTGATAAGCAAATATTTATAGACAAAATTAATTACAAATAATAATTATTTCTATATATATTTAATTTGGTATGTTGTTTACGGTCAATATTGTTTCGCATGCAACTTAAAGATGTTGTTTAAATATATGGTTGTAACATTACTGTTATCTAGTGTTAGTATAAATGCATTTCCGCCGTATCCAAGATTGAAACAATGCAAAAAGACACTAACGACAGTTTCTGGTCCTAGTGCCCCAAAATTTCTGTGTTCTGGTGAATTGATTTTCAATGAAGAGTTCAATACGTTGGACACGAAAACATGGCAACACGAAAACACCCTTTCCGGTGGTGGAGTAAGTACAAAATGGCGTTTTAATTTGGATGATTTTAAATAATTGATTTGGATGTAGAACTGGGAATTTCAATGGTACACTAATAATAGATCTAATTCTTATATTAATAATGGAAAATTGTTTATAAAGCCAACATTAACTGCAGATAAAATTGGCTTAGAAAATTTATCTAAAATGAAATTAGATATCAATGGATTTGGTCCAGCTGATTAGTAAGTATTAAGATCCATTTGTTTCAAAGAGTCACAATAAGAGATTTTTTTAGCTGTACCGATCAAAGATATTGGGGTTGCGTTAGAGAAGGAACAAAGGAGCACATTTTAAATCCAATTCGAAGTGCAAAATTGACTACAGTCGAATCATTCGCGTTCAAATATGGCAAAGTTGAAGTACGAGCGAAAATGCCAACCGGAGATTGGCTTTGGCCGGGTAACAAATCATTTATCTTTATTGAACAACTAATATATGGATTCTGTTTTCCAATATATGTATATAGCTATTTGGTTTTTACCACGTTACGAAGTGTATGGACCTTGGCCGGGATCAGGCACTATTGTCTTAGCCAACTACCGAGGCAACAAGAATTTCACACTGAACAATGTTAACATTGGCGTAGACCAAATGGAATCAACCCTGCATTGGGGACCCGACGTTACTCATGATGGATATCCAAAGACAACCTATCAAAAAAATCGACCCGGCAATGGATTCAATAACAAATTCGAATTATATCAAATGGAATGGACTCCTGGTAAAACCTATTTTTAAACAGAAAATTTTATCATTTCTTAAGTATCTAGAAAAATTTAAAAATTAAGATATTCAACTCTTGCTGGAAACATATTTCTGCAAAAATGCCACAAAAAACTAAATTCCATGGAGTAAACTAAGTATAAGTAGAGTGAAAGCCACTTTGTTGTATTTCAGAATACTTGAAATTCAGTATAAACAATGAGCAAATTGGTATTGTAAGACCTGAAACAAATTTCTGGGATTTTGGAAATTTCAAATCTGCCGGAAAAGATAATCCGTGGATAAATGCAAAAAATAAAAAACTTGCCCCATTTGATGAAGAGGTATTTTAAACATATAAATACATAACTATATTTTCTATAATTTAAAGTGCCATAATCAACACATAGCAATTTTTTAGTTTTATATTATCATCAATTTGGCCATTGGAGGAACAACAGCCTTTTCAGATGAAGCCGTCAACACATTTCATAAACCTTGGTCGAATAAATCACCAACAGTAAGTCATGTCCTATATATAATAGCTAAAGAAATAGTAATAATTACACACACACACAATATATATTAAACTTAAAGGTACTGCTTCTATTTTTGTATTCACTATTCACACACAATATATTTATTTTGTCACTTAGTAATTAATTTTACGCTTAGAAACGTTTCCTTACATTTATGTATGTGTTTATAATTTTGAAGACTAAATTAGTAAAAATGATTTTATAAATGAATGTATTTAAATTTCTAGGCTGCAACCGATTTTTGGGACGCACGGAAAGATTGGTTACCTACATGGAATTTAAAACAAAATAAAGGAGATGCTGCTGCATTGCAAATTGATTTTGTGAAAATTTGGGCGTTATAAAATTGTGTATTTATATAATTAAAATCAGATATCTGATTTTACATAAACATATTGTAATATCACAATTTAATTAAAAATATTATGTCATATATACAGTTTGTTTTAAGAAGGCAGCGCAGAGTAAAATAAAATGGTTATTCTCTTCGACTGCATTCTTAAAATGTATTTAGTTATTAGTGTAAGCCAAATTTAATATTAATTTTACCCTAACTACACGTATATTACAAAATAAAACAAATGACCCATTTGTCATTTTTGACAGTTTATACTTCTGTCATATATATTATTTTAACTTTATAAAATGATTATTAAATGTACTCGAAGAATAAATGGATCAATGTACTAAGTACAATGCTTGCATTGATATCGATGAGCGAAATAATGTTCACTACTTTTTTACTATTAACCGTGGGTGATATATTATATTTTACAGGCAGTCATTACAGCACTGCAATGGGATTTGTAGCAAGCTTATTTTCACTACCAACAGCGTTAAAACTGAAGTCAGTATACAGGTAATTCTCCCAAAATATAATAATATCACTTTCTTAAGCGGCTACTTACAAAGTTATTATTCACATATATTTCTTGCAGTCAGGTAGCAATAAAAATACACCATTTGAACCTAAACAATTACCATAGATTCCTCTTGTTCATTTGCCTGGGTATTCAATTACTATCGATTTGCTTAGTATTTATACGCATTTGCCAGTGTTGCAGAGTGTACGAATCATTTTTAATATCAATGAGCCAATATCAACACCGAATTAGCGACAAAATGTTTGTAGATTACACACAGATTTTATTACAATGTTGTGGTACAAACTCGTATAAAGAATGGTTCAAATATGATTTGCCGCACACGTATCCAAATTACGTAAAGAAACGGAGGTTTACTTCATTATTTCCCAAGGGGCATGCACAAAATGAGCCTAATTTATTTTATAGATCCAGCTATTTTATACTACGAAAAGATACTGTCCCATATTCATGTTGCATGATGAACAATCCTCAAACATGCGTACATGAATTCCTCAATAGTTTAAGTACATCGACAATTAATACAGATGGATGCAAGGAAAGACTTACCAATTTCATATTGTCGATTCTGGTTGTCGAGATGATCATGTACTCCGCTTTGACTGTCATAATTGTTAGTATAAATCATTTCAGTGGAACGATATTTTATTATTAGCACTGGTTGGGTTACAGGTGATATTATTACGGTTAATGAAAATAGACGATGGTTGCGACCTTGAAAATACAATCGAGGATTACAGCGGACGTCTCACAAACTTCGGGTAAGTTCATTACCAATACCAGTCGTGTAAATGTATTTCTTTTTACTAATAAATTAGTTCTTATGTCGTTTATTTAGTAAGAAAATGAAACAAAATTGTAGTCAATCTTGGAGTTGTTTTACGAACAGCATTGAAACGGCAAAGCTACCTCCGTCCTCACACAGAGAAATAAGAATCCATCGCAAAATCCAGTCGGGCTCATCAAAAACAACAAAATAACACATCGCGATCGTCATTGAAAAGTGAAATGCTTGAAAAGAGCAAAGTTAGTTAATACGTTTTTATATTTCAATAAAAAAAGATGTACTCTATTCTTACAATATTATAAAAATATATACGCTTAAATCGAATGACTATATACATTATTGTAGTAAATAAATTATTTAAATACAACTGCGATACTCAATAACAGTTGAGTCAGGCATTTCCAAATGATAATGTAGCTTAGAATTTTACTTATAAACTATATAAAAATACATCTTTTAAAAACTATGTAACTACTTTGTACATAATAATATGGATAACTGTATGTCATTGCATTTTATTCATTGTTGATTTCAAAATTCAGTACGGTACGGAACCAGTCTTAATATTCCTTCAGTGGTGACGTGACAGCGCAGACAAACAATACAAATTTTGACATTTTAAGTTAGGTCATTTCTATAGTTCTATTAGCTATTCCAGCTACAGTTATATTCGCAACATGTATAACTCATGGTTCATGCTGATTGCGTAATTATAAATCAGCAAAATGGCCGCCCTTTTAAAATCAAAGCGCTTCTGGTTATAAATTTATACTGTGTCCGAGGTCTCTCAGTTTGTAAACAAAAATATAAATATTCTACAAAATGTTCAAGAGAATCCAGTGTTGGCATTGAAGATTTTCTTCAATAACATTGTTCAAGTATATATATAATAATACTGTTTATATCAAAATTGAATGTCTCCGTCCCCAATGAAGAACCAAAGAATAATCAGTCTGAAGAATGTGTTGGCAAAATGGCAAGAATCTCTTAAATATTAACACTCTGTTTTAACTCTAAAAACTGGAACGGCACATGTAGCGTACAATGTTTGTGTTCAACCACCAGATGGCCGCGGCGCGACGAAGCCCCAACCACCAGCACAGTCTCCCCTTTTAGCAACACTGGACCCTCAGCACTTCCATCTTCCGGAAACGACATCTTCATAAGCCGAGTCTGTGGATACCCCAATTTGGTATTACCTGCAACCGTATACGATCTACTCGGTGGCACCGGCGGAGGTCTTTCCAAGTCCAATCCAAACAGCGTGCAAGTTTGCTGGATAATTTTACTGTCACACTTCTCATTGGGATCAGGGGGAGGAGTTCCAGCTATAGGCTGAGGGCGTGGTCTTTGACAAGCCCCGCCTGTTGACGGTCTAGCTCCAGACGAATTTTTCTGCTGTCCAGACGCGCCTGAAGCATTAAGCATTTCTTTTTCACGGCGTATCGTCGCCCATCTACATCGTAACCGCCAACCGCGCCAGGTCGCTTGGATAATTGTAGCACTTTTTTGTCGAGTCGCTGTCCGAAGTTTTTCTAAATGTTGGCGTATCCCTTCGCTGAGGAAAATATGGCGTTTACCTAAAGCCCAGCTTGTTGAAACCACTGTGTTGTGCTGTTTTGATACTTGATCAACTACGCATTGCAGAATCAAGTGGCAATCCTCCATTACTTTGTCTTCGGTACGGTGCAATCTAGCGAATTGGGCCAATAATCTGTAACGTGCGTTGAACGCCTTGAAACGCATACGATGAGGATAACCACCAGCCATTAAATTTACGGTTTCTAACACTTGCAACGATCGTATTTGCCGAACGACAATCGCTCGATCAAACCGATTAGGGGTTTCAGTCGAATTGCTTCGTATGCATCGCACAAAGTGTGGTCTCGCATGCACTAATGTGCGTAATAAATTATCTAAACGCGTATGGAAATCTTGCGTTAACGTCGAGACTGGTTCATCTCCGTTTAATAAATCTGTGTGAGAAGTTGGAGATATCCGAAAACTAACTCCTCGCGGGACATTCTCTAATGAATACAACGCTTTTAGTTCACTTCCGAATAGGTGTGTTGCAAACCCAAAGTTACAGTTGTGTTTATAGAATACTGTAACTAGATCATCTGGGATGACGTCTTTGTTTGTGTCTAGGAAATCTGAGGCATCATAAACGACTCGACCAGCGAAATGTTGGATACCAAACAGTCGAGCTTCTAAAGGTTTCGGGTCAAATAAACGGGTATTGTGTTTATGTTGGACTCTCATTTTAGCTACGTATGATTCAGCAGTGCCTCGTATAGAGCATTCAACATCTAACATACTAAGGAGTCCAGTGCGTAAAGATGAAATTAAATCGATGCAAGGTACATTATCAACGTAATCGACTTCAACTTCACAATTAATTCCTTCGTCCCGACAAGACTCAATACTAGATTTGAAGATGTGAGTGTTATAAAAATGTTGCATAGTCTCCGCGCATAAATTTATACATAAATGTTCTAACTGGCTAGGTTTTGGGTCTTCATATCCAAACATATCCAAAATACCTATAAACCCATCAGTTGCGTGGCGTACTGCATTGTTTAAGGCCGCCATTGATTTACTTCCAGCGTTTGTACCACCAATAGTCGAAGCATGTTGACTGGTGACTTCCGCTTGGTTATGTACTGATTCGTTTGAATCCGAGCTTAAAGTTCCTAAGGTAGACCCTAATCGTTTGAGACTATTTGCGCGCCGAACTATTGTGGCGACTGTTCGACAATATAACGCTTTCGCGAGACAGTCACGTGTCATGTTCGACATGTTTGCATCGCATACAGATTTGACGAGTTGCCCACGTGCGTTGTGTGTGCGAGAGGTGAGACCGCGGAACAGTGCGGCACCGGATATGCCTAATAGGCCAGCTACCGCATTCAATTCTGACTCACCGTTTACGTCTACCTCCATACCTTTGCCATCGACAAATTGAACATTGCCCAGCAAGAGGACGGCTGCTAAGACTCTCACTACATCCAGGAATGGTATCCCTAGGATACCCAAGCAGGTTTTCCAAGCTTGAAACCTGGAAAGATTCAAAACAAAATTGTGAATAATAATTGTATAAAGTTATTCTTGTACTTTAAAATGTATCTACATACTGCAGAATACAATTTGCATTTATTTAAATGCGATTCCGAAGGGGATACCCAAACTCTTCAATTACAACAATGCCGACGCAATAGTACATAATGATTTCCATATTTGCGCAATTATTTTAATGCCTACCTTGACGCATCTTCAGCCATATCCTGCCTCGTATCACCGTGCTTCAAATATCGCAACGTGGCTGGGGAGCATCCTTCCAAGTTGAGTTTTGATCGTTCTTCAGGCGATAGCCCAGCGAGCATCTGGTAGAAGATGTGATAGTTTTTCTCCCCCGGCAGCGGATGAATCACTCGCGTTTGGTCCAAGAAGTAACAGTGGATTTTCGTTCGGTACAACGCACCATCCGTCACTTGAACTTCAATGAACTGACCCTGAAATGTTTTGTTGTGTTTGGAAATGCGATCGTTGACATTTGACAATATTGAAGCAAGAAAACATCCCACGACATTCAAAAATAACTCAATTTGCATAGGAATAGGTGGTTTATGAATATTCGCAGCATACAACCAGATATCACATTTTAGCACATATAAATCTAGAAGATGGCTGCCAAAACGTAATAACTGTCTCTACTTACAATTCTGCTAGATTCGGAATTGGTTGCTGTTTTCGCCGAACCAAGGGATCGCAGAACAGTAAATGCTGCAGCCAGATGTTTAAACGCGTCCGTTTCGGGTCCACCGCCAGCAACCGCGAATAGTTGTCGCAGAAGTAACATAGATGCATGGCTCTTGCCTGACCCACTTGTACCTGTACAGAAGTTTCAGCGTTAGCACGATAGGCGAAAATTATGAAATCGGATGACGCGACTAACCAGAAAGAATGATCGCCTGCGGATAGCCGGTTTCTGATTGTTGTCGAACGGCTTCCTGGACCACCCTGTTCAGCTGCGGACTTAGTGCCAGGCCCCGGGTACTGCTCAATGTCAACGGATTGCCGACGTCACGGTACGGGTTGACGCACAACAATATGGGCCCTACGTTCGTCTGCAACATTCGTTTCTAATGTCTTCCACATTCAATTTAAAAATTCACAATTCAAGTTATATAAATAAGTGGATAAGGTTTCGGGAGAACGTGTTAGGGTAATAATTCCTTGGAACAGTTTCAAATGTGCGTGTGTGGTTCGTTTCGCAATTAACAGGTAGTTAGGAAAAGAAGACGGTAGTATGTAAATGTGCGTGTGAGATTTTTCGTGTTTCTTGGTAGTGAGTGAGTACAAGTTCACGGTCAGGTGTGTGTGAGTGAGTTAGTGAGGAGCCAGGGCCACGGCAGGCCCGGCCCGCGGCCATACAGACAGCTGCACCATCAAGGTCACCACTGTTCAATGACCATTCTCAACCAAACATATACGCACTTTTTATATCATCATATTAAAAAATGTATCAAAGTTAATAATTTTATTTGCATGGTAATGGTTTTAATGTGGACCAGTTTATGAATAGTAAAACTTACATAAAAATTCGAAGACGCAAATCGGGCTTGCAAGCACTTCATGACCGCGTCCTCGGTTAAGGGTCCCTGCAGGTGTATCAAATCTTCCAGGTCGGCAGCGAGGGTCGCGCTGGTCTGCATCGGCCTCGGCTCGACCAATTGCGTGACCGCGTTGCCCCCAGATTGCGTATGGCCATTCTGATGCGTTCCCAGCGAAACGACAGCAGCAGTTGAGCATTTTTCAACGCTTTTCGTACACTGTGTGACCGGTAACGGGTTCACCGTTGCCGTTGTAGAGTTATAATTGTTTTGAGGGGTTGGTGGATTTGACTGTGGGTTTGAGGGGGGTTGAATTTGTTGATTTGAGGGAGTACGAGGTGGGACGGCGGGATGCACTGTGACGGCGGTTGTGGTCGTGTTGGTAGTGGGATTTGTGGGGGGGTTGGTGCCTTTAGGGGACGGCACCGCCGCCGCTGGAGCCCCTTGCACATGTAGACGATTTCGTAACGTTACTAGCTCAGTGCTTAGGCTGCGCAGCCGCTGTTGCAAGTGGACGGCTTCGTTCGAGGAGGATGCATCTGGAAATTCACAAATACATTTCGTCAATTTACGATTTTTAAATTGTTAAACTTTGGAACTTGGCATCCAGGTAGTTATAATGTATTTATTAAGTTTTTATTTATATATGAAGGTCGTCTAGGTTTATATATATGTATGTTTTTAAATAAAAACGTTATAGCTAATTCACACTTCATATAATTATTGTAATTTATGCTAGTTTTTTTAGTTGGCGCATATTGTGAAACTGTCAATAATTTGTCTTGAATATAATCATTCATTCATACACAACTATGAATAACTCATATATAATTTATCAATTTACATTGTATCATTAGGTTTAACTCGCCGCACAAATATCTACAAAGGGGCTGTAGTATTCCGTCCGGCGTTTATAGCATTATTAGAATCAAATATATTTGTACATAAAATGCATATATATATTTTTGGATTCAGAACGACGAGACAAACACTTTTTGTTTTGTTTTTTTTTTTTGATCTGAGATTGCTACAGACACGGTCGTTCGTACTGCGAGCTAAAATATAGAAAAGTAGTAAAACTATAATACAGGATATGTCACGGATGTTCGCTACGGATTAATACGTGATTAATTTTAATTAAAATGACATACACGTAGAAAAATGAATAAAATTACACCTAGTGTAAAATAAAAGGAACTTATTGGAAACGAGAGTGACAATCAGGACGATTCTAAGAAAAACCAATAATATAGCCATGTTTAATTAAACGAATGAATGCTCCATGAAATTAGCTGTCACTGGTGTTAGATAGTTAACGTCATAACAATTATTAAAGTAATATTGTGTTGGAAGAACATTTTTTTAAATAGCATTTTGTGCATCGATCCGATGTATGTTGTCACGTATGTTATGTGTCTCTTGCTGCTAAGCATAACTGGTCGATATATCGGTCAATCGATCACGTGCGTTTGCATTCCGGATGTTGCGACTTTATAATATAACCACTGAGTTACACTGCAGCCAAACAGTTTCACTAACCGTATCGATTTTCAACCACATTATTTCCGCGATTTGATAATTGTGTGTCTCCGAATTTGTTTGTCGTTTACGAGAGGTTAAATAAATATTATTATATGTTTGTAAAATAATAATAAAATTATAAACGTGAGTTTAAACAATATTAATTTGACAATGTATTGCAAAATAAAGACATGTTCATATTTCAATCGTTATAATAATGCATAATTCAAACTTATATGACAGCAAATGTTAGAAAGTTTACTAAACGCCGTATGCGTTGGTTTCAAACAATTTAAAAATTATCCATACATTACATTATAAACAGTTTTGTTGCCCACAGTTTATTAAGAGTTCTTTGTCATATTTTGCAAGATTTTAGATAAAAGACAAGAGTGAAATTATTTATTACACTTAATTAAAGCAACAGTTACAACAAAACATGATATATCACTAAAACTGCATTCACAACTAACCAATTACTAATTCAAATTAGAAATTATAAATAATAATCCAGTTTGTTATAAAATAAACAATAGTAGCATTCATTACACATTTTCTACGTCATTTTTACAAGAAAGTTGACTTCTAGAGCGTGATGACTTCTGAACTCTACAATTAAATATTGGCAATACATTTCATCAATACAAATGAATTATCTATATACGCAAATCAGTGAATTAAAACTTTCTAAATTTGATGAAAATAATTCTGTATCCAATTAAAAGAAAAGAGAACAAGATGTAACATCAAATTTTATTCTGTAATTGAAGGTGCTGATAAACAAGCTTTTTGGGTAGAAACAGCAAAAAACAAGTAGCATTAAAATACGAAGATTGCAATGCCATCTATTGCTGGCTAGATTAGTAAATCTAGGGTTTTTGTGCTTAAAATCAGAAAATATAAAAAAATTACGAGTTTTAATATTTTTTACGGCTTTTGGGTAAACAATATGCAAAAATCTTATAGACATAAATATCTTGGAATTAGTAGTAGAATTTTTGTGTTTTTTAATTATTTTTATAAGGGCAGTATTAAGGGGGGCTCCAAATTTTGGGGCCCTATAACTCGGGAAGTATACAGGCGATTGGATTTAAACTGCGAACGGATTCAAATAGGATACTAAATAATATGTGTAGCAATTTTGGTGTGAATCGGTCCGGTACCTTCAGAGGAGTAGAACGCACCAATTTGGTCGAACGAGCGACGACTAACATCCAATTATATGAATTATATGTTTTGTTAATGACATTTTTTGATCCGAGAGAATGCTACAGACACACGACCGAATGCTTTAGCTTCTTCGGTACTAATAATAAAACAGTGTTTGTGTTGCCCAATTAAAGAGACATGCGTCAATATATTAGTAAAGCATGACTCGAGGTTCAAATGTTATGGGAAAGTAATAGTATAATATCATGGTTAGTTATCTAAATTTGCAATCACCGGCAACAATATGTTGTTGTTGATATTTGCGCAATTGTGACCCTGTAAGTAAAATTAAAAAAAAACATGTATGTGAATTTAGTAATAAAAACATTGGTGAGAATCACGATCTTTCCTTACGTAATGATTTATCTGTTGTTATTCAATGAAATTATTATATTTGCTTCACGACCGAATACTATAGTCCTTTTGTGTACGTAAGACAAGGTAATTAGGGATTGCAAAATGTGCACTATTTAATATAAAGTATGAGTCGATTTGCTAAACTATAGTAACGAAATGTAACGCTAAGTAAAACACTTAAAGTTGTTTGAAATTAATTTCCATTTATCGGTAGGTATTTATTTATGAATAAATTACAGTGTATGCGCATGATTTATATTAGTCGGCATGTTGTGTAGTGTAATTTTTGCCATTATAAATTTACCGGATCACCGAGCCGATCAGATGGCAGCAGCCTGCCAGCTCTTAAACAACCTGATGTACACACTGACTCCTGTCGTTATGCATCCAATTTATTACTTTCTAATTGTGCGTACCGAAAACAACCACTAAATTATTTTTAGCTCGCCGAAGAAGCTAAAGCAATCAGTCGTGTGTCAAAAAATGTCCTTAAGATAATTCATACAATTAAATGGACCGATTTACACCAAATTTGCTACACATATAATTTGGCATCCTATTTGAATCTGTTCGCAGTTTAAAACCAATCGCTTGTATACTTCCCGAGTTATAGGGCTTCAAGATTTAAAGCCCCCCTTAATACAGCCCTTATACAAATAATTAAAACATCTAAAAATTCTACTAATAATTCTAAGATATTTTATATCTACAAGATTTATTCATATTGTTAACTCAAAGCCCGTAAAAAATTAATAAATATTTTAATTTTGAATAATGGTCTGTATTATAATAAGACCAAGAAAAGAAGCAATTATTTAAAATATATTTGTTGTAACAAAAGAGCAATCTTTGGGTGACCATAAAAATATGACAATAAAATGAAGTAAGCAGTGGTTTGTCTATATATAATGTATATTGTGTTGTATAAAAATAGTTGATTTATTTGAAACGAATGCTGCAGGTAGAATGTATGTATAAAAAGCATTCGGTGGATCAGCACCGGTCTCCTTGGGACGTTAGATGGTTAGCGTAGATTAGCTTCGAATGAAAACAAGATGGCGTATTTAACTTTAAGCATGATTTATTCTTATGTATTGTGATGAGTCACGGGTTGTTCGGATCAGGAACATTGGCTCAGTGTCGTAAGCAGCGAGCACATGCACGGGCGGTATAAGAGGTGAGGATACGCAGGTAATCGCAGAGACCGTGAGACAACAACCAGCAGGTAGAAAACGTACCACAAGAAGTGTGTCCGTAAAATGGTTACTTTCTTACACTCCAACAAATTATCATTTTATTTAACCTTAGCCTAATAAATCCCGATCATAAAAACAGTTGACAAAAACTGTTTATTGGTTCGTTTGATAGCAAAACAATCATTTAGATAAACAGTCGTATGCATAAAAGTTATGTTAATCTAACCCAATTACTGTCAACGTCGACTTAATTTCGCATTCAAACGGTTCAAAAGCGCTTTTTGTCGTTTAATCTATTAAATAATCTATGCGCCAATTAAGCAAAACGTTCGTATTATTCGGTATCTAACGTCATCCGGTTCCAACAAATTTAGACACTCTCAAAATTAATTACATCATTAGTATACTAGGTTAACTCGTGGGCACTATGTGCCTATATCATATACTTATACACTGTATGGGCACAATATTTTATCCAAGTATTTTAACAAAATTCTAATTAATCGTTGGACATTGGATTAACTTTTAAGTTCATAGTTCAATAACGGCATTTGAATATTTAGGTACTAGGGTAACTCATGGGCACTAAGTGCCCATATCATACACAGAAAACAGTACCCATTAAACCATGTGTGTAATTAAATAATTTAACGGGTTATGTATATATTACTTGTAAATGTATTTCCTAATAATAGATACACTATATAAATAAAGCATTTGACTAGTATAGTAGAGACAAATAGATTCGGTTTACGAACATTTCAATTAACGCACGACTTTCAAGAACGAATCAAATTCCTTTAGAGACAGTTTTGGTTTATAACGAATAGACGAATAAAGTTCGTGCACCGAGGTTTATATATAGGAATAAAGTTCGTGAACCGAAATTTAACTGTATATATATATGAAAACAAGCTTAGGTACAACGCACCTATGCGTCCAGCTCGCCTTATAAGTAATATGCGAGCAACGGTTTTTAATTATTTTAAAATTCAATTTTTTTTTACGGCCTTTGGGTTAACAATATGAAAAAATCTTATAGCCATAAAATATCTTAGAATTATTAGTAGCATTTTTGAGTGTTTTAATTATTTGTATAAGGGCAGTATTAAGGGGAGTTCTAAATTTTGGGGCCCTATAACTCTAAAAGTATACGGGCGATTGGATTTAAATTGCGAACGGATTCAAATAGGATGCCAAATAATATGTGTAGCTAATTTGGTGTGAATCGGTCCGGTACCTTCAGAGGAGTAGAATGCACAAATTTGGTCGAGTGAACGAAGACTAACACTTTTTGATTCGATAATGTTACAGACGCACGACATGCATTAGCTTCTTAGCGAGCTAAAAAAATCGTGTGAAACAAGTTGAATATTTAAATTTATTTATAGAAATATGAAACAGACACACGCTGAATGATTTTTATTGCGAAGAGTGTGTATGTCGTTATAAAGCTACCCAATTACGCATGCGCATTAATTTAAAGCTTTAATGTAACGAGACGGTATTTCTTGACACCATCCAAAGAAACACAGACATGTTTCTTCATTTTATTTGACTTTTAGCGTCTGAAAGTCTAACCTGTTTTACATACGTTGCTAATGGATTATGGTTTCTTTAATTGCGATATACTAACTACTTATCTATAACTAATATTCTGCGCAAGTTATTACTTTTAACCACAGGGCATCGTTAATTTAAACATTACTTTTAAATAGTTTTGCTGTGCTAACAATAAATTATATTATGAATGGACGAATAAATAAATATATTAAAAAAAAAAAAAGAATAAATTTAAAATCGAGATAAGTAGTTAGAGTAGGGTATTCGATGGTATTATAAATGCGTAGTGCGTACAACAGAAGCATGTCTCACGTTTTATTTAACCTATACTACGAGAATAGTCGCGTGCTATCTAACCTATACTTAAGTATAGGATTATAACTGTTTTTGGAACATACCTTGGGTGCGCGTGTATGTATATATTTATTTTACTATTTTGGACGAAGTCTAAAAAGAAGTATTGTAATCATGAACATTTTTTGTTTAAAAATGTCATAGTTATAATTTTTATAAATAGAATTCGGTACGTATAACGCACCGATGCGTCCAGCTCGCCTTATAAGATAAGCGATGCGAGCAGCGGTTATTAATTATTATAGCATTTTAGTTAACAATTTAAAAAAATAGATATAAAAATGCGACGACTAACATTTAATTATGTGAATTATACACTTTGTTTTGAATTTTTTTACCTGAGAATGCTACAGATACACAATCGATTGCATTAGCTTCTTCGGTACTTCGTATACGTAGTTATAGTAATAGAATCCAGCTGTGTAGTGAATTTTCTATTTTCGCAAAAGTGCAAGAACATTCAACTAGATGTGAGAATAATGACTATGATTTGACGATACATGCACAGCGCGCGAGTGCTGCTTATGGTAACGGCAATAACTGCACCTCCTGCACTCTCTACCAATATTATAATACAGCACGAACGGTGCAATCGCAATGGTTTCACTGAGACGTGCTATATATAACGCTCGCTCGCTCACAGTCCACAGGAATATGGGATCATCATAATTATATAATGATCGAGTGTACTTGTATACTTGTCCGGGGTCGTGGTTCGTGCTTCTACATCGACACCAACCATCGCGCGATCTATTATTCCCGCTCAATACGTGTCTATCCGACCACTGCAGGGTTGGCATTCAATGTTTCATCAATTCATTATTAATGCTATATGTTAAATGAAGAAAGTGTCTATGATTTTTAGTTTATTAATTATGATTATTATTATTGTATTTCTTTTAATTTTCTTATGAGAAATTAATGCATTATGAAATGATTTCAAATAATGTTAACACGTCCCTGGATCGTCTACGAGCAACAAAGACACCATACTTTGTTTAAAGAATGATGTAGAGAGAGAGAAAGCCTTTGTCTTTATTTATTATTATTATCTGCGCGTTGCTCCAACGGAAAAATCGTGTTCAATCTACCTGAACACAGTAAAAACTGGACACATGCTTTTTGCTGATTCTAATGTCTTTTTGGCTCGACCTCGACATCGCTCGTACACTTTATATTGTTGTCTTCGATTTTTTCTAGTGTAATCGCTGAGTAATGTTCAGTTAACTTTGGAATTAAGTGGTTAACCAAATGCCGATTTATTAGAAACTTATTTGTACGAGATTTTGCAAAAAATATATTTTAATTGCCTCGAGTTTAGGATCTGACACTTTTTATACTTGGATGTTAGTCGTCGCTCGCTCGTAAGACCAAATTTCATCAATGCGTTAATTTCGTTGCTGTTAAAGGACTATTATTTATAATTTCAAATCTTAATTACTAATTGGCTGTAAATGCAGCTTAAGAAAGTATAAATCATATATCTATAATAAAAATATTGCCGAATTTATTATAAATAATGCATTTATTGTTTATTCCAGTATTAGACCATTGTAACCGATAAACAATATCGAATTTCTAGAAAACTTGAAAAGCATTTTGAGAATAAATTAGCAGTAAAACTGTTGATAACCGCTAGTACTATCGAAATAATATAATTTTGACTCTTCAAAGTCAATTAGAAACCGAAATAAATTTGAATACATTATTAATATAAAATTCGAACGTACCTAAATGAATTCATTTAATTTTTGCGATGTCAGAGTTTGGCCGAGTATACTTCCTTTATAAATAAATAAAGACAGTTTAAATAGATTGAGCCACGTGATTTCCAATTATAATTGCTTAAATGTAATCTCTACTGTCATCTTTCACACATACACACACACATGCATACGTGATATAAGCACACACAGACACACAGGTAGTTCATAAATACAAGCAGCAGTCAGAGCTAGAGAGGTACCCGTATACCCAGGTATATATATATATACACCTCCTAACTGTAAACATTCTGATGCAACCTCCAGCCTCCAGTACGTGTGTATCGTGTTTGGAAATAACAAAACTCTCAATAACTACAACTACCGTGAGACTTCTACGATTTCTCTGTCGGGCCTTTGTCATGTTTACATCGACATCAGCTGATCACTAAAGATACTAATACATATATAAATGATTTGCGTCTGTGGGTAATGCACGTTTATGAATTATTTCAATTCAATATATTCCTCCAGCATTTTTAAAAAGTAATTACTGAAGACATGTTTTAATACTTAACACTTTTTGTTAAGGGCATTCTTTAATCCGACCGAGCTAAAAAGTTTATATACAATAGAGATATCAATTGAAATTCATTAATATTTATAAATAATCTATCAATTGACAACATAATTTCTTTGCACAAAAACACAATATAAATTGAAAATGAGATTTTCCTTATCCGATCGCCGGTTTTCCATATATCTATGGTCATAAAATACTATTAAAGAACGAATGTCATTTGTTTTACTTTTTATTCCACTTGGGACGTGTGTCGCATTATTTATGTGAACGTTTGTGCATTCCTAGTTCATATACGGTGGACTGAGTTATCGATGCTTATACCTTATTTTATAATACTGCAAATAAACAGGCATTTGTATGTCGGCTTGTGCCATTTGGCCTTTATTTTTTGTTCTTTAATTAATGTAAGTTGTCATACTTTTATGGTGTTAGTATAATATATGGCGGACATTAAAAACTTCACGGATTATTACGTATTTCCTTGATGACTTTTAAAAAATATTTTAAGACAACAAGGAAATATAATATACACTGTAAAAATATATTTAAATATACGTTTCAGTGTGTGATTTAAATAAATCACACGTTGAAAATGTTTTCCTCTGTTATCACTTTTTTGTCGTGTTTTATTTTATCATTTCAATCGTCGCTAAAAGATCATTATTCTTTAGTGATTTATTTTATGTAATGTTTAAATCCTGTCAATCAATATAAAATTAATCATTAATCTATTTCAAAGCGATTTAAATAAACGATTTATCATCGGATCATTTGTGTTATAATTCAAATGTTTCAATATTCTATTTTAATTCAACAGGCATTTTCACACCAAGCTTTAAGGTCACTTTAACCACCATATTTGTCAAAATAATGTTTATTATATCTTAAAGTGTTTGTGTGAAAAGCTCATCAGAGTTGTTAGAGCACGGTATAATAATTAAATATTTCTTTATTCATAAATTTAATTACTATAATTAAAACAGTTTATTTCCCGTAGATACTTATTAAATGTTTCTTTTAAAGCGAGCTTGAAGCATTGATGCTGCCTTTTTATTGCCATTGACTATGCTTGGATTGATGATTGTACATTTTAGTATTAAATATGCAAAGAAAATAATAGCTACAATTTGCATAAACTCAGTAAAAAAGTATAAATAACCATAAAAATAATGAATATGTATAGTAATTAATTAACTATCTTTATTATTTCACGTTTAATATATTTTTAATAGTTCTTATTAGTTTTTTATCTTTATACATAAACAAAAACAAGTTTTTACAATATAACGAGCTTTATACTTTATATGTAACTAGGTTAACACGAGGGCACATGTGCCCATATTATATACACCAATTTATCCTATTTTTGAAAACTTATTCTGCATTTTTATATTTTCCTGAATATCACTAGAACGGCTGCACTTATGGCAAAAATAGTTATGTTCATAATGAATATGAATATTTCGCACAACTTTGGTTTGAAAAGTTTTTTTTTTAATGTATAATTTACGAGAAAACTGCTACGAAAAATCTTACTCTACATTTTTTTATACTTTCCCCAATATCACAAGAACGGCTGCATGTATGGCAAAATAGTAAAATTCATCATAAAAGATATGAATATTTCGCACAACTTTTGTTTGAAAAGTTTCTTTAAAAAATGGACCAGTTACGTGAAAATTGCTACGGAAAATCTTAAATATTCGTTTCAAATATTTTACATTATTTTATACATTCCGTATAAGAAAGTAACAAGAAGATTGTATAAGAAACACATATAAGGTGAATTTTATTACAATTTAATTAAAAAAGAAAAAAGTACATTGAATACTAGAAGATACATCATTGTAAGTTGTCACATAACGTTTGAAAAATGAATTAAATATATTTGTCGAATAAATTATCAACTGAATAGTTTAAATGCCGATTATAAATAAGAAATTAAATTCTTAAACATGTTAGTTATTTCTAGAGAATGTTTAGGGATATTTATTTTCTTTTTATACTATGTACAGATACACAAATTGTCGTACCACGTAAACATCCTCAACGATAAAACTGTATACAACGAATGTGTAGTTGGCCTAGCAAGAAATCAAGGGATCAATTTCAATTCAAGAGTAAAGCCAATTTTAACCAAACCGCAAACAACATATTGAAATAATCAAACGTGTTTATGGTGAATCAATAAATAAATAGATCGGGTTTTCTTGATCGCAAAACACGAAAATTGAAAATGCAGAATGGAATATATAAACGAGTCGGACGAGAATTTTAATTTATTTTTTAGTTATTTTGCAGTTATACGCACATGGCGATATCTGCCGTCACTGACAAATTAGACAACGCACAATTATACGCATGCGTGCGTGTGGATACAGGTCTGTATTACCGTAATTACAGGGGGCTGCCCATACATCCGCACTGACAGCGGTTCAAATTTTTAAAAAGATTGTCAGTTGTTGATTTATAAATTATACCTTTGAATATACGCATAGGTACGGGCACCTATGCCTTTGCGAATAAATGCAAAAAGCGTATAATATTTTCCGTAAAACTTTAGAATATTTTAATTATTTTTTACGACGATGAATCGAAATTCTTACCCAATTAATTCGGAATGTTGAGGTTTCAGTATTTTTTAAATTACTTTAAGAAACCTAATAACATTATTTTAACCATTTTAAACGATGTAGCAAAAATCCAGTTATTTCGATAATCATTTAACAGAGTTCACACGGCCAATTTTTATAAATAATCATGATTACAATCGCGCTTGTCCGGTGCAGTATTGTAAATATCCGAATTAACTGTTATTGACATTGAATATATATATATATATATATATATTTTTGGCTTTGTCGCAATCGCTTATTTGAATAAATTATCGAGCCACGATCAGCTGTGTCCTTCTAACGCTAATTTGTTGAAGTTTTTATGTTACTTTAAAACCTACACGTGTTCAATTTATAAACATCGTCTGATGTACCGACATAATTTTAGTGGCCTTTTTTGTTATAGCGGATGCAAATTTCATTTGAAAATAAATATATATTTTACAGTTATTCATATACAGAATTGTGTTAACTGGTTCTAAAAATACCTGATTATACAAATTAATTACATCGCTACACTTTTTTAATTTAACGTATTTAAATTTCAAAGAGATATTGGCGAAGATCTGTTTAGATTTTGGTCCTTAGTTTCATAATTTTACCTTTAATTGTTTTGGTTTCGAAATGTTTCGTGATTAATATTTTTATTTTCCCATTTACATTGACAATGTATAAAAGCTTTTAAGTAATAATCGTAAATATAGTAAATAGAAAACAATTTCAAACTCAGGTAAGAAACAATTGTTAGTAATAAATAAGTAATAGCAGAATAATGCACTTCAGCAAATACTAAAATAATATTTACTTTCTTGAACGGAGTTTACAAAACGTTTTGGCCATCCCTGTATCGAATATAACTAATTTCGAAAATACTTTTGTGTGTATAAAGGCCTTAAAGCCCAAACTGCCGAAGTAAACTAAACCCGAGTGTGCAACACTAATTTTTGAAAATTATTTTAATTAATTTAATCGGAATTGCATATCTCGAAATCAACACGAGATATAAAAAAATATTGCTTATAAAAGTTGAAGATATTATAATACCTAACAACTTTTGTTTGAAGAGCTATTTCGAAAAATGTACCTGTTACTGAAAAATCGCTTTTAAAAATGGTTATTTTAGATTTACTAAACTATATCTTCATTGGAAGTAAATGTATACTCTGGCTTCTAGCATATCTCGAAAACAACACGAGTTATAAAAAAATTATTCTTATAAAAATTGAAGATAATATAATTTCTAGCATCTTTTGTTTGAAAAGTTTTTACGAAAAATGTACTGTTTGACCAAAAAATCGCTTTTAAAAATGGTTATTTTATATTTACTAAGGGAAGCATTAAAAGAAATACAGGTAGTGAAAGGACACGAAAGTCGAGTGAAGGCCACTTCAGTTATCTAAATTAGACTAAAATAATTTGTATTTTGTTGATTAATAATGATTATTTGTTTCATAGGTATTGTAGTAAAGCATTAAAAGAAATACAGGTAGTCGAGTGAAGGCCACTCTAGCTATTTTAATAGAATTAAAATAATATATAGATCATTGGTTATAATCTGTAGTAAATTCCATCATATCAAATTTCAAACAACATTGGTTTCCCCGTATTTCCGGCAAAACAGAAACCATCCCCATACGGTTCAAAAGAGCCGAATGCACTGCAGGTATATAATAAACACAGACACACGACACTGCGAACAGGATAGAACCGGTTTGCGAATGAGTTAAAAACAGAAAAAGAACACCACCACACCTTGCAACTTCTTCTCGGTCTCCCAGAATTTCTGCAGCTCCGTGAAGTACTTATCCAATATGAATACCTTGGACAGACCTAGGGTAGCCATTTTGTTGGCTCAGTAAGGCATCGCAGTAACTGCCACAGTACAAACATTACACAGTAAACAAAACACACACACGTGTTTTACACACAGGCACACACACACGCAAACAAGCACACAGAGACACTATAAACATACACACGCACTAACACATACACACGGACGTCATATCAAAATGACACACCGCTACGGCAAGAAAATTGCTGGGAAAACAGTGTGAACGCGACGGGTACGCACTCGCCGATCGGTGAAAATCTACTGAGCGCCTTTAGTTTAGCCCGCGTTTTGACTTGAGTCTGAGAAGCGCATTCGACTCGCGCGCAACCATTTCTTAACGCAACCGTTCTTGTACCTGTGTGCCGGTCACGTGATCAGGTGCGCTGACTATGGGTTAAAAGACAGGTAGATGAGAGGAACACCTGAAGACGGTTCGCCTCGGTTTCGGAGCTATATTCATCGGGAAATGACCTCGATTATCGGGGTACTACTCAGTTACAGTAGTTCACATTTTTATAGCTATTTCTCCGAAATACCTGGGTTATATTTTCTAAATCTTTTGTTAAATTATATTAACGAAAATGTCCGCTTTCTGCTTTTAATATTTTTACCTCTGTAATAATGGGTATAGTACCTGCGTGTTGCATGACAATGAAGGAGTATAAGTAAGTGTATATTGTATAAGGACAAGTGGTTGGCTATAGCGTAATAGAATCCAGTTTTGACATTATGTTTTGAGAAGCAAATCGTGGTGCACAGTTAATTCGCTGCCAGTCACGATGCCATTAGATACACCGCGAAATGTCAATAATGGAATCGTGACTATTTACCATGCAATCCGAATCCATCCATCCTTCATATATGCAGCGTATAGCTCCAAGTGTTTTACCATTTCATTTAGAGATTTATCATGATACAGTTAAACACATTTAACCAACCCACAATTTGAAATATTTTTAATTTAAGACTTGTATATGGTCTAGATGTGCACCTCTTATTTTTTTAAAAGAATATTCAAACCAGAACTGCATTTTGGTTCTATCTCCAATATCACTTAGAACGGCTGCACTTATGGCAAAAATAGTTATATACATAATGAAAGATATTTATATTTTGCACAACTTTTGTTTAAAAAGTTTCTTTAAAAAATGTACCAATTACGAGAAAACTGCTACGGAATATCAAGAATATTCAAAACAGAAGTACAAGTTTACACTATGCATTTTTGTTCTAACTCCAATATCACTAGAACGGCTGCACTTATGGCAAAAATAGTTATATACATAATGAAAGATATTCATATTTTGCACAACTTTTGTTTGAAAAGTTTCTTCAAAATATGTACCAGTTACGAGAAAACTGCTACGGAATATCAAGGATATTCAAACCAGAACTGCATTTTTGTTCTATCACCAATAACATTAGAACGGTTGCACGTATGGCAAAAATAGTTATGTACATAATGAAAGATATTTATATTTTGCACAACTTTTGTTTGAAAAGTTTTTACCAAAAATGTACCAGTTACGATAAAACTGGACTATAATTACAATACAACTAAAATCTAGAAATATTAAGACAACGTATTGTACTGAGTCATATTATAGAGAAAGATTTAGGTCCATCATAACATACTTTCTTTTTCTGCTTGTTCAAGATCTAACCTATAGGTATATCTAGTTAAACTTGTGGTCTACATCACCCACGCAAAATGCGCAATATAACATTTGTGTTAGTTTGTTTTTGTTGTTTTTTTTTTGTTATTGCGGTTCATAATAAATACAATGCGCTGTTATCTGTAACCTATAAAATAATTGCTCGCAGAAAGTGGGTTGGTCACATGATATTTTCAATCGATAATAAATTATATTCGCTTAGTTTAAATATAAATGGATTTCTAGTAAATGATCATACATTTGGAGTTCGTAGTTTTACTGTTTATATTTATTCATACTATATTTTGTTTTAAATTTACCGATTGCTAACAAAAGGGACCAGTGTAATAATATTCAATGAAGCGTTGATAATAATAGCATAATAACATCTCCTTTTGAATGTACTTGAGCGGAATACGAAGAAGAATTCATACTCTGTACAGAACTACAGCTGAAAAAACAGGTTTGAATGAACTAAAAATCCTGATGGTTGACCACACCAATATCAAGTGTGCGCGTCTTCGAAATATTTCGTGCGCGGCCACAGACTACCTGAGATGTCTCTACAGGTGTAAAAAATATATACAATAGTGGCCCTTTTGAACGTCCAAAACTCTCTCTTTCGCCGCTGGTGCGCTGTCAGCTGTTGTCTTCTTCATTTTTTCCCCACATTCTTGCGAGTTACTTGATATTCGAATATTATTTTTACTGTGTGAACACCCCCCTAAGTAACACTTTTAGGGCAATCAGTATTTTCAAGGTGGAAACATTTAAAGAAGAGTCCCATAATTATTCGAAGAATGTGAGTCCTTTAACGATAACGACGGACGTAAAAAGATTGTTTTGTAGACAAGAATAAAAGAGAGCCAGCGACAATAACAATAAAGAATACATTACCTGGCTTGGCTCTCGGTATATAAAGTAGGAATGACTTAAATTCTAGGCGACGTAGAGAGAACAGCGATTGTTATCAACACGCAGAGCCACGAATACAGTGCTTCCTTATCTTATATATATATATATATACGCTTGTTTATACTAGGGTTCTTGGAAGCGTGCCTCCGCCGAACAGACCGATGACAATATGTGAACCGGTTGTGTATACTGTATACATATTTTCGCGGAACAACAATTTGAATTTGAATAAGCCTAGGCTATAAAATTAATTAAAATGATAATGATTGATGGGTCATTAATGATGAGTACAGCGCTACAGCCAACATGTCTGCTTGCCTTTAGCCGTACGAAGTACCGAAGAAGCTAAGGCAATCGCTTGTGTGTCCAAAAAATATCCTTAACAAAAACTGTTTGTATTTAAATATTTCTTTTAAACTGTTGATGTTAGATATATGAAATGTTTTATTATATATGTGTATTATTAAATTAGATTTACTATAAAATCATATAGAGGTGAAAGGCCGGACCAGAATGCGCAAATATTGAGCAAAATAACTCAAACACACCCAAAGTGTCTTAAGATAATAGTCTAGCGTTCTACCGTTACATCGATTTTTCCGCTTGCGATCATTTCTGATATAAAGTAATCCTTTCCTTGTTCAGGGAACTATAACAAAGTACGTAATTTTGAAAACGGTAACTTTAATACCACACTATAGAGCATTATTCCCTGATGCATCGTGCAAAACGTAACCAATTTGTATTGCTACAACTTTAAACAAAGAATTATTAAACATACATTATTATGTTCTGTGTGTATATTACATTATTATTTTGGTTTTTAACAGAATATAATTATTAGCTTATGTTACCTTAATTATAAGGTAAATACGTGTTGCTATGTTAATTTAATCTTGGATTAAAATAATTAAACAATCATTGTATGTATGTTTTGGGGCCCTATAACTCGGGAAGTATACAAGCGATTGGATTTAAACTGCGAATTGATTCAAATAGGATGCCAAATAATATGTATACTAAATTTGGTGTAAATCGCTCCGGTACCTTCAGAGGAGTAGAGGGTATAAATTTGGTCTTACGAGCGAGCGACGACTAACATCCAAGTATATAAGTTATATATATTTTTGGATTCAGGGCGACGAGACGAACACTTTTTGTTAACATAATTTTTTAATCCGAAGGCTCATATTCGTATATATATTCGTATATGTTCTTCCGGCATGTTTATACACCGCTATTATTTGCATTATTGAGTTTCCAACAGAAATTTATAGTTAAATCAATATGTAGATATAAATAAATAATAATTGTAAACATCTATAAAACGAATATATGGTTAACCGTTATGAGAGGTTAGGTTAGTTTTGCGCAAGCGTGATTCCCTACTATTGTGTGTACGATGTAACCATGTAACCTCCGTCGAAACATACGCACCAAACAGACCACACAACTGGTGAATACACACGTTTGCGATCTTAATTAATGAAATCGCATTCGTACGTTAATGCTACATATATGATGATTGTATATTGTAGTCATGAGATTGTGTACGTATGTATCGAATTACCTCGACTAGTAATAAGACCTTTGGCGAGGCTAAAGTGGTACTTTATTCGTAAAGGATAACTGCCAATTTTCTGAAATTGTTTCCTACATTTTGTCATTTCAAATACAATGCTGTGGGAATATAAACATTTGTTGTACACTTACGATATACAATATATTATAGACTCTTTGAAACTATTTAAAAATACCGATTCATTTTTTTTATTAAGAAAATTCAACTGAATAAAAAGTAAGGCTAGCTTTGTAGTTGTAGCGCTGTAATAGTAAGTTTATGGGGCACAAATAAGATGTATGAATGTTAAAAACGAACATACATCCAGTACTACAATAAACATGAATCAAACGGCAGCTCAACAGCGCAATAGAAAACTTGATTTCATGAAATTGTTATACATGAACACGTGTGTCTTCAAACACACCGTCAAAATTGTATAGTTTTCATGGACGTGACAAAAATACTCGTACAACGCACTTTATGAGACATCTCAACAAACTGGTTTTATTTTATTTTATTTCTAGTTATAAGTTTAAATTAAACGTTGCTTATAACAAAAATAATAGTAAATGTTATGGAGGCATAACAATTTGAAACCTACACACATGGTGAAACACAGAGAGAAATTTCTATCGGTATATAAAAATAAAATTGTATGTGCATTGTATGCAATAGTATGAGCTGCCTACGTGCCTTTGCCAGCAAGTACAGTTGCTACAAATTTTCATTTAATCTTAGTACTTGTATCTTCGTACGTATTCACCCATGCATATATTATTGTAGATAATGCACCATTATATTCATTACTAAACGATTCATTCCAAATTTACCGCCTGTCGAACGTAATTTATTTTTCTCCAATATCACTAGAACGGCTGCACTTATAGCAAAAATAGTTATATTCATAAAAAAAGATATTCATATTTTGCACAACTTTTGTTTGAAAAGTTTCTTTAAAAAATGTACCAGCTACGAGAAAACTGCTACGGAAAATCTTAAATATTCTAGTCTATGCATTTTTCATCCTTTCTCAATTATCTCTAGAACGGCCGCACTTACCGCAAAAATAGTTATGTTCGTAATAAAAGATATGAATATTTCGCACAACTTTTGCTTGAAAAGTTTCTTTAAAAAATGTACCAGTTACGAGAAAACTGCTACAGAATATCAAGAATATTCAAACCCGAATTGAAATTATTTATATACAGCTTAATATATATTTACCGTTGCTAGAAAGAGAACCCAGTTAAAAATAGAGGTGACTACTTTTGAAAACAATATTTTAACCGGAAGCAGCAATTATAATTCCTACTTTTCAATATGTCGAAAACGGTTTAAATTAGAGAAAAAGTGATTCACTTAAAAGTTGAATTTGTTGTACGACTTTTCCTTGTCAATTTTTAATGTTAGTAATTTACTTTCGGAATGAATCATATTTTGATTGTTTCACATGAATCATGGCTATTGATGTGAAAGCATCAACTCCAAGTGTAATTAAGTAAACCAGAAGAAGAAGAAAAATAGTAATTTGTACTTACGCAATGGTATAAGTGAATAATAGGTCGTTAAAGATTAAGTAACATTCACAAAAAGTTGACGTATTACTTCAAGAAAAAATCTAACAAAACCTCACTATAAATGAGTATTTTCAACCACAAAAAATCTATATACATTTTACACTTCACAAATGGTTTTAGTTTCTTTGTTTACGGCAATAATGATGGTTGTTATAACCTTTCGAAAAGGAGATTTAATTGAAACTTTATAGTGACACGTAATTTATATAACAAAAAATGTAGTAAAAACAGAATTGCATCAGTGTAGAAATTAATGTTTTTACTCTCTTGGACGATGTACTTACTGCTTCTATTTAGTATTTGAATAATTATGTAATAAGGTTTAAAAGAATAAATAAAAACTTATGTTATGATGTCAATAACCTACTTGTTTTCCGAGTAAAAATTTAAGGCCTCCAGGAAGCATATACAAGTATATATATACTTGTTTTTCATTCTAAACGTGTACCTACTAGTCCAGTTCAGTGCATGCAAGTTGATTGTTGTGTATTTCGGTAGGAATGGTTTGGTAATAACACGGCGAGTAATAAATATTATGTAAATTTAATGAGCATTAGGAATTTTATAATGGTACGATTTTTTTAGCAGTCTCTTAGCTTAGTCTGAGCCTCCAAACTAAGGCGTAATTACACGTCTCGACGAACATGCGACACAAAATTATATCTTTGAAAATATACCAGCCTTTTTCTTCTTCTTCTGCTGTGATTGACTACGAAGATTAGTTCGAACGGGATTTTCATAAATTAAAATGTATTCACACAACTTTTGAAGGCTACAATGATTTTTTTATTATATTGTGGTGAATCTGTTGGAGGAAGAAGTATGTCGCGGACCAAATGTGAAAAAGTAAAACGAGTTTAATTCGAATTCCAAGCTTGCCTGATCAAAGGAATACAAAAACAGCGGCCGATGTCTGAGTCGACTGTTCCACAATGATAAAATAAATGTAACTGATGATTTTGGAACAGAAAATCATTTCTTATGTGTGATTGTGGACAGTCTAGACCACAGCCGGAGCTGCGAGCGAGAGGACCAAGTCAATAACTTATACTTTCACAGCCTGTGCATTGGCGTGCAATCCAACTTACAGGAATTCAATTCAAACGGAATTAATACATTTAGGAAGTTAAATCAATTTCATAATGAGGAGTTTTGGCCTACCTCTCTCTTTGTGTGTGTGTGTGTGTGAACACTCTACAGTGAATACCATTGAACATATGATTTTTGAATTTAAGATTTGTATATATTTAAAAAGAATATTTCAATAAGAAATGCTTGTTTTATATACAATATATATTGATTTCATGATTTACTCCTGCTATAATATCTCGCAAATGCTTGAGTTAGAGAAAAAATAATTCTTATAAAAGTTAAAGAAAAGTATCAATGTGAATATGTTTGAAATAATTTAAAAAACGTTCCTGAAAGTCCGTAGAATATTATTTTACGTGTACGCTTATGGTATGGTTACTTGCACCCAGTGTTTTTAATATACTACAAGCACGGCTTTTGCCTGAACTGTGGCCGCGCAACGCACGGGACGAGACAAGGGACGGTGTGATGTGCGCGCGTTCTTCTTAGCGGCTGCGGTTACTGGCTGCTGATAGTGCACCTACTTCTTACTTCACCTCTACCTGTTGCCCACACCGAACCGTATTCACAGACAACACACCAACAATAACCACGACAATTGCAAAGAAACACAAAAACAAACCATAAGTCGAACGTATAATCAATACAAAACAAGTATTGTCACCATAAAGCGAACTTATAATCAATATAAAACAAGTTTAGGTACACCTATGCATTCTACTCCCCTTCTAAGAAATATATACGACGCGAGCAGCGAACTGATCTATTAAATTTAAAAATAATTGCTTTAGTTATTATTTAAATAAAACATTGTTTATATTATTCCTTAATATAAAACTGTTAAATTTCCCGTGGCTCATTTGGGTAAAACGTTGGATATATAAACTAAATGTTCGTATTTCCAAGGTCTGTGTTCTTGGGGCCGCCGGGACGACGGGCCCCCTGCCCTGTAGGAGGAGCGTGACGTGGTGGACCGAAGCGAATGGCCCGAGGGCAACCCGCGTGCCTGGCCGCATTACAAGGACCAAACCCGAACCGAACATGTTCGGTTCAACTCGACATACTGTTGTGTCTGGTATGGTAATAAAAACATACTTACACAAAATGGAGAAAACCTGCCCGAAATCGCATGATTTCAATCATATCTACTAATAAATACGCAGATGCTTTATTTATCGAAATATGTTGCGTGATAAAATGCATTTACCACGTCTCAAACGAAAAAAAAAAAAAAACGTAAATAAACCTGTTTAATTCTCCAAATACCAAGAAAATTAGATTTAACACATGTATCAGATGCCAGCGAAAGAATGCTAAAAATTGTAACGCTGTAATTAATTAATTGTCGCATTTAACAGGAGTTATACGCAATTGTGGACTTTGCACAAAAAGTACTTTAATGATTTAACTATAGTTTAATTATACGGCATCGATTGAAAAACGAAATAATCGATTATAAAACGTAACAAATGGATTTAAAATCGACTAATTTTTTAAAATGAAAAATTGGTTGTGCCATTTTTTTGTATTTAAATAAAACGTGTTCAGACACTTTTGTAAAAAATATGAATAATTACAAAACTAATTAAATATAAAAATGTAAATTAATCCACAAAATATTAACGTAAAAACGGCCTAAAATTACATTTTAATTGGTAATTAATTGCTCACGGACGTTCAGTGGTATGGCATTCGTCCAATAACAACAATTTCTCACACGCACTCCACAATAATCATTTAACTGTACAGTGTACAGTGTACAGTGTACAGTGTACACGTCCAAAACAGAAGCGATCATCAAAAACTATTTACTACAAGGGAATAACAGTCAATGCCAATATTTTGAAATTTTTAAAACTCAATGATGGAAAAATAACTTTGAACAAAACTACAATTTAAATCTAGTTAAATTAATACGATTCGAAAAATCACTGTTGCATGTTGTTCGCTTGTTACTTTTGTATTTAAATAAGAAGAAAAAATATTTAAAAATAAACGAGAAGTATATTATAAAGACATGAGGACAAAAAAGTTAATCAACTTTTTTATTGACAAAAAATTGATGTAAATATAATACTTAAACACGTTGTATATAAGAGATGAAATCGCCTGGGGCCACAATCTCTACCGCAAAGGGTAATAACTATGCATGTTGAATTACAAAACAAACATAAAATGCATGTGCGCAAGCACAAATGTCTCCAGCACGCAACATAATGTAACTGCAAATAAGTTTGATTCGTTTTTGAAATCAGAAAGCTCTAAAACGTATATCAAAACAAAGACTGAACACTATAGCTCTTTTGTACATACGATACGGCAACGAACATACTACATCAGGGTCATTTTCATTTTGTAATGGTTTTATTTTAATTTTTCAATATTCACGGCTTCGTGTGGTTACATCAACCTCATACTGTAGCACCTAATTTAAATTTAATATATTCAATTTTTCATTTTTTGAAATTCTACTTAAACCGGTCCACTACTGCAATTTCAGTAATCATTATGTATTTTGTTCTTAAATCAATTTTAATACTTTGGACCTAATTTTACTCAAACAATACCAAAATATTCATTTTTTAAATCATGCACATTTAACTCATTGGGAGTTAAAACTAACACCACATTTCTTAGAGTGTAGCTACTAAAATAATTGGCGAAATTGTGAAAAACTATAAATGACGCAACATGTTAAAGACAAGATATTCAGCATTACTAGTCAATCTGAAGTAACTTGATTTTTTATAATTTTTTGATATATTAAAAACATTTAATCGATGCAGATTTAAATTCCGAACTAATGTTTAATTCTGGATCAGCCTAAATGTATTTGCCGGCAAGATTCGAATCTTTTACTGTTGAAATCTTCTTTATCGACCATCTAAAGAAAGATTACAAGAAGTTACACATGTAAACGCCATCTATTTCTTTGCGTACGAACTTTTTCATGGTGGACCTGCTCAACATACGTGTGAGAAAAGTTGCTGGTTAGCTAGGCGTCAGATTTAAAGCGGTTTTTATTGAAATCATTGTTTTTCTGATACTTGGCAAAAAATTGATTTATCTACTTAAATAATGGAACGTTATTAATATTGATGTAATCAATTAAATCGATTTTTAAGCGATTTATTCAGTTTTTCCTTCATTTTTTCGGTATTTAATCCATTTATTCATTCATTGTAATATTCTAGGAATATATTATTTCTTGGGAAATTTAGTCAATTTTTTTTTCTTAATATATCATGGATGAATTTTTGTTATAACAAAATGTCTTTAGAGGTGTAACTTTTTTTTTCATTTCCCCATATATATATATTTAATTATTTACAAATGAATGTCCGTTTTAATTGCTCAACTTTTTTATTTTTAAATCCCAAAACAAACAATGAATGTTTTCTTTCCCATTTGCACCTCATTGGTGTTTGTATTCTGTCTTTGTTCATCGGGTGAGATCAGTTGATAACGTAATTAATACATTACTTTGTTCTTGTTACAAGTTACGAGCAATGTAATTAAAGTCGCGATAATTTGATTACAATACGATGTAATTACATTTGATTATCTGCAACGGCTATCAGAATATGATTTATGTTGCTTTAACGCGGCTCTTCGCATAATTCACACCGTCTGTGCTGTCTATATTATGCATATTATTATAATGACAACTTTATTACTATTATGTATTTACATAAAATAATTGTGAATATTCCACAGTTTAGTTTATTCTCCTTCTAAGAAATTTTGGTCCATTCTTTTTTGTGGAATGATTCCGGTTATTGTTGCAGTGTTTGTTGGTGTGGTGTAGACCAGTAGCGGTCTCTGTGTATGTGTGTGTGTGTGTGGAGAACGTTCGTTGTTATTTGTGTGTCGAAGCACCGGTCCAGTGGCACTGCATGCATTGTTACAGTTTTTATGTTGGACAAGTTTCGCGACTCTAAATCAGCCTCTGTCTTCTTGTCACATACACACACACACACACACACACGGATACAAAGAGACCACATATATACATTCAGACAATTCCCGGATGCTTCAGGTATTATCGAATAAATGGGAACTTGTTTTGGCGATCATGATGTGACTGACTGACTATGCGTATGTCTGTTGAATCGGGAAAAACTGATCAAGTAAATTCAATTCGGAGAATTATAAAAACATTTTCGAACACTCCGTCATGAAGGACGTTAGAGAAGACAATTTCAATATATCAAAATAATAACACACGAACAGATAAATCCCCGCTGTATGTCATAAAACGTGATATACAAGTGAACATTATTACGGCAGACAAGATGATATTGTGAACATCTTACAAAACATATTGCATACAATGCCAAAGGTGATTGTCAGAATGCATCACAAGTTATTGATTCGAAGAAATAAATTACATGATCGACACATGTATGTTTTATCTATTCTGCCGTACTAATATACTAAGCACGTCGTAAGACACGTGCGTTTGCATTTTATTGACAGCAACACCCCCGCAATACATTATACTAAGTATACATGTTCTGTATTTTAAATTAGATCCAAGATCACTATCTCGAAATTATAGTTAGAAAAGCCATCCATTATCTCCACTGTCATATTTCACTTTTTACTTTCTTACACACAGTAATACACGTTTTGACCCTCTCTGAATTGAATGCGGCGACTGTGGGTCTGTGAACGCTCTAGAGCCAAAACGGTCCAACGTAAAATTGGGAAATTGAAACTAGATCGGCTGCACTTAGGTCAAAAATAGTTATATTCATTTAGAACAACTTTTGTTTGATTAAGTTCTTTAATTAATGTACTAGAAAACTGCTACGTTTCAATTCTGAATAAATTATAGACACACACGACCGAAATATTTCGTAAATATGTGAATCACACTGTGAAGTATTTATCAAAGCACTTTTCAAATCTAGTAAGAAACAACATTCTTTAACTTGATTTATTTTTTAACATTGGAGGATGTTTACAAATAGCAACTGCATTTATATTTACTGTTCGTTTTTTGCTGAATATTTAATAGACGTAAGAAATGTTTTGTTCTGATGTCCGACTTTATCAAAGACACATATACAATTCATAGATAAAAACGAATCCGTTACCGATACATAAATATCTATGAAAAAATACATAAATATCGGATGCGAAATCTACGATTGAAGAATATATATAAACGAATTTAAATACATTAAGATCCATCGTAAACCTATAGTTCGTAAACCGAAACAATCTTTCCCCGAAGGTTTGACTTATTTCAATATTTAATAACAAATAATAAATGATTAGACAAAGTTCATTTTAATTAATTACTTGTTGCATATGTAATTAAGAAAAGGTATGCACAATAGAAAAACGAAAACTTTTATGTCTTCTAAGACCTATAATTAAAAACTAATTTAATTAAAAAACTATTCGAAAGTAATGTTTATTTTTGTAACAGGCAGATTAAATTTATCTTAAAATAGATAAACAATTAAATTAATATCCAATAATTAAACATGATTTCTTTGTTTTGTAATCGCAGAAGGTAATTAGTACAATAGTACAAACGAACTATAGTATTCAATCGTGTATTTGTAACATTAGTATCTAAGAAATCCATTAAAATTTCCTCTAAATTTGGCACAAGTTTGGTCTTACGAGCGAGCGACGACTAACACCCAAATAGTTATATATATATATTTTTGGATTCTGGGCGACGAGAAACAAACACTTTTTGTTAAGGAAATTTTTGGATCCGACAGTCGACCGATTGCTTTAACTTCTTCGGCGAGCTAAAAATAGGTAGATAGTTAGTAGTGCATATGTAAGGAAGATAGCATGTTATAAGGTCGTAATTCTGGGCAAGAGTGGTGCGAGATCATTACTTCATGGTTACCAACCTGCTAACTATTTAGCACGTTCGTTTCTTATATAAAACCTAATAAGCCTACACTAACACACCACTTCGATCAATCGATCCAACAAGATATTCTATTTGCAGTATACGTATATAATTTATCCTAAGATTAACGCTCGATTAACTTTAGATTTAAAATCGTTATTTATAGATCACTGGTCTATAATGAAGATTTAATAGCTTGTTAGCGCAATGGCGTTTAAAATTTTATTGGAAAATTATTACTGTATTAATATGACATAACTTTATAGATTATTATAGTTTTTCATCAGAAAAGGTGCTATGTTATTAACTCGTCAATCTATTTATCCTATAGCAACTTTCTCAATATCTTGTAAAACTAACTAAGGTACAACGCACCTATGCGTCCAGTTCGCCTACAACAAAGTAAGTATTATTTGCAATATAAATTATATTTAAGGGCGTCTGTTTTAAACGAAAATGAAGTTTATTTTAGCATGAAGTTCCCGTAAAATGGTTAGGCCAAAAGTTATGGATGCTGCAGGATTTATAGTAATTTTATTCCCAATTAAATTTTATTTCTTGGCAAGAATCAATATCAGAAAAAAGTTTCTATAGTTTATAACGACTATTACATTTTTGTATTTCTTTGTTAACTGAACTCTCTATATATTTAAGATAATACAGCTTTATTGTGTCTAGGGTAAGTGTCCCACAGAAAGTGTCAGTGGCGACGTCACTGTCCTTAATAGGTGTGTTTATAGATTCCGACCACGGAGCCATCTTCGTAGCTAACACTGTGCACATTACTGAACATTATCCGTTTTAAGTACTATATCTTTTATATAGGTATTGACTCTATGGTTTACTGTACCAACCATCATGATACAGTGTTTTTATGATGGTTGCTATTAAAAACAACTAACTTTAAAAATACTATTCAATGGTAATGAGAAAAGCGATAGTGGCTTTTTCATACTTACCGCACATAACCATTGCAAACATTTATTGGGTTTTAAGCACAGATTTGGTCGAGCGAGCGACGACTAACATCCAAGTTATATTTTTGGATTCAGGGCGACGAGACAAACACTTTTTGTTAAGGACATTTTTTGGTCGGAATGCTTTATAGCTTTTAGATTAATTTATTTTTAATGAATAAATTTAGTAATATTAAAGAAATTTTTAGAAAAGCACGACTTTGAATATATTAAGTGTGTGTGTGTGTATAACACAGTCAATTAAATAATGTTCGCACGTTGATAATAGGTGAGACGTGTTTGATTTCAACATCCCGCTGTGCAAAAGCAACCAGATCTATTTAACACTTCTTGAAGCCAAGTGCCGCTTCTGTTGAATCTACCTGCTGGTGAAAGCCTCATTCATAAATGACCACCATCCATATTTATACAATATGCTAAACATTTTTGACAAAATATAAAACTAATTCATCGACAAATTATACAAACCAATTTAAAAAAAAAAACTGGAATAGTCTTCACTCGATTTTCTTATAATTCCACTCTATCTATTTAATATAATATTGCTTTATTTTGTTTTAAATTATGTGAGGTTATAATTTATGTTCCTGTAAACACCAGTGGTTAAATACGTTTCCTAAATAAAATTTAAAACCTAAACAAAAATATATAGATTGTATGGCAAATTGATGCTTATGTTTGTTATGTTGATAATTTAAATACAAATGACTGTTTACTTATGCAGTGCCATCATATATTCAAACGTTACCGTTTTATTGTGTAAGTAACCGGTAACCGGAAATGGAATTATGAAAAAAAATGCTCTAATTCAATCTCCAACTGTAGATAAGCTGACTTCTGGTCTTTTTTAACACTTTAATTACTCCTATTCACACAAACATTTATAAGCAAGTTATAATAAAGACGTTATTAAAACTACACCAATTGGTGCTATAAGGATACAGTGTAGAAATTGTTTTTGTACTTTATTTGTTAAATAGACAAGGTGTAATTGTACAACTTTATAATAGTATAGAATTGTATTGTACAGTTAAATCTGTGGATTGATTTGTGTGATAATTGTTTTATTTCTTTTAGTACCAACAATCATTCATAATTTTACACTTAACAGTTATAGGTGCATGATTGAACTTTTTACGAAGTCTAAAAGGAAGTATTGCATTAATGCATATTTATAGCTCGCCGTACGAAGTACCGAAGAAGCTGAAGCATTCTCGGATCAAAAAATGTCTCGTCGCCCTGAATCCAAAAATATAAATATAACTTATATACTTGGATGTTAGTTGTCGCTCGCTCGACCAAATTTGTGCTTTCTACTCGCAGTCCAATCGCCTGTATAATTCCCGAGTTATAGGGCCCCAAATTTTGGAGCCCCCTTTAATAATTAATTCTAAGATATTTTATGTCTACAGATTTTTTCATATTGTTAACCCAAAGGCTATAATAATTAAAACCGCTGCTTACATCGCATATATTACTTATAAGGCGATCTGGACGCATATGTGCGTTGTACCTAAACTTCATTCATATTTTTATCAAATTAGGCAAAAAACATGTGTACATATTTTATATAATATTCAAAGTCAACTAGAATCACTGCCATTAGTTCAAGATAATTTTCAACATTATCCAACTTCCTGTCCTTATATATTATTTCTATATTTATTGTAAAAAACAAAAATGTAATTTACAAGTTTTGAATCTAATGCAAATTATGAATGCATGACCGGTTGACAAAATAAATAAATAACGACATTGAAATTACTATAATACATATATAGGTGTAATCAAATCTATGTATATATAAGCGTGACTATATATATATACATGTTTATTCGTATGTAATTAGGTGTGTTTGTGTGTGTGAGTATTTTAGTGTATATGTGAGAAAATCAATTGTTTGTTTATTGGAGTAAATAAAGTATGTTAAATGCATAAATCAAGGAAAGTTGTAACGCCGACAGCGGGACAAACGGAATTACACTTGTAAATATAAAGTTGTTGTATAACATAGCGATTACAGCGAAAATTGCATATGTCTATTCAAAACTGTTTGTTGACCGTTGGCCATACTTCGAACAATGCAAAGATATTGACACAAGATATAATTCGTGTAATATATAACACCACTTCTGCACCCGCGGGCACATGCCCATATCATATACGAACCAATGCACATTTTAACAATATAAATACCCGTACGTCTATCCGATTAGGTAAATCGCAGACACACAAAAAATATAAAAATAGTAGCAATAAAAGATATTGATCTTGATTGTCGAATCTAAAAATGTATTATATAAATAAATGTATATGGTATGATTATAATAATTTAGAGAAAACTCACCGGAAGACGATTCACCACTGCTATGTTGCCGTCTTCTGAACGTCGAGATGACTCCATTGGTGGTGGTACCTTCTGCCGCCTTGCTCAACTTCTTTTGCAGCGCCTCCTTCTCCTTATACCTGTCATTCAATCAAACAATAATAATAATTAATATAATTAGTATATATGGTGTACGCGAGACATTAAACTAGAAATTGTCTTATTAATTGCTATGCTAACATAATACATAAATGACATTAACATTGATTGCCTGATATAATCATTAGTGAATTCCTTATTCTATGTCCTGTGTGTACTTCGATTTTCATTCATTATTGTTGTTAATTACTTTTTTTATTATTTTTACGAATCGTTATTTGTGCAGTTTAAATTCTTTACCATAATTTTACATTGTAATATTTTACTATTATGGTATTGGATAGATCGCTTTTATAATAAGACTTGCCGTACGATGTACCGAAGAAGCTAAAGCATTCGGTCGTGTGTCTGTAGCATTCTCGGATCAAAACATTTCCCAAAAAGTATTTGTCTCGTCGCCCTGAATCCAAAAATATATATAACTCATATACTTGGATGTAAGTCGTCGCTCGCTCGACCAAATTTGTGCTTTTTACTCCTCTGAAGGTACCCGAGCGATTTACACCAAATTTGCTACACATATTAATTGGCATCCCATTTGAATCCGCTCTCAGTTAAAATCCAATCGCCCGTATACTTCCCAAGTTATAGGGCCCCAAAATTTGGAGCCTTATAAAAATAATTAAGGTGCCCGATCACTAATGTTTATTTCTCTATCCATTACCGAGAATAAATCTTTCTTACAACAGAGCCAACAGGTTATTGTCACCTTTAATGAGAGTGACTATTATACACTAATTACAATAAACTGCTCGAGCTACTGTAAAAAAGGCCTGATTTCGCTACTGGTTCATATAAACATAGCGTTCTTCACATACATTCACACAAACGTATACATCTGGGTGCTTATAGTTGTAATGGGATGTTTCAATAGAAACGGCAAGTATACAATTATGTATTGAATGTATATACTTAGAAGTAGATGGATCTTATGTATTTCTTATTTTTGAAGTGGACAGTTTGACACCCAATTAAACGTATACGTTAATCCGAAAAACGAACACAATTCGAAAATAAAACGTAATTCTGCCAACGTAATAGCAACAAACATGTGGTAAATGTCACATTGCATACATGTTAACTATGCGTTTCTAGAATAAACAAGCAAAAATACAATAAAAATATAAACATTTGCATATACATTCCAAAATAAGGGTAACAATCGTATTTAACTAAATATATATATATAAGATTGTCGAGTGTAGGCCACCCGTATGCACGAACCTGCAGAAAAACTCTGGGCGAATCCTATGCTTCGCCAGGAAGTCATCGTACACTCGTAACACTGCAAGGAGATGGGCGGCAGCGCGCGAATTTTGCTCATATGTTTCATCGGGTAAAAGCATGACGTCGAAGGCATTTTTACCCTTAACACACTCATTTGTCCATTAAGGGTCACTAGCAACCGCCAATTTGACAAATTGATGGGCGCAAATTGCAAAAATTACTATCATTGCAAGAGTACACACATCAAGGCGTCATTTAACTGTTACTTGAATGCGATAAAGTGTAAATAATAATTATTAACCTTTTTTGACACTGATTTATTAATTAACCATTTTGCACAACGCTATTAACACTTAAGTCAACCATAAAATCTATTTTTATGACTATGTTATTTTACACTTGTGTTAAATAATAGTTATTAGTTCTACACCTTGTATGGCTATTATTTATTTTTATTTCGCAAAATTTAATCACAATTTTATTTATAAATTGCTAAATTTTCACTGGTTGCACACCTTATTTTTCTTAATTACTTAACACACCTTGTTTTTCCTATCACAATTTATAATATTTTAAATAACTATTTTATTGCTAAAACAGTTTAATTTTAACTTTATTTTCACAATTCACAATTATTAACCATATTCGGGTCGATTTTTGTTACCATTATTATATACAAAATATTTTTAAAGCATAATTCAAATACAACCCTTACAGTTATAACAGTTGAATCAGCCATTACATTATCTTATTTTACGCGCGAAACCTCTGTAATTTGGCGCGATTTATTTCGTTGTCAAAAACCTTAATTAAATTCACAATAATAGACACCAAACAATGTTTACTACACTTTTATGGTTTTGTTTAAACATTATTGCCTCAAAAACATTTTGTCAATATCATCAAAGTTCACAGAAACAAAACAAACCATATTGAAAACTTTTGTTAACTTCACAATAATAAACACTTTCATAAAAAGTTCACACTTGTCGGTTTACTTACTACAATAATACCTCAAAAAACCCGTCAACTTCTCAAAACATTAACCAAACTTTTGCGTACACCAATTACTCCATAAACGTAAAATAATTTGTCCTACTAAATAAATAACACTAATAATAAACTGAATAACACAAGTTTAACCCCAAAACTCAGTGCCAATCTAATTTTACAAAACGAATCATAAAATGAGACTGTTTAGCGTAAATGAGTGCGCACTGAACAGTAATGCTTGTAAAACTTGAGGCAACAATGATCTAGTGGCAATCATTGTTGTGTTCACGTCTTACGCAAGACACTGGCGTGCAGCATGTGTGTTTCTGTGGTCGCCGGACCGCCGAAGGAATCAAAAAGGCAACGTGCTTTTTAGCTGCACGCATGCGCGATTGGTCGTGCGTAACCACGCGCTTACCTAGATGTGGCCTACTGCCATCCATATCGATCACGAATTAAAAATCAGACAAACGATATAACAATTCATTAGCATTTTTACCAAGTTCAATGGTTATTTGAGCGTGTTTTTGTTAACCCTTTTTTATGTTAAGCGTACTTAATTTTCTGTTTTGCTCGTTTCAGTTGATTGGGAATATAAATAATTTTGTCCTAATTGATTGCATCTATAAATTGTGTTGATTTTACTTATTTGCAAATTCCAGTTATTTGTTATGTTAGTATAATTAATTATTAAGTTGGGGCACCGTCGTACAACAGTACAAAAGAGCTACAGTATTCGTTACCATTTAAAAAGAAATATTTTCTCAGTGATGTTTGTGTGTCTGTCGGCCTCGTTTACAAATTCCTACATAATGCTAAATGCAAAAAGGATATTACGATTTTGTTTGAAAAAAGCTGGAGTGACCTTCACTCAACTTTCCTAACCTATTACTACCTGTTTTTATAATAATACTTTAGTTTGTTTTAAATAGTCATTTTCAAATGCGATTATTTAGTAAATGGTACCTTTTACGAAAAAACTTTTCAAACAAAAGTTGCTTGAAATTGTATTACCTTCAACTTTTATAATTATAACTTTTTCTCTAATTTGTGTTGTTCTCGAGATAAATAATAGAAATATATGTGTTATCCGCTTATGTTGTTTCTTATTTTTTCCTTCAACTGTTTTGGCTCTAGAGCGTTCACACACACACACATACACACAGATAGACGTTATTCCGAAAATACTTGGATATATACATTCGTAAAAGAAAGTAGTTTGCAATTCAGTTTAATTGTAAATTCGTGCTTATTGTCTATTTCCTGTCTAACGCAAACAAAACTGAAAACAACTATACTAGTTTAGTAACATGTTTGACAGTACGTGTCTGTGTTTGTATGTCTGTCTGTGTGTGTGTGTGAATGATAGGTATTTGTAGTTTGCAATCGTCTGCAATTCTCTTGTATCCAATACAATGTTAATTGACATGGCTTAAATGAGAATTACCTGTAATAAATTGTCAAAGTAAATGTAATCGCCAATAATTTTCGCGTGATGTGACACTTGGTTAGTTCATTAATGTGTTTTAGCTATATGGGAAAATGTATTAACGAACCACTAACATATATCTGTGTGTGTGTGTATGTGCAATGGCAAATTAAATATGGCGGACGCGTCAATACTGTTTATAGCGAATGTGCTGTGTCATCACAGCTACAACATCGCAGCTTTTACCTAATGACCCAATGCTTTTTCTTATTTCCAATTAAACGCATAATACGTTTTTAATGAAAGTGATAATGAAAAGTGTGTTTGTTATTTCTGCTATATTTGGACCTATACATATATCGATTATTTTATTGCAGTAGAACTTTGCAGATTTTAATTAAAATTTGCTTCATTTTTTCTCATACGTACAGTATAAAAGGATGTATTGTAATCACAAAAGAAATCTAGAGTGGCCTTCACTTCCTTACTATATATATATATAATATTGATTTATTGTGTTTTTAATTAACTTTATACAATGTGTGTTCTAACTAGGGAAACGTAAATTAAATCTATGGTTATTTTCAAAGGTGATTTTTAGGTAAATGGTACACTTTCAAAAAAAGCTTTTCCAGTAAAAGTTGCTAGGAATTTAAATATCTTTAACTTTTATAGATTAATTTTTTCTCTAACCCAATTCGTTTTCGAGATACTTAAATAAGGACACAAGTAAACTAGGCGAACGTAAATTAAATCTATGGCTATTTTCAAAGGCAATTTTACAGTAAATGGTACATTTCTTGAAAAAACTTTTCAAATAAAAGTTGCTAGGAATTAAAATATCTTTAGTTTTTAAAAAATACATTTTTTCTCTAACTCAATTCGTTTCCGAGATACTTAAAAAATTAAAGTGAATTTCTTGTTTACGGTTTGGATAAATGGTAAATGTATGTCAGCAATTTTAGGAATTTGTAAATTTGTTCAATATAGACATGGATTAATGATTAAATATACTTTTAAATACGTATACATTTCGAACCAATTCCTATGTATAGTGGCTTATCTAATATGCATTACGATTAACAAACTTTGTTTATTTGTTTGTTCGGATGCAAAATCGAGAGCACTACGTATAGCTTGCTTGATTTCGATAACGTCTCATCGCTTTTGCTTTTAGCAGACCGACACGGCGCAGCTTGAGCCAACGTTAATTGGATCTTGGATTCTTAAGACTTATATATATGCATACAGGATGATGCTGGATTGTCAGCACGAATATACAAACATTTTTTTGTAATAAAAGTCTACAGATCTAGAGCACAAATCATTGAATTAAAATAAAAACTAAAGGATCTACAGTTGGATGCGAAATTATGCATATGAATCCAAATATGCTGTTTTAATATTCAGGATTTTATACAAATTAGGGATTTTTACTCGATTCAAAATTTTGTTCTCTGAATTCTCAATTTCCAATCAAATGAAGAAATAGATTTTTTTACAAAAAAAAAAACGGTAAAGTGTATTAACCGGCTATAGACATAAAACGTGTTCAGGTTCAAAAAACAATATAATAGACCTCAGGAGACCCATACGAATCCAATGGGAATTCTCTCTAGGAAACACAGAATGCGTATAACCGAGGTAATTATTTTATTGCCATACGATAATTTGTCGAACGCACTTCTCAAAAGAACAACTATAAACTTAGAAACGAGTTTAACATTTTATAGTTCCAGGAAATTAAATATTTTGGGCAGACATATACACTTTTGTTTATACACACTAAGTTTATCCAATTATTTTAATTAATTTATAATTAATCGTTTGTTAAACATCACCTTGTGCCCATATCATATACCTATATATATATATATATATATATAAATACAAATAAATTGAATTGTTTGATGTATAATCAAATTCCCTGACCCGAAGGTCATAGATTCTTCGAATCATTTACTTCCTGAAAGACCCAAGTTTTTGATTAGCATGATATGCAGTTTAAGTACGTCATGTTGTTGCATTACTGTATTCAGTAAAAGTAAAATTATTGGAATTCTTCATCTTTTGCCGAAGAAGTGTGTTGTATTATATCCCTGTGATGGCAACGCATCAAGATGTATTTTTTACGCACTGTTCCTGAAGCAAGAAGAAGAATGCTTTATCTGTAGTGTATCGTATTTTATAATATGTACTCTGTGTGTGTGTGTGTGTGTGTATGGTTGAATGTTGTCGTCTTTTCGTTTGACATAAGACTAATGCAGCCGTAAAAAAGATGTAATGGTTTATTTTTATTATTTATTACACTGTGACACAAGAATGTTGCTGTAACCATAATAGTTTGTATGTATTTTTTTCTCTTGTCTTTTATTTACGTCCGAAAGTGGGAAAATTATCCAACCTGCCTGTCGCTAGCGACAAAACGGTTTATCAACGTTTCACATCATTATTCATCTTTTTGGTACTATTTATTTTTACGCGCTTATACGAAATATATGCAAGATATTAAGATCACAAAAAACAATATATTTTTTTGGATTCAGGGCGACGAGACAAACCCTTTTTGTTAAGGATATTTTTTGATCCGAGAATGCTACAGACACACAACCGCATTAGCTTCTTCGGTATTCCTACATTCTTTCATTATTCTTTAACAATTATTAAATCATGTATGTATGACATTTACTATCAATTTTTATTTCTTTTTCCATTATATACACAATACGTTTACAATATTCAATTTTAATAATAGCTATACTAAAAATTGTATTTTATTTCATTTCTAGAAAGACGTAATAAAAATACAGAAAAATTATATATTTGTTATAAAACAGTAATAAATAAGAATAGAAAATTAGCCAAAATATTTAAATAAATAGTAAAGTAAATATTTTTCGTTATCGGTTTAGAATGATACCGCCAAACATTTATTACCTTATTAGTAATAAAACGAAATTTATTCGAACCTCCGACAGTGATACAAGTTGGAATTAGCATTTTCAGTATAGGATGCAGTTACATTTTGTTAATTAAAATGCTTCATTTATGCGTCTAAATGTTTAATTAACATTATTGTAGATCACGTCTAAATCGTAGGTCCCGTTTCGCGTCTCATGTTTTCTAGATTCTAGAAAGACTTCCTATAATATTAAACCGTTACATTCTTAGTTTTGTTAAATCTTTATTATTTATGGCAAATTTTATTCAATTAACACTTTTATATCACTATTGTTTCAAACTAAATAATTGTTTTTCTCATAGAATATTTCATATTTTGACAGTTGAAATATGAGAAGATTATTCTAACGTTAAAGAACTTTCAACAATGATTTTATTTACATTTTTATTCGATGTTTAGTCAATGTTCAAGAATATCTCACGCAAATCTTACAATTAGTGAGGATATGTGAGTTTGTTTTTATAGAAATTACGACAATTTTGTATACACTACGGCCTGACTTTAAAAAACATTTTAAAAACCGATCGATTTTTAATATACGTGTTCGGGTTTTAATTTTAATAGATATTTTCGATTATTAATAATTTTCTTCGATTTTTAACCGATAATAATTCGATTTTTTGTTTTTATATCGATTTCGATTAATTAACTAAGATTTTGTGAACTGTTTATGTTATCAAATTATTTGAGAATAGTAAATTTAAACCTAAAAATAGTTTTAATAATTGTAGTATTTAATTTAAATTTGTAAAGCATTTTTTTTTTAAATATGTATGCGGTGAGTTGTAAATTGACATACCATTAAATTGGTTTTATTTCAAGCTTTGTACACATTGTGTGAACGGAGACGTATAATAGTTGCTACTTATTTCAGCATGATTTGCAAACTCTTATACCAATTGTTGTTCATTTTGAAAAACATATTTCAATATCGAACACATAAAAATTCCTTAGGTATTTCTTTTCATGGATAGGGTCAAATTATACTTATATATATATATAATCCTCAAAATTAGAACTAAAATCACCACTTTCCAAGTAAAATATTATTTGCTGAAAATGGTTTTATAATAATACCGCACCAGATGAACGATTTTAAACGATTTGGAGGTAAAATGAAACACCAAAAATAAAGCAAAAAAAAAGAACCGCTGAATATAGGGTATTGTGTGTGTGTGTGAGTGTATATATTTTAGTTCTCACAGTAGAGAGAGAAAATGATGGCTGGATTGTGGGGCGGGTAAATACACGGCGCGCACTTGACCCCACTGTAATTAGAGCCCCCACCGTGACACGGGGTCAGCCATCGTGATTCACATGTCCGCCGAGGAGTCCGCGATTTGTCCGACGGACCGGACCACGTAAAAGAATCAACGCGCGCTGTTTGTTGTTCAATATTTTCAATGTTCGTTACTTAAAAGCCACACTGGCCCCCTCAACTGCAGTAGCGTAGACACAGATTTTCAGCTCGCCGCGTAAGCTAAAGCAATCAGTGTTTGTCTCGTCGAAATATATATATATATATATATAACTGGACGACCGTTGGAAAATCGAAAGGAAACGCACGAACGCCTATGGTTTTTAAAGAGCTAGGGGCGCTCAGAGCCAGAACCTGACTGTGATCTGCGCGCGTAATTACATATATCCAAAGAGTGTTCATCCTCTGGCCGCCCCCGCACTCTACTTCTTCCGACGTCTTACTCACACGCCCACAGCCCCTCGGCCCTCGGGTCCGGACCTAGCGACTAGCGAGCATACAGCATGGGAACACCACGCACCTCTATTGATGATGCTATCGAAATATTACGGCCGCCACAACAATATAATACACGGTTCTTTAGCGCTCTTGCAAGGGTAATCATTGTTATATCTAATAAATTTTATATAATACAATATACCTTGGATACCGCCAACATAACGAGTCATATAGCCTCTTATCGATGTTCGCCACACGGTTTATTTTTAAACGAAAGGAAAAAGTCAACACAGATTAGGTTAGGTTAGGTTAAGTAAGATTAGGTGCATAAGCACCTAAAATGCTCGGGCGATTGGATTTAAACTGCGAGCGGATTCAAATAGGATGTCAATTAATGTGTGTACCGGTCCGGTACCTTCAGAGGAGTAGAAAGCACAAATTTGGTCGAGCGAGCGACGACTAACATCCAAGTTATATATTTTTTTTGGATTTAGGGCGACGAGACAAACACTTTTTGTTAACAATTTTTTTTAATCCGATAATGCTACAGACACACACAATGCTTTAGTTCCTTTGGTGAGCTAAAAATTGGGCCAATGAAGTGATTAATTTTGAATGTCTCTGGTTTCATTCATGTTCATTTTTTCTAATTTCTATACGTATATAGGAAATATTTGAAAACTGATTAAATTATCAGGACATATGAAGTGAAGCGTTCAGAATCGTTTTAATAGATATTTCTAAGTCGGCATTTCGACAAAAGTAGTCCAATTTCATGGTACCTGAACAACGAATTTCTAAATTGATTCAACTCCTAATATGAGATTAAAAAATCTATTGTGTATATGAACTCGGGATTTTTTGTATATTTTTTTATTTATTAAAGTATAAGTTTGAGAAAACAAAAGTTACTGTATCATTTATTTTTTACACATATTTTACCAACAGGTTTCTATTTAGCTCGTTTCAATTTTATTTTTTTTAATATACGTAACGTATAAGAAAGTATGCACGCCCATTAATAAATATTAACGAACGCCAATGGCTGAGCAATGCGCATCCTTATCATCAATTTATCATTGTTCATGTATTAACACATAATTCGTCATGTTTTATTAATTAGATTAATCAGATTACAAATTTTGCTTGCCGTAATTTTAGGGTCAGTTTGTCGGCAACTTTTGAATGAGCAACGCACGTACCCAAAATTACATAAACATCGTTCAATTCAAACTCTCCGTTTTTTATTCACTATTAATTAACGATAATAAATAATAATATGGATTTCGATGAAGTATTACCGTATGTTGGTGAATTCGGAACGTATCAAAAACTAATGATATGGTTAGTGCTATTACCGGGAATAATACCTTGTGGTTTCAACGCTTATAGCCAATTGTTTATGGCAACCGTACCTGATCATTGGTGCAAAATACCGGAATTACAATATCTGTTGCCTGAGCACGCTGACTTGTTCAAAAATATCAGGTAATTATTTTTCAAAATTTTATTTGGGATTATAACGCCATATAAAAATAACAAGCTGAAGGTATTGGTGCCTGTATGCTTGTTTTTATTAATGTATAATTATAATTTCTACACCAGATGAGATAGGGTATAAGATAAAAGAATGTCTGTATTTGTTTTAAAAATCTTCTAAAAATTACATAGATTACTCGATTTTTTGTCAGGTCTACTAATATGTCTATTTATTTAGTGTATGTTTAACATAAATGTAGTTGAATTTATTATAGTATTCCACTAGAAGAAATTGATGGACAACAACGATACAGTCGATGCCAAATGCGTGATTTCAACTATTCAGAATTACTAGAAATAAATGTTGAGAAATACGCCTGGAGCGATAATATTGATACCATTCCAATAGTTCCATGCAAAAATGGTTATAACTATGATTTAGCGCAAGATGAAACCACAATTGTAGCCGATGTAAGCATTCACTTAAAATATTAATGTGTCCCACTGGTTAAATGTGTAATTTATTTTAGTGGGATTTGGTGTGCGACAAAGAAATGTATCCAACAATTGCATTATCATTATTTGGTGTAGGAGGCTTGGTGGGCAACTATTTGTTTGGATATGTGCAAGATGGTTTGGGAAGAAAGCCAGCTTTTTTTATGTATTTGCTAATTACTTGCACATTTGGAATCGCTACTGCTTTTGCAAATAGTTTTATTATGTGGACAATATTTAGGGTTGGAGTTGGATTTACCATTCCAGCTATAATGGGAACACCATTGGTTCTGGGTTAGTGTTTAATATCCTATTTATCAAACGTGCAATATGCATAATCGAGATTAATCATTCGCTATATCCAAGAAAGAATCAAACACAATCCGAATAAAAACCATGTTTGTTTGTACACAGTTTATGCCAATCAACATAATTCATTTATATAAATCCTTTTCACCACTATTTAAAAGATTTCATAACGCCTGAATGTATTGTAAACAAATGTGCACGTCCATAATAACATAATACACAGTCGCGGTAAATATAACCAACAAACTTTAGTGGTCAGCGCCTTGTACAATACCCATCTTACGGCACCAGCGCCACGATAATCTCAATTGCGAATAATTAAATATAATGTATACATATTTCAACTAAACACAGTTACAGTAATGAGTAAAATAAATATTATTTACAGCTTTAGAAATAGTAGGAGCCAAACACCGCACTTTAGTCAATTTGCTATCAAACATAATGTACTCTTTGTCACTGGTTGGCCTCTCCGGAGTTGTGTATCTCGCAAGAGATTGGCGTAGTTTAGCCTTATACACATCTGTTCCGTTCGTATTTTACTTTTTATATTGGTTTATAATGCCTGAAAGTCCCCGATGGTTATTATCGCACGGAAGAACCAAAGAAACAAGAGCAATACTAACTACGATGGCTAGGTTTGTAATTCCCCAATTTTGTAGTATTAACGATAACTAAGTGTTTTATGATGTAGTTTGTAAATGCGTTTGGGTATTATATATATAATTTTAACGATAAAATATGAAAAAAAAAAGTAACACATTGTTTGCGGTGTTTTCTTAATTTGCTTCAATCACTAAAAATATATATATATCTGTATTTCCCTAGAATAAATGGCAAGCCGCTAACGCAAGACTTCTTAGCCGGTTTGGACCAATCAATAAATAACGAAAAATTCCGCGAAACCGAAGAATACTCGTACGGCATTCTAGATGTATTTCGAACGCCAAATTTACGAATAAAAACAATAATTCTAATGTTTATTTGGTTTACGAGTACTAGTGTATATGTAGGCTTGTCTTACTACGCGCCATCGCTTGGTGGCGATGAATATCTAAACTTTTTCTTAGCTGGCGCTGTCGAATTTCCGACTTACCTATTTTTATGGCCCGCAATGCAACGGTGGGGCCGCAGATGGATTCTATGCGCTAGCATGGCCATTGGGGGATCAGCTTGTTTAGCTACGTTTTTAGTTAAAAACGGTTAGTATAATTATCGTCAACAAGTTTAGAAATAATGCGATTAATTACATTTCACAAATTGTCATTTTCTAAATAAACTGCATTCATTCCAGTTAGCTCAGAATTGACTTAGAAGTAAAGATTCTTTTAAACATCTTTATAATAACATACATAACGAGCAAAGACTGTATTATTAAATAGACCAATTCGTTTCCTTGAATTTAAGTTGTGATTTTATTTTCAGATACTGTAGTTACTTTAGGATTATACTGTGTAGGAAAGATGGGCATATCTTCCTCATTTGTTGTTATACTACTAATGACGTCAGAGTTATATCCAACTGTAATTCGTGGTTTGGGCATGGGAGTTTGTTCCGTTTGTGGAGGATTAGGACCAATTGTTATTCCATTAATAAATTATTTGGTAATAATTAAAATAAACACTATTTTAAAGTCGTATTCATAACTATACCCTGAGAATGTACATATTCAGTAAGAGTCCCTTCCACAAATTGGATTGTTTGATTCGTAAGCCGGTTTTATACAGACCGAGAGCTTGGTGTGCAATGGGTTTTTGCGCAGACTCTTCTGCGCAAATCTAGCTCCTCCCACAAATTGAACTACTGAATCTGTTCATTAAACAGGGTATAGTCTATGAACTTCAATGTAACTATGTAGATTGCCTTAGGGGGGTTAAGTGGGAGGGAAGTTGCGCAATAATTCCATATGTTATTTTTGTTTTTATGTAATAGGGAACTGATATGTTAACCTTACCATTGATAATAATGGGTGCATTATTAATTCTGGGAGGAGCCAGCTCTTTGCTACTACCAGAAACACTACACAGAAATCTACCTCAAACTTTACAAGATGGGGAACAAACCGGAGTAAACTATTTAAAGTGTTGTAACGCAAAAACTAAACGCGACAGTGTTTGCGAGAATTCAAACCAAACTGGAATATGATATATAACCTTACGTACATTGTAAAATATTTAAAATTGTTGAAATAAAATGTATAATTGATTTTATAAACGTAAAAATAGTATATAAGATATTCTAAGTAACACATTTCCTTGAGAAAATAGTCAATATGGATTTAAAAACTTCGGTTCAAGAACATGTCAAATGTTCGTAACCCGAGATGACTGTATTACTACATAACGTATAAGTAAAAAAGTAGGAAACGATGCACTTTAATAAATAAATTACCGAACGCCAATGGCTTAGCAATGAGCATCCTTATCATCAATTTATCTTTGTACATTTATTTACACATAACTCACAATGTTTTATTAATTAGTTTAATCAGTGTTTACTAATTTTAATTTCCGTCACTTTTGAATCAGTTTATCGGCAACTATTGAATGAGCAACGGTACCCAAAATTACATAACATCCTAGTATACCTACGAAAATTTTAATTCTAAACTCGCAGTTTTCTATTGAATAAAATAATGTCAATTATTAGTTAACAATAACAAATAATAACATGGATTTCGATGAAATTTTACCATATGTTGGAGAATACGGAACATATCAAAAACTAATGATATGGTTGGTGCTATTACCGGGAATAATCCCTTGTGGTTTCAACGCTTATAGCCAATTGTTTATGGCAACCGTACCTGATCATTGGTGCAAAATACCCGAATTACAATATCTGGTACCTGAACACCATAACTTGTTCAAAAATATCAGGTATACCCTATTTTATTTTATTAATACTCAAAATTCAAATGTATTCTGCGAAAAATTAGTATCAAATCTGTTAAAATATTTGTTTTTAAAGAATACGGCGAGCTGAAAGCATTGTTGTTTGTAACTATGCTTGTTTTTGCAAATTTATAACTAACACACCAGATGAGATAAGGCATAAAGTAATATAATTTCTGTATATTTGTTTTACTAATCTTCTAAAAATTACATAGATAACTCGATTTTTTGCCAGGTCTACTAATATGTCTATTTATTTAGTGTATGTTTAACATAAATGTAGTTGAATTTATTATAGTATTCCACTAGAAGAAATTGATGGACAACATCGATACAGTCGATGCCAAATGCGTGATTTCAACTATTCAGAATTACTAAAAATAGGTGTTGAGAAATACGCTTGGATCGATAATATTGATAACATTCCAATAGTTCCATGCAAAAATGGATATAACTATGATTTAGCGCAGGATGAAACTACAATTGTAGCCGATGTAAACATTCACTTAAAATACTAATGTGTCCCACTGGTTAAATGTATAATTTATTTCAGTGGGATTTGGTATGCGATAAAGAAATGTATCCAACAATTGCATTAACATTATTTGGTGTAGGAGGTTTGGTAGGAGACTTTTTATTTGGATATGTGCAAGATGGTTTAGGAAGGAAACCAGCGTATTTTATGTATTTGCTAATAGCATGCACATTTGGAATCGCTACTGCTTTTGCAAATAGTTTTATTATGTGGACAATATTTAGGGTTGGAGTTGGATTTACCGTTCCAGCTCTAATAGGAACACCAATGGTTCTGGGTTAGTGTTTGATTTCCTATTTATCAAACGTGCAATATGCACAATCGAGATTAATTATTCGCTATATTCAAGAAATAATCAAACACAATCCGAATAGAAACCATGTTTGTTTGTAGACAGTTTATACCAATCAACGTAATTCATTTATATAAGTCCTTTTCACCACTATTTAAAAGATTTCATAATACCTGAATGTGCACGTTCATAATAACATAATACACAGGCGCGTCAAATATAATTAATAAACTTTAGTGGTCAACGCCTTGTACAATGACCATCTTATGGCATCAACGCCACGATAATCTCAATTGCGAATAATTAAATATAATGTACACATATTTCAACTAAACACAGTTACAATAATGAGTAAAATAAATATTACTTACAGCTTTAGAACTAGTAGGAGTCAAATACCGCACGATGATTAATTTGCTATCAAACATAATGTACTCTTTGTCACTGGTTGGCCTCTCCGGAGTTGTGTATCTCGCAAGAGATTGGCGTAGTTTAGCCTTATACACGTCTGTTCCGTTCGTATTTTACTTTTTATTTTGGTTTATATTGCCTGAAAGTCCCCGATGGCTTTTATCACAAGGAAGAACCAGAGAAACAAGAGCAATACTAACTACTATGGCTAGGTTTGTACCGCACCACTAAGTCCACTTGCACCGACTACACATTATAATTAACTATGAAGAAAACAAAGGGAAACGAATGACCAAGCGAATCTGAACTTGTCTATAATTAATATATGCAAATTTTATTTCATTATGCACCAATTCTTGTTTAAACTCGATTTGACTCAACTCTGAAACAACACACAAATAAATAGATTAAACATATGATTCACTTGGAACCGAAAGCAGTTTTCTAAATACTATAAATAAAAGAAAATCTGTATTTCCCTAGAATAAATGGCAAGCCGCTAACGCAAGACTTTTTAGCCGGTTTGAACCATTCAATAAATATGGCAAAATTACACGAAACCGAAGAATACTCGTACGGCATTCTAGATGTAGTTGGAACACCAAATTTACGAATAAAAACAATAATTCTAATGTTCATTTGGTTTACGAGTACTAGTGTATATGTAGGCTTGTCTTACTACGCGCCATCACTTGGTGGCGATGAATATCTAAACTTTTTCTTAGCTGGCGCTGTTGAACTTCCGACTTACCTATTTTTATGGCCCTCAATGCAACGGTGGGGCCGCAGATGGATTCTATGCGCTAGTATGGCCATTGGGGGATCAGCTTGTTTAGCTACGTTTTTAGTTAAAAACGGTTAGTATAATTACCGTCAACAAGTTTAGAAACAATGCGATTAATTACATTTCACAAATTGTCATTTTCTAAATAAACTGCATTTATTCCAGTTAGCTCAGAATTGGCTTAGAAGTAAAGATTCTTTTAAACATCTTTATAATAACATTCATAACTGGCAGAGACTGTATTATTAAATAGACTAATTCATTTGCTTGAATTTAAGTAGTGATTTTGTTTTCAGATACTGTGGTTACTTTAGGATTATACTGTGTAGGAAAGATGGGCATATCTTCGGCTTTTGTTGTTATACTACTAATAACGTCAGAGTTATATCCAACTGTAATTCGTGGTTTGGGCATGGGACTTTGTTCCGTTTGTGGAGGATTAGGACCAATTGTTATTCCGTTAATAAATCATTTGGTAATAATTAAAATAAACACTATTTTAAAGTCGTATTTATAACTATACCCTGAGAATGTATATATACAATAAGAGTCTCTCCCACAAATTGGATTGGTTGATTCGTAGGCCGGTTTTATACAGTCAGTCTGTATTGAACTACTGAATCTGTTCATTAAACAGGGTATAGTCTATGAACTTCAATGTAACTATGTAAATTGCCTTAAGGGGGTTAAGTGCGAGGAAAGTAGCGCAATAATTCCATATGTTATTTTTGTTTTTATGTAATAGGGAACTGATATGTTAACGTTACCATTGATAATAATGGGCGTAGTATTAATTCTGGGAGGAGCCAGTTCTTTGCTACTACCAGAGACACTACACAGAAATCTACCCCAAACTTTACAAGATGGCGAACAAACCGGATTAAATTATTTTAAGTGTTGTAACGCAAAAACTAAACGCGACAGTTTTTGCAAAAATATTAACGAAACTGGTTTATGATATATAAGCTCACATACATTGTAAAATATTTAAAATCACTAAAATAAACAGCGTTATTATTTTATCGTTTTTATTATAAATGTAAAAACATTACAATAGATATTTTAAGTAGTTATATAATTATAAACGAACTAATGTAAAAAAAACAGGTATTATGAGAAAACTGAGTATCTCATATGGTAACTACATATTGTTCGTTTTTTAACATATGTGAGATTCTGTAATACTTTCATATGCAGATATTTCAAAAGTTCACAAATTCAGCTCATAATAAAATAGAAATGACATTCGTCAATTAAAGCTGTTGATTACTACACTTTGTATTATTTTTAGAATGTTTAATTTATGACAATTTATTCGTAAAAATTATGAATCTCCGAGACATACTGAATAATTTTTCTTTTAAAAACAGTTGGTCGTGGATTTTTACCCTAGACAACTAAAACGAAATTAAAAATATCCATACAGAAAAATTATTCACTATTTGACAGAAAATTACGATCAAATTACAATAAATCATATCTAAAAATAAACAAACATTTTTTAATATTAGAAGTTGGAATGTTGTAGAATTAAAAATATATGTTATAAAATATTGGATAACCATTTCAACAAATGTCGAATTAATATTTATGAATTTTCGTGATACTAATTTTTTGTAGGTAAAAAATTAAACTGATTTTAATAAGTGATGTTATACATTGGAATAACAAAACGTCAATACGTTGTAATTGAATTAAAAACTGCTTTGAGTAATCAAATTGATTAACATCCTTCTTATTGTGTTGTAAAAAATAAAATATGTAATTTGTTCACAAACTTACACAATAAAAAGAATGTTAACACTAGTTAGTTGTTACCTAAAACAGTTGTAGTTCGAGTCCGTGCACAGATCGGTAATAAGCAATATAACATGTTTATCAAACTTGATAATTAAACTTTAAAATTTTAAATAAGTCTCCAATAGTAAAATATTTTGAAGAGAATTCAATATTAGAATACGAAGTGCTCAGAGTTGTGATTTTCTGGTGTAAGCGCTTCAGATTTTAATACTGGACCCAGTTTCAAGGTCAAATTTCAATAGAGCTATAATCTTCGTAAAATTTTTAGCACCAATTTAATTAAAATTTCCAAAAAACAAAAAAAAAACAATTTATAACATATATAACAGTAAATAATGTGGCTAAATTTAATCATACATATTTGGTAAGTCACAGCCTCGATACCCGCCAATTTGCTGTGCATAAATGAGCACACTACGCCAATAATTATCGGTGTAAAGCAAGTGAGGGTTACCGATAATAATAAGTAGAGATTGGGCCCGCGTAATGGCAACGTTCAGTCGTCGCGGGCTCGCAATAAAACCTAAACCATACCTGGCGTCGTTTTTCGCGCCGGTTTCATTGGAACGAACCGTACTCAGGATAACGACGCGAAACTCTTGCCCCTGGAATTCTTCCACGCTGCCTATTTTGGGCATCTCCATCTCGGCTTGGTTCAGCAGCTTACGTACTTGTTGACCCTAATTTTTCGTTTTATTGTAATTTAATATAAACCAATTAGTAATAGTTAAAAGATTAAGTCATGTTATATTTTATTCAATCAGTGGATAAAAACTACAAATGTGTGTAAAATATCTTACCTGTTTGATATACGGAGTGATGATGCCGATGTCCTGCGCTTTCAATCCTAAGCGATATAAATCATTGACATAATAAAAAACTTGCCCGGCCTCCACAGGATTAAACCAAGAAGGACAATCGATAGTTTGGTAGTTTTCGCCTCGAACACCATGAAACATGACCGACGGTGGGAGTCCGCCTGCTTCTCTTGGTTCAGGCAACATTGATGCAATTTGTTTCAGTAAATCAACTTCTTTACCTTCTTCGCCCGAAATCTAAATTTACACATTAATTCCCGAGATTTATATTAACTATTTTACACAACATTATTATTTCAAATTTAATTTAGGATCACACATACCACTGGTATCAACTCAGAGTTGTAGAAAAGTCGATTTGGTAGCTTAAGTATTTCTGGAATCGAGCGATAATTGTAGATTAGTCGAGTCACTAATCTAGGATCGTATCCATTCGATTCTGGAAATCCAATGGGGTCTCTTACATAGGGGAACCTAGTTATAATGCGCTCGAAAAATGATTCCCCTAAGCCGTGTTCCTTACTTAGTAGAGAAAAGACACAAGGGCCCAGTTGTAAAGGATCACCTAAAATACAAATTCGTTTCATCAATTGCCATCCGCTTTATTAATAATCGTATAATCGTAATAATCGTAATTGCAATTACAATGTATGTATTTATTTCATGTTTTCTGTAAGATTTACGTTCTGGATAGAAAACAGATGGATCTGGTAATTGTGAGATTCTTACCTGCCAACACCGTTTGAGCAGACATGACATCAAGAAGCGACAACGGAATCATCATTTCCGGTTCGGTAGCTTGTCCAGCCTCATCGACAATAATATGGGAGAAATGCCCCCTACTGAACCCCATAGTATACAAAACCCCTACGACCATACAAGTCCCAATAGTGATCCTATTGCGGCCAAGCTCAGACTGTTGCACCCCAATTTTAATCCCGTTCTGTGAGTGAAATTGCGTCTCGCGACTACCCTCCCGTGCCAAATCTCCCGTAGAACAATACGGCACTAACCGTTGTGGCACCGACCCTTCAGCCACCACTCGAAACGCCACCATTCGCACCATCTCTCCCGGTAAGAAATTCTCTGCATCCAGCAGCCGCAAAGCAATCAAATCTGCAGCGCTATTCGACGGAGTCACCACTAATATACGACTATGCGGGATCAGTTTAATTATCTGAAGGATCGTTTCGATCAGCGTAACCGTTTTCCCGGTACCAGGTGGACCGAATATAAAATATGGCAATGGTCGAGCCTCCCCTCGCAGGATGTTTACAACTGCGGCTTTTTGGAAATGATTTAAGTTCTTATCAAACCATTTCATTTTTAATGGAGTCGAATCTGTAGCGTTTTCTTTAAATAAAGAGTTGAATTTGTTCGGTTTAGGTTTGTCGCCGTTTTGTGGTGGTGGTTCTATTGCCACTTCTTTAGACACGTCTATCTCTAAGATTGTTTCAATTTGTGGTGATCCGTTTTGTTTTGGTGGAGATGTTGATGGACGAGGGCTTAAATGTGTTGTACGCGCCATTTTCACATATTTTGACACGATTTTAACTTCATTCGTATCGGGTGTTATTGCTAGAAGTTTCTCCGTTGCGGAACAATAGCCACTACTTTTTGAGGAATCATTAGAAATAACTGAAATTAAATCATCATCATCGACAATAACATTAATTTGTGGGTCACTGCTGGGTACTGAGCTTGGAAATAAAATCTTTTTCCCAAGGTTTCTGACGGCTAAATCGACGGCTTGGTGGTATCGCCTGAAGTTGGTCCTGGACGAGTGAAACTCGACTGAATAATCTTCGCCGTTATACGATTTGTGGAAGCGGGCATTAAATTTGAGGAACAAATGTTTTGCGCCAGTTTTGTGGACAAAGCCTTCGCATTTTGGGGCTTTCAGGTCATTGGGGTTGGTAACGTAAACTCGGTCTCCGACGATAATAGAAGGGCGACGCTCACTCAAATCTTGCACTTCTAGCATTAAGTACTCATTGTTTTGAATAAAGCAAGCGCGCTCTATATCGTACCGACGCATGTTAACCGATAACGCAAGTTCTTCTAAATACAACAAACAATGAAAGCGGTCTTCATAGTTACTAATGTTTAAAGCCACTGATAAAGACGGTGAGAATTTCTCGATTGGAATGTGCCCGACATATTGACAGGATTCCATTTGCGAATACAGTAGAGTCATTACTCGTTCAGGGACGTCATACATTGGAAGTTTGTTGGAAATAAATGATGGGGGTTTCACTGGTCTTTCCCCGACGATTACGTCTTTACTTGAATTTAAGAAGGACTCCCGCGCCGATTTGGTGAGATTCTTTTCATTTCGTTGATAGTAGTTCTTGATGAACTCTTGCCGATCGACTGTAGGAGTCACGTTTATTTTAATCCACCGACCAATTTTGAAATCGTCAAAATCGAAGATCAACAACTCTTTGGTCATCCCCATGAATTGTGCGTGCACCATGAACTTAAATATTTGAGTTTGTTGTGGATGAATTGTTAAGTTGTTTTTAATGCATGGCGATAACAGTGTTATTTGGGTTTCGACCATGTTAATCGATACGTCTATGATTGTATAGCAGATTTCGCTGCCGTTTTTAATTTGCAATACGAAAGTGGTCTCTTGACCAATACCGCTTAGACCAATCATAATGTTGTTGGTCACAGTTATTCCGCCTTTATTTTCGAATAGTTTTACTTTTTCTGGGTTATTAGGTACACGGTAGCACTTATTTGTTGATTCGTCGCAGGGGACTACCTTAACCGCCCGAAAGGTACATATACCTAGAAATGTAAAGATTAATTTGATTCACTAGTTTCGGAGGTATTAATTTTTAAAGTATTTGCGCCAAGAAATTGTGGTATATTTATGTATAGTTTAGGATATTGCAAGTAGATAATGGGGTCATTTTATTACTAGGGTGTTGCACATGTATATACGCCATTGCTGTTTTGTTTTCTGAGCTGTCATTAGACAGTTCAAGTTTCTTTATACGTTTCTTATTTATAATACGTTTTATTATTTCAAATCAGTCAGTGTATCTGTTGTTTTACAATTCCGATGTAATCTGACAACATTAATTTACTTGTTTTGTTGAACAATTTGAGTTGTTATACAATTCCGATGTTATCTGTTAACATTTATTTACTTAATATCAGTTTTGCTATTCTATTTCATATTATAACATATCAAAATATCATATATCTGTTGTTTAGTCATGTAACAATAACATTAGATAGAACATAATTATCGAATCAAAAACTACATAATTCACTACCAACTTATAGTGTAATCCGAATTTGGATAACTGCTACATAAATTTATTTCATTTCTATTACACTTTATATAAACAATATTAATACATATAAACGATTTAACTGTAAATTTATCCCCAATGAATGTTTTCCATAATTGGGGATATTTGATATTTTATGGCCTGTGGGTCAACAATATGCAAAGCTTGTAGAATTATTAGTAGAATTTTTGGATGTTTGAATTATTTTTATAAGGACAGAATTAAGGGAGGTTCCAAATTTTGGGGCCCTATAACTCGGGAAGTATACGGGCGATTGGATTTAAACTGCGGCTGGATGCAAATGGGATGTTTAATAATATGTGTAGCAAATTTGGTGTAAATCGCTCCGGTACCTTCAGAGGAGTAGAGGGTAGAAATTTGGTCTTACGAGCGACCGAGTATATAAGTTATATATTTTTTTGGATTCAGAGCGACGAGACAAACTGTGTTAAGACAATTTTTTGATCCGGGAATGCTACAGACACACGACCTATTGCTTTAGCCCTTTTGTACTTTTATGCAAATATTTGGAGTATGTGCTTCTGCGTCGTAGAGTCTTAATTCTTATATACATTGTTGTATAAAGTATTGCGTCTTACCTTGTTCGCTTTCGATGACTTCAACGTTGACTTTATCGCGGACAATCGGCACATATCCAGGAACGCAGGCATCTTGCCAAAAGCGGACATCATTGTTGATAACACCAATGCCCATCTCTGAGTCATACTGTTTGATGACGCCCGCCATAGTTTTATGGCGCACCGGCGAGATTTTCGTCACATCAATCAAATCCCCGTGGCAATTCGCCACCTTTTCGTCGACTTCCACCACCGAAATCAACTCCACCCAATCGCCAACCATCGGAATAAATTCCGATTCGACTTTATTCAAGTCAATTGTTACATCGCCGGGATCCACATTGACCAGACGGCCATCTCGAGCTCGCACCTTGCCCAACCGTATACGTTTATACACCGAACGTACTTCGCCCGCCGGCGCATCCCATTCCCCCTCGATTTGTGGCAAAATTTTATACACTTTAATAACGTTATTCAAGGTGTACGCGAGATAAGTAACCGTTTGATCGAGACTAACGTTATACGAATCTTGATTGTCGAAATACAATGTTTCCTCAATGATGCCGTAGTGTTCGTCGACGTATGTTATTTTGCCCGACCCTTGAAAGCATGCATTTTTCGGTACCTCTTTAGGGACAGGATCCTTGACGGCTGGGTCCTCTTCCTTATCGTTTTCGGCGTCTTTTTCTTCGAGGATAGTTAGCGCTTCTTCTACCGGCATAGGTCCGTCTTCAGTTTTCTCCCGAAAGAAACCACGAATATTGTCGAAAATCTTATGCATTTCGATGAATACGACACTAGCAGTTTGTAAATATCAACTACACTATCGATCAGACGTTATAAAATCACTGTACTTTTGCACAACAGAGCACAACAATCGAATGGCATGTTTTAGTTTGTATCTTTCTGGCGGTATAAAAAGCGTGGTCAGCTGCTCGAACCGCTTTAAATATAGTTTACAGTGTTGCGCATATAGTGCACGAACTGACCATGTGTTCGTGTGTCCTGCACTGACTATTCAGTTCATTACACTTATAATAGGTTGGTTCGTTCGACCTGCATTACTTGCTCAGTTCATAATCTATCCTTTATCTTCATTATAAGTGAAAGAGAGTAAAATAATGAACTGGACAGTCAGTGCAGGACAAATAAACAAAGCTATAATGTAAACGGGAATGCAGAACAAACAAGCAACTCTTATTAAGATTTAAAGCAGAAGCCTACAATAAGGCATATTTTTTTTATAGCTAGTTAATTGGTATATACCAAAAAAATATTACCAATTTACAGCAATAATAAAATTCGTTGCCATATTGTAGTTATTGTTTTACAATTACAAGATTATTTATATAAATCTTAATAAGTCTAAAATCATTTAATATTAAACGGTGCTATACAGAGAATGCGTCTTAACAGATAGGAACAGTTCAGTTAACTTGTAGCCTTGCCCTATTTTAGCTAAATGTGCAGCAATATTCGAGAATATTTCTAGAACATTCTAGACATCATAAATCTGGCAACTGTGCAATCTAGTAACTTTTTGTTTTAAATCGAAAACCTGTAGATATTGACAGCTGTCAAAATGGTGTTTAGATTTCAAAAAGTGCTAACTGCAAAGTGTTAATCCAAGATGTTATTAAAAGAAATTAATAACACCTTAGTATTAGTATGGAGCCATACTGTAGCTCGTATTTCCCTACTGTTAATCGTATTCATATCACTACTGTTATCGCTATTTTTCAGGTTAGTTAAATTAAGAAAATTTATTAAAATTATTATATAAAACGGAAATATTTTAGCATATTCTCATCGATAATAGTAATAACTAGCTATTTTTGTGGTTGTATTGTAAGTTTTTGTTTAATAAAATACCGATTTGAGGTCGGTTTTTGTTTGCAACGTTTGGCTAATTTATATCATGGCCATAAAACACCAAAAAAAAATGTACATAAATCGTGTAAAATTTGTGATAACGAACATTGCAAGCGACATCAAAATAGCACAACCAAGGAACCGTGGAAGGGTCTAATGATTAACAAGGAATTGAATGATGCCGTTGAAAATGTAAGTGACCTATTTTTAGCTCGACGTACAAGGGAATCCAAATTAAAAGGAATCAAAAAAGGCTTTATTTTATTTAGGAATTAAAATCTATTTCATTGAAACTCTTTTGATAATGATGTTATAAGACTTTGGCATTGAATTCATTTGATAAATTTGAATTGAATTAATCAATCAAAAGGCTTCAATTTTCAAAAAGACTTCAATTTCTCAAAAGGCTTCAATTTTCAAAAAGACTTCAATTTCTCAAAAGGCTTCAATTTTCAAAAAGACTTCAATTTCTCAAAAGGCTTCAATTTTCAAAAAGATTTCAAAATAATAATTTGAAATTGTTTTGTCCTTTTAGTTTTTTAATAAATTACTGGAAAATTTTGTGACAACTTGGTACGGAGATTTTACCGAGGATACAACATTCGTAAGCGAATTACGCACTTCAATAAGATTTGGCACTTCAACATTACTGAATCGATATCTTGATATCGATACAGGAAAATTAATATCGAATAAATTAATTCCATGCGGTTTAAGACACATTCATGATTGTTTGCAAATTCGCGAAAAATCCAAAACAGACCAAATACATTTAAATACAACAACAATAAATTATTTAGGGCGTAGACTTCATGTAGCGACTACAAATCGAGAAAATGAACTCGATTATTTACGTCATCTAACAACATTTATTTTACCAAAAACAGTACCAAAATCTTTATTGAAATGTAAAAATTTCAACATTTTAATTCGAGAAATACTTGCCGGTTGGGTCTTTTTACCTTTAATGGACATAATTGCTGATCCAAACATAATGAATTTATTAGTGAATTTAGTTGCGAATTATAAAAGGAAACATACGAAAATTGTGTGTAAAAAACCGGTTAATGTTGAATTGTTGCATCATTTTACGAATTATAATTATGTGAAAAGGGCTGCTTTGGGGTTTGATTTAACGAAGATTTTTAAGTCGCCCGAAATTTTATATTCGTTTATGCAATTTTTAAAAGAAGAAGGACCTGTGAATGTGCTACAGTTTTGCTTGGATGTGGGTAAGTTTCATTTATTAAATAAGAAGCTGAAGCATTCGGGCGTGTGTCTGTAGCATTCTCGGATCAAAAAATTGTTTGTCTCGTCGCCCTGAATCCAAATATATATATATAACTTATATACTCGGTCGCTCGTAAGACCAAATTAGTGCTACTCCTCTGAAGGTACCGGAGCGATTTACACCAAATTTGGTACACTTATTATTTGGTACCCCATTTGAATCCGTTTGCAGTTTAAATCCAATCGCCCGTATACTTCCCGAGTTATAAGGCTTCAAAATTTGGAGCCCCCTTAATACTGCTCTTATAAAAATAATTAAAACACCCAAAAATTCTATTAGAAATTCTAAGATATTTTATGTCTACAAGATTTTTTTCATATTGTTAACTCAAAGGCCGTAAAAAATTATTAAATCGCGAGTTGGACGCATCGGTGCGTTTTTGCATAAAATAAACTAAAATCAAATAAAATATATTTTATTTGTAGAAGAGTTCAATAGAAAATTATTCACGCCTGAATTATCAAAACATGATTTAGAAAATTTGCATTCACAAGCAACCCAGATATTCGAATTGTATTTAAAAGAGCACAGTTCCGATTCTATTGGTTGTCCCTTAGAGATTAGTACAAATTTTGAACATTTATTGCAAGAAGGTTGCAATAACATTCCGATATTACGCACTTCGACACCTTTATACAAAGCGTACGATTATGCGTTTGGTATTTTAGAAACAAAGTGGTTACCCTTGTTCTTTCACAGTGATGAGGTAATTAGAATTTACATATTTGAAAAACAAAATAATATTAATTTCTGTCGAATATTCGTTACTTTATTCTTGTTAATTTTTTTTTTTTTTTTTTTTTTTACAGTTCTATAAATTAGCATGTGGCCCTAGAATATCGGCAAGTTATCAAAAATCGCAGGGAACTAGGTATGTTATTTCATTTATATTTACACATTTAAATTAATTATGTGATTTAAGATTTATTATGCCGCATGGATCTCCAGTACGCCAAAGGTTTGTTCATTGTCATTGGTTTTATTCTCTTATTTGAACTTCAGACCATTTGTTTTTTTCCTATTGAGAATTAGCAAAGCGTTCTACACATTCACATATATGTATGTATAAAATTTCTAGAAACAAAAAACCTGCGGAAAATAGTCAAGGCGCCGTTTCGAAAATAAGTAGTGGTTTATACCGTATAAAAGGGGCGCTACGCACCCAACCGATCGAAGGAGCCGTTGTTTATCATTCCGAAACGCAACCGTACGAATCTGATCCATCGATTTTCATCGAACAGAATATTTACAGGGACCTCAGTACTTGGCGTGTTTCTATAGGCCATGTAGATCATGTAATTTAATAAAAATAAATACAAATTTGAGTAAAGAAATATATATATATATTAATGTATTCGAAAATTTAGACTACTGGGCCAAAATCAATCTCAATTTTTCATATAAACGTAAAACGTATCGATACTTGTCTGGAAAGTGATCGATTTTGGTCAGTGCAAAGACATGATCAAGATTTTTATACTTTGAAAATTAAATTAGTTGAATTTCATGGGGAGAGTGAAATTTGCGACTCTCCATTACCGTCGAGGAGGTAATTTTTGCTGTTTGTGTAACTATAAAACTGCTTGTTTTTTTGAATGGAATTTCTTCGAATCCATGAAAAAGTGTGATTTTATTACTTAAAATACAAGTTCTAATCGGCAAAATTTTAGATCAACAACGCCGATTGAAACGCGTAAACATAAATACGAGGATTTTTTGCAAAAATTACTACAAAAACCTTCATTGCGCGGTAGCGATTTATTGTATACGTTTTTAACAACAAAGCAAAATTTTACTATGGTAGCTGATACAAGTGTACCAATTGTCAGTGATTTAGAGAATATTTATCAATCAGTTGCGCATAAATTGCGTAAGGAGAAAGGACAACATTTAGATTCGTTCATGAGTATATTCTTAGCGTCCATTGAAACTGGGAAATCTAATCAGTATGTCTAATGCGCAGGCGCAGCCGCCATCATGGTTTTCCTATTAATAGTTTAATGTTTGCATTTTTTAATAGTAAGTACGAATCTCCAGACGTTGGCGAAGAAGCAGATTCGGGTCTGTTATTGGAAGGAACCACACAAACTCAAACTCGTAATTTGAAAAGTTCCATTTTTGGTAATAATTTCGGGATACCGATACCGGAAACAGTTGTATATAATCCTACGACGTTCTACCCTTGCGATATTATCGAATGTTTAATGTATTTATGTAAATTATAAATATTTATTTTTAGTTTAGTAGAATATTTTATCCTTTAATTTTTTTTTTAGTGAAATATATATTTCATGCACCTAGTGGCATTTTAAAACTATTTAATTCAATTTGTTCTGTGGCACATCAAGCGGTTGAATGTTTTATTCGACTACAGATTGACAAGGAGATTAAATCGGCACTTTCACAGCCAACATTGGCACATTTAATCAATTTATTACAAGGTAAATATACTAAATCGTTGAGAAATTGCATCGAAATTAATTTTAGGACAATTATATTAGACTTTCTTTATTAAAAAATCGAAACCTGTCGATTATATATTTTCCAGATGTTCTATTTTGCCAGAAATTAACACCACCAACAAAAGAAGAATTGGAGCAAAGAAGAAGTGTTGCATTTAATAATATTGCGAAAATGAAACCCGGATTAATCCCCTATTGGTTGGGTTTAGAAGTTAATAATGGAATGAGGACACTTTTGGAAATATTGCAGCAACCTCAAATGAACAAACAGGTTTGTTTTTTTTTTTTTTCAACAAAATAATTGTGTCGATGAATTCGTTTTAAATTTTTTGTGTACCTAATTTACAGCTGGCTTATTCCTTATTGGATATAATAGTTTCGGAACTGTACCCAGACTTAAATTTGACTGATAATCTCAAATGATATTTGATTTAATTTTAACATACTTTTACATTCCAATGTGAACTTATAGTATTTCCTCTTTTAATGTTATGTTTTCAAATATTTAAATGTGTTAAATTATTTACAATATATTACAGCTTTATTTCCTACTTGAAATTATTTTATGCTGCTAAAATGCTCACTTTAGCATATCCTATCTATTAAAGTTTTGGTGTGAAAAGGGCCCAAAATGATAAATAAAACAATTGTTTTTGTAACATGAATGTATAATATACCAACAAGCACAAAAATACTACAATTTATTTTGTAAATTGTTACAAAACTTGTGCAATTGAATTCCACGTATAAACATATTTTATTCTAACAGATAATACAAGTATCCATATTTTACACCAATCAGGTTTCATTTGACTAATTTTATTACAAAGACACAACTTAAAATAATATTTAAGTATTTACAATAAATCACATTTAAAACACTAAAACCATATCTAGGAAACCAGTAAAAATGTGCGGTAACTTCGATAAAATTTGATATTTATATATATCACTATTATTTCATTGACTTGAACTTGGTTCGTTTTACGTCTGCTAAAGGCAGTAAATGAACAATAAATTGACTCTTTTGACACAATGACAACATTTTTGTTATTCACTAAAAACTACAAACACCAAAACATAACGTTAAATTTATTAAAAATACAGTCATTAAATGAAAATCAACAACTAATTGTCTAGTAACTTATTTCGTTAATGTTACTGCGCATTGGCAGTAACAGGTACATAAGAGTTTGTAATATTACACTGGTATCATCAGTTAAGCACAAATAGTTATTGCCTCTTATGCAATGATAAATATGTATCTACTTGGTTACCCGTATACTACACTTATGGCCGCTATAAATAGTAGAAAACATTTGTCTAAATTGCATTTTTTTGATAAATATTGTAATACAATTTACTGATTTAGAAAAATTAGCAGTCTTCAATTCAATATGGTTGATGATTAAGCATGACAGGTTTTTGTGGCGTTATTGCAATCACTGCAAACCACCAAATGTTCAAACGCGACTTACACGAGTTTTCAAGTTTTGTTTTCTTAAACCTGTCCGAATTCGAGATTTTAACAGAATAATCATTTTATTTAGTAATTACTAAAACTGTCCGCAATGTGTTTTTAAAATCTATAATCTAAATCATGAATTGTCTCGTTAAATATTTAGAATGAATTACTTTGAAAATGCATCACGTAAGTCGGGCTTAAATGTCCGCTCTAACTAATATAGACTAATCAGTGTTGTCTCTAAGTTAACATTTTTGAATAAAAATCATGGTTTGCAATAACTTCTATAATAGGAAACTGATTTAAAAATGAGATGCACCTAACATAACTTTTGTCTGCTCGAATGATAACCAAAATATTAATGACCATGGCGCCATTCTTATCCAAACTGGTAAAAAACCCTTATATAACGCAAACGTACCTTCGTTGGATATGGTTTTCTTCAAACAGTCCCAGGATGATTTATAAATAAGACCACTAAGAATCATTTTAGTTATTGTTCGATTATAAATTAAGTTTTAAAAACTTACTTCCCGTGGACGTCGCAGGGTTGATTCATGATCCTAGTTTTGACCACATCTGCAGGAGTCCCCATTCCTGCTGCAACAAATCCAGCACAACCACTACTCATCACATGTACAATTGGTCCGTCCCGGAAATCGCTATGCCGCAGAATAAAACGTTTCGCGGAATCGTACGTTGTTAAATCACCTAAATTCACTAATGCAGCTCTTTGAACATTCGGTATAGAACCTTTAAACAAATATACGACATAAGTATTATTTGGGTAACTGGTTTGCAACGGCGGCCATTTTGCTGATTTATAACCAAAACAAAATAGTAGCTAATTGATAACCTTTCCAAAGTCCTCGAACCCCAGACGCCTTGACCACTTTGATAAACGCATCGTACAGCCCGCGAACTCTTGGAGGTTCGCCCATTAGCCTCCTTTTGCCCTCCATTTGAATATGTACTTTTAGGAGGTCGGTTGGACTCGCAATAAATTGTGCAACAGAACCAGCTGTTATACCACCTTGACAATTCAAATATTTAATGATTGCAAATTATTTTAATCCTTCGAAGTTCTCGTCCGGGACTTTATAGAATTACATCTTGTTCTATAAAGTCCCGTATTTCGAACGTAATGTTTAGATTTACTGAGTGCTGATTTCCATAGTGGAAAGTAGTTATCTTTTTCGGTAAGGAATACTTTTTCGCGTAGCATTTGATAGCAAACGATTCTAGTTCCTGAGTAAACGGTGTGTCGCAGCAGGGCAGCTGATGTACCCTGCCATAACATCAAGACACCCTCTTCGCGGACAATTCCAGCTGCCGTTGATAACATACCTCGATGAGGTGCCTAAAAAAATTTGCTATATTTAGGGAATATTTCGATTCCCTTAACATATTTAAAGACGTGGAAAGATAATCGGAATTTAAAAAAAATATATTAGTGCTTTTTAATAGAATTTATAGTATTTGTAAAAGAACGGAAGAGAAATAAATAGCTACAAAAACAATGTAAATTGTAGATATTGCTTTAAGGAATATTTCAATGCACTTGAAATATTAACATTGTGTTATGTGTTGAAGTTATTTCATTTAATGCTAATTAGAAAACTTACAGTAGTAATTTTTGCATCTCGTTTATTGGCTAATTCACCTTGAATTTGCAGTCTTGTTTTTGTTAAATCTAGTGGATAAGTAGCTGGAAAATATTCGCAAAATAAAAATAAACTTTTGATAGTAAAATATAATAGTAGGGTCTGAGATGTCGCTGCGACATAAAATGGGCATGTTACGTTTCTGCTACATCGCAGAGATGTTACACGATTCAAAAAGTTTACTGGGATTTACATAAATAATTGTATAATTATCAGTTTACTTTGTATTTAAAAGCATTATGTAAATTATAAGTGCTCGAATGTTTATTCATAAATCCAAATATTTACCCTTGGATCGTGCATAATCGCGTTTAGATATCATTTATCAGATAATTAAAGATAAAGTTTATAAATTAATGGTAAATTGCGAGAATATGGCATTGAAAGTGTATTTTATGTCAAGATTGTTAATTAAAAAATCACTCACTTAATTCAGCAATACTAGCAGCGACAACGGAAACAATATATGTACACCACAGAGTGTCGGCGTAATTATACTCTTTCTCGAGGACTTGGCTGGCTGCAGGCATTGTGATTTTTTCAAAATTATTCCTGCAAGACAAAACATACATAAATAAAAAATATTCCCTTTGTCCTGATTCTAGAATTTTTCAAAAACCACGTTTATAATTAATTAGTTCAATAAAATATACTATAATTTGAAACAGAGGGAATATTTATATTTAGACATTTATTCATAAATAGGTTCAATTTTGAATTAATGTAGCCAAAAATACGTTTACTCATAAAGTACATGGCGATCCTGGTAACCATGGCCGGCACGGCACACTTATGGCGACCGCTAGAAATTTAACAATCATTTTAATATCCGTTAAAAAGTGTAAATTTTCGTTATATAATCAAGAAATTTAAAACGCAAAGGTGGAAACCGCTTTTATTCAACTGTTAAAGCTTAGCTATATCGCCTAATTAACTTTAAACAGATGTTCAACAGCTAACACGGCTATGGTTACCAGGATAACGCATATTTTGTTTTATTTGATGTTAATGACCCTCAAAGGTCAATGTCCCGGTTTAAACAAATGAAAATATGTCAGACCTAGTTTTGAGAGTAATTTTGGAACTATTGGGGCAATCAAACCGAAAATTTGACCCAAATTAACAGTTTTTTCTTACGTGTATCCAAAATTTTTGCCGTTATTTTTCGAATCAGAAACATAGGCAAAATTTAAAAGATCGTAAATGAAAAACAGGTCAAACAAATAGCAGATACATGAAATATTTGTGTGATTTTATCTTAAAATCATCCCATTAATTATGTACATGTTATTGCATAACGTGTACTTCAAATATGTAAAAATAAAAGACAAAATTGCTGATTAAAAACTGTTTATTTTGATAAGCTTAATTAACAACAATAAACAAAGACAGTACAAATGTGACAACACTGTGGTTATGACAATTCTGACAGCTCACGTACAATAATTGCTTAAAATTAATGTTACATTGAATACTACGTGCATTATTTACACAAAAAATATTCAACTTACCATTAAAATACAATAAATTCGCGAACATTCGGTATAAAAACACTAATAAGAGCACATTCTATATTTGCGGATGGCAACAAGGTTGCCTAGCACTACAAATGACAATGAAAAATATTCTCGTTTCAATACTGTGTGCAACTGTTGACTGATGAAGGTGAATTGTGAAATAACTTTGCAAAATTAACACCTAATAAATGACTGATAATATATCTTAATACATTTGAACTCATACTCAGTTATCACAATTCATCTGCCGCCATGTTTAGGATATTTTTATATATTCAAATGCACTGTGAACTGTTCAATCATTTATACAATTTAAATTCATAGCTATATTTAAACATACTTAATACACTTTAAAATATCAATCACTTTGTTTATTATTATTCTACATTATGAATAGCAAAAAGTTTAATAAATACAATAAAAAGAATCAACAACAAAATAATCTAAAATTCTTGTTTTAAGAATTTGTCTGCCATTTTTGTCCAAATTATTGCTAAATAACACATTTAAAAATATATATATATAAATATGTAATAAAAAAATTATTTGGCGCCAATAATTATTTGAAAAATGGTCCAACAGATACCTACTGTGTAGTTCAACTAATAATGTATAGATGGGGGAACCCCTGTGGAATTTCTGGAAGTTCTGGGAATTTCAATTTAATATAAAAAAGTACAAGTAATTCCCAATATTTAATGAATCATGAGCGATTATAAAGTTCTTTTTTGTTTTATATATATATATATTTATTTAATCATTTCAAGGAACAATGCACATGTTTAAAAATATATTATGAAAATAACTCTGCTTTGCGTAATACGTAAAAATAAACTAGTCTTCTAAATTGAATTTGCGTACGCGTATCACAAATATTTAGATAAATGTGAGGTCATTTCTAGTTCCGGTGAAAGATTGCATGAATATTTCGACTTTTCCTGTAACCACGTCACGTGTACTTTACAAACCACTAATTCATAGTATAAAAATGCATTTTTACAAGGAACAAGGAAAATAAATTATGAACAATTTTTTTTTTTTTTTAACTTTTAATTTCTCCTACGATGTCTTTTGCATTTTCAATCGATCAACTTTGATGTGCGCAAAATTTTAAATACAAAATTATGCAAATTAGTTTTCACATTTTCACGCGTACAGAATTTGAAGATGATTTCTCTATCCTTGAAAATCTATTATAATTTTATTTTTAAATAATTTCTGAGTAATAAATAATAATTATTAACGTAAATAATTATTTTGCAATTTGCTAAAAATCATTAAAGTGTAAATCTGGCAACATTGGATCTTATTTTTACAATTTATTGAATTAAATTTAAGTTTTATGTGTAACTAATTGTTGTTATGATTATTTTCCTATCGATAACTTTATTTATAAATGCATTCCAAGTTTTAATTCTATTTTCTTAAGTCAAATATTTTATAAGTTAAATTTGGTACAGTGGCGTACGAGGCACACATTTATAGGGTTACAAAATATATATTTTACTGGCCAAATTAAATGTATACGATGCGAGTGTATATAAAAACTCGCAATTTTAATAGAAATACATATTTGTGTCTGTTTGAACCATATATATACTCAGATATATGTATATTTGTGGTGTGAACGCTCTACAGTAAATTCTGTTGAAGGTACAAAATCGAAATTTGTATATATTATATATATAATATCCTAAGCGGAAGTAATAATTTATTTTTGATATTTTTCCAATATCTCGAAAATGGCATGAATTAGAAAAAAGTTTTTCTTATAAAAGTTGAAGATATTTAAATTTCTGACAACTTTTGTTAAGAGCTTTTTTTCAAAAACTTCACTATTTACTGAAAATTCAACTTTGAAAATAACTGTGTTACATTTACGTTTCCCTATTCACTATACATATTGGTATTATTAAAAAGATAGTGGAAGAAGAATGTCGTGTGAAGTCCACTCCAGCGTTTTTGCTTTTAAAATGTTTGATCATTTGTCCTGCATTGATTGTTCAGTTCATGATTTGTCTCTCTTCCACTTATAACAAAGAAAAAGGATAGATCTATGCAAGAAATGCAGGCCAAACTAACAAACCCCGTAGAAAAGACAAGTAGTACTGCACTGTGTCTAAAAGTGTTGTGGCAACAGTGAAGCGTAGGCATATATTTATGTAAAAATATAATCCCAAATATTTGTGTGATGTGTAATCTCTAGTATATGAATCAAGATAAATTATTGAAAAATTTACGTGTACCTGTGTAAGAAAAAGTGTGTGTGTGTGTGATCGAATTGCGTGAGTTGAATGTGTCATTATTGTTATCGAGAAGACTTCCTCCGCCATCATTTCATACGTATTTAGATATTTTTGTGGTGCTCTGTGCTGTGGGAGTGTACCGTGAACATCGGGCCGTATTTGTTCAAAAGTCCATGTTAATCGAACAACAATTTGTTTAAAATGTTCATTATATATTAAAGTGCTTACTAAATGTATCGCTGATCTCAGTTAATATTTATTATTGTTAAAGTTTGAACTATCCTTTGTGCTTATTGCATTTTAAAGTGATCATTTAGTAACAAAAACATTATGGAAGCAATAGCGAAACACGATTTCAATGCCACCGCAGAAGACGAGCTTAGTTTTAGGAAATCTCAGGTTTTAAAGGTACGAACCTGAACTCCGCGATTTTCGGATGGATTTAAACAAGTTGGTATTTTAGATATTGAACATGGAGGATGATATGAACTGGTATCGGGCTGAATTAGATGGCAAAGAAGGATTAATACCTAGTAATTACATAGAAATGAAAAATCATAGGTAAGTGTCTCAGTGGCCTGTGCAATGAATACCGTGTTTTACATCTTTAGTAAGTGTTATATAAGTGCATATAAGTGTGTGTGTGTGTGTGTGAATTGTTTATGAAATGAACGTAAAGGTAGGTTATAATGTTCTTAATTGTCTTATAGTTGGTATTATGGAAGAATAACAAGAGCAGACGCAGAACGATTATTACAAAATAAACCTGAGGGTGGTTTTCTTATAAGAATTAGTGAATCTTCACCAGGCGATTTCTCCTTATCAGTCAAGTTAGTATTACTCTAAGTTGCGCAAACGTATTCATAGATTAGTAATTAAGCTTAGACTAAGTACCGAAGAAGGTTTAAGTGTTTGTCTCGTCGGCTTGAATCCAAAAATATATATATATATATATATAACTTATATACTCTCGGTCGCTTTCTACTCCCCTGAAGGTACCGGACCGATTCACACCAAATTTACTACACAGATTATTTAGCATCCCATATGGATCTACTCGCAGTTTAAATCCAATCGCTCTTATACTTCCCGAGCTATAGGGCCCCAAAATTTGGAGCCCCCCTTAATACTGCTCTTAGAGAAATAATTAAAACACTCAAAAATTCTACGAATTATTCTATGATTTTTGCATATTGTTAACCTCAAGGCCATAAAAGAATATTACTTAATCAAAATAATCTGCAAATAATTGTAAGACTTTTTATATCTGCTAACCAAAAGGCCTTAATAATTAAAACCGCGGTTTGCTTCGCATATTTTACTTTTAAGGTGAATTGGACGCATAGGTGCGTTTTACCTGTTAGCTTATTTGAAAAGAGGGCAAGTTAAAGTTAATACCTTTTTATTTTTCCCATAATTATTTAGGTTTTAAGTATTGTATTCGATTGGTAATATATTTAATTCGTTTTATTACTAAATTAATTTCAATGTTAAATGTAGGTGTATTAAAAATACGAATTAAAATTATATATTTATATATTAAATAACAATGCATTTTGAATGTGGTTGCTATAAAAGTGGCTATTAAATGTTGTTATTCACATGCCAAAACATAAAAACCAATTGGTGTATAATTTAGTAAATATTAAATTAGCGAATATTGGTGATTGTGAAATATTACGTAGGAAAAAAAAACACATCAAATTTGATGTATTTATAGCTTTACAAGAGCAGTGTTACGTTTGTTACAAGTCCTGGAAATACTAAAAGAATTTTAGTACTGATAATATTTTAATTTTACGATACGATAACCTATTTGAATATTGATAAATGCGATAATTTCATATATTAACAAATAATTATCAAAAAATACTTATAATAAACTTCTTGCTACTTTGTCGAAAACAACAGTAAAATAAATAAAAAGGTATTCAAATTTCTAGCAAATATGTTTGAAAACATTTTTTTCTTAGCAATCGTAGGGTGAATTTAAAATAATATAATGTATTATTATTAAAACAGTGAAAGGACAAGACAAGTAAAGGCCACTCTAGTTTTTTTTTTAGTATTCATGAGTTCGACTGTTCATAGGCATTGCTGAGTTTCAAATTTGTTCATGTTTTATTAATATTTATTTATTATGTATTCGTTATTCCTTATGTATAAGTGTTAAGAATTTAAAATATGTTCCATTAAACATGTATTGATATATTCTCAGACAAAATGATTTACATGATTTATTTCCAGCCTTTTGAGCATAAATTAGCTCACAAATAATGAAAATTGCTATTTTGGCAGATGTTCGGACGGCGTGCAACATTTCAAGGTGCTGCGCGACGCACAGGGCAAATTCTTCCTCTGGGTGGTGAAGTTCAGTTCGCTGAACGAACTAGTCGACTATCACCGCTCCACATCCGTATCCCGTTCACAAATTGTCAAATTGCGGGACATGGTTCCCGAAGAGGTAATAACACCGACAAATCAATGCGTTAGAAGAGGTAAAACAACCAGTGTGTGTGTTGCGTCTCGCTCTAACAACCTTCTGACTCATAAACAAATTGCGCAAAAAAGAAACGTGTCTTTTTTATCTCTTTTTTCACGCGGTATTTTATTTTATTTTTGAGTTTTGTGTCTGCTTTGTGTTGTAGTTTCATTGATGTTGTTCATTCATCCGTGTTTTTGTAAATAAATGATTTTTGTGCGATTCTTGAAATTGTGTTTCTCAATGTTTGCTGTGTTAATTAGAAAAACAATTACTGTGTCATTATTTGTACGCTAATGAAGACTTGATGCAGTAATTATATACCGCGAAATAATTGGTTAATGTCTTGTTTTTATATACAGCATGTATTTTCTTAACTTTTATTCTTGTTTTGATGGACATTTTTGTGATCTGTATTATTTTTGCATTTATAACACTGGTTGTTTCGTTTTTTCTTCCGCTTTTTAAACCATTTCTTGTTAATTTTAAGCTAAACCTATTTATTCTATGTATTATACAGCTCTACAAAAAAAAAATGTTGGTGCGTTGTACCTAAGCCTGTTTTTTTTTTTAGAGCTGTGTTATGTGTTTATATATGAATTTTTTTTAAATAAAATTTGCGGCGTGTTTTTTGTAATGTTTGCAGTGCCTTGTTCAAGCGCTGTATGACTTCACACCACAAGAAGCCGGCGAGTTGGAGTTTAAGCGTGGCGATGTAATCACAGTTACAGACCGCAGCGATCAACATTGGTGGCATGGCGAAATCGGCCATCGTAAAGGTTTATTCCCAGCCACCTATGTTACGCCTTATCACTCATAAAATTCATTGCTACCAACAAAACAATTAAACAACAACTAATTAAAAAACCAACCAACCAAAACAATTTTCTCTTCATCATTTGTTAATAATCACACAAATACAGTTGCATCTTTCTCCTGCTCCCCCCCCCCCCCCCATTCTTATAAACAAAATATTTAATAATCAAACTATTATTATTAATAATGGACACATTGCATAATCATTAAATAAAACATGCGCATCCAGCAATGTCGTCATAGGTCCGCCATTATGCAGTGCGTCCATTATTCGGCCTATTATTTTTTAGATGAAGTTTTTCGCATTTATTTATGTTATATAAATACTTTTTAAGCTCCATTTTTGCTTTAAGCACCAAAATGGTTTGTATATATTTTGTTTTTCAAAGATTTATTTCAGTGGCCTAAAATGTATATATATTTTGCAATTTATTCGTAAATTATTTTATTATTAAAAACATACATATATGGAATGTAGCTTAAAAATTATTGTTTTCTGCTTTACAATAAAAATGGTAAAAATTCACATTTTTACTTAACATAGCGACGAATCATACATTTAAAATAGTTTTACTGAATCGTACAACTTGACAAACTTAACTGTGCATCTGTAGTACACGTTTATATTTGTCAAGCTACGGCACAAATATTCGATTTTGGTATTTGTGAACTTTAATAATGTTATTAAATGCTCACAAAAATTATTATTTCCGTAGAAAAACAATAAATAATTTGTTTTAGCTCAAATAGAAAATGAAACACCTTACAGTAGTTAATCAGAGTTGTATGAATGATTTTAATGGATTTGTTTACTTTTCGCTCAATTATGTCCACATTTAGATTTAAATAAAATTCGGCCAAATGTTTTTCTTTAAAAGTAATTAAATTAAAACTTAATAGCCATTTTGTCTATAAATAATTTATTATAGAAAACAATTTGAGCTATTCATATTGAAATTCGACCAAATAAACTATGGCCCAAATTCAGACTTCGTTTTTAAAATAAAAATGTTTTGTCCCTATTAATTTCCTATATAATTAAAATTAGAACACACAAAATCTAATAGTGTAATTTTAGGTTTAGCATTTTGTATCCTGTCCAAACTTTTCTAATTTTCTACTACGTAGAATGGTTTAACTTAGAATTGGAACAAATTTAAGGCCATTTTTGTTGAAAGCATTGCACAAACTGTATATTGAAAACAAACCTCTAAAAATATCGTTTATTTTTTTAATCGGGTTCGTTAACTAGAATGTAAATCATTTTAAAGTATGCCATTTTGTTCAGTTTTCATTTATTATAAATTCGTAGTGTCGTAAGGATGAAATATACAACGTGTTTTGCTGGTGATAGCAAAATTCTTGTAAAAATAATATGTGACCTAATTTTTGTTTTGTGAAATTATGTGTTTATGTTGTGTTTAGCCAAAATGTGTATATATATTTATCAAAAAAAAAAAAAGGAAAAAGGAAACAAAATATATATTAAAACAAAACCAGCAAAAAACGTTTTCTAGTATACCATAGTTATAATTTTTTAAAATGCTTATTGCATTCAGTCACCCTATTAAAATTACTGGGTACAACAATGACTAGTTATTATTCTCTGACCTTGAACCAAGAATAGGCGCCATGTTTGTGTTCTGATAGTTCTTTTAGATTAGGTATTATATAACTAGTCATTGGGTGTTTATTCAGTTGTTTTTTGAAAATGTATATACTAACTCATCCCCCTTTATATCTATGATAATGTGTCGCTTACTATAATTATTTTTTTCTTATAAAAAGTGAGATAGTAATTATTAATCCTATGATTATTATTGTACGTTTATGATAAAACAAGCCTGTGTAGTTTTGTGAAAAAATGTTAATTTTAAAATGGTACGAACTCGCCTAGAGAGCACATACCCTCTTACAATTAACGAGTAAACATTTATTTTTGACACTTAATAAAAGTATATTTACAAAAGCGTAATAAAAATAAAAATGTATTGTAAGAATACCGAGTGATGTAAAATGTGTTTTAATTCATAAAAGAAAAAAAATGGCGTCAAAATAAGTAGTGCCTTGGTTTTTTGTTTATTTTTTTGCCAGTACAAAAGCCATGCTCAGATTTTTTTTATTTTTTATTTTTTTGAAGTGTTTTCAATTTGCACTAGTTTAATAACACTTCTTTTATTTATATTTGAATATGGCTTATTTTATTTAACGAAATACGAAAATATTATTGATGTGTTGAATTATTATTTAGAAGATTGTAAGATGTATATTTTTTCGTTTTTGCTAATAATAAATATGTAATCTAATTTTAATTATCATTTTTAAACTTGCACAATTTGCGCTTAAATTCATACCTACAAACATGAAATTAAACCCAATGTTACCAACCATAAATAATACTGATTTTTTTTTTCTTTTTATATGTTGGCAACATTGTAAGTATCAACTTTAAAATACCCATCTCTTTTCGTGACTTCTCTTTTCAATGAGAATATCCCAGTGGCATCTGTAAACGTAAGTACTATTTTAATCTTTAATTATTTAAGGCATCCTTTATTATAATTTATATTTAATAATTTTTAATAAACAACCAACATCCTAAGCTTTGTTTGCTATTAATAGTTTTTGCAATATATACATATTAACTTAGAAAATAAATATTGTTCGTTTTAACCTCAACATGCGACTTATGTTTTCATGTGTAGTCAGTGTTTTTAGTATCTTGCAAAGAACGAAGTTGTTTTGCTCTATAATTGTTAAATAATTTATATATGTTGCTACATCTGAGTTTATTCTTTTGAAATATCAAGTAAGTTAAGCCATGTTGACAATTTTATTTCTAATAGGGATAGTTTCTACTTCCATAACATTTACGTATATTAATATACAGTTCTGGATAAGCTACTAAAATTAGTTCTAAATTTCGTAAAATATTTAATTCTAAAACAATTTTGTGAATTTTTTTTTTATACATATAAAGTCGAGGGAAAGCCACTCCAGGTTTTTCAATATAACTACAATGAGATTAAAAAAATTACTATAATCAATTTAGGTTTACTATTATTAAATAAATCCCATATTTTAATACAGCCAAATTAATATATAGTTATATGAAACAAATGCTATATTTGCTAGACCCAGATTAGGTTTCTTTAATCTAAATTGATCTTATTACCGTATAAGCTACGAAATGCACCATGTATTCACTGTTAATAAATCGAACTTGCAGTAAAAAATATGCTAAAATTAAATTTTGCTGTATTTTATTGCAAATTTATTACTATTATTACTTTATAATAAAGGCAGAAACCACAAATAAATAGTTTATTAAAGAATAAATTGAGTAATATTAACGAAATTTCCCATGAAACACATTTTTACAAAGAAATTTTTATTTAATCGCAAATCTATTACTATTAAATGAATTTACCTTATAATATAAACAGAAACCTCAAATAAATCTAGTAATAAATAGACTAGTTTATTAATAATGAATCAAATAAATAATGTTAAAATAAATTTGAGTAAAATTAGCCGTTTTTATAAAGAAATTTTTATTTAATCGCAAATCTATTACTATTAAATTAATTTACCTTATAATAAAAACAGAAACCTCAAATAAATGTAGTAATTAATAGACTAGTTTATGAATAATAAATAGTTTTAATAAAAAATTGAGTAATAAAGAAAATTTTCCTAAGAAATGCACAAATAAAAATTTATTAAGTATATTTTGTACAAGTAAATAATATCCGTACTTGCGTTAAATATTAAATTAGCTCATTTAAAATGTGATTGTTGCAATCAGGTTAATCGTAACTCAAAATAGCGTAAAGATGTCGGGAGGTTTAGACGTGCTCAGTTTGAAGGAAGAGGATGTGACCAAAATGTTGGCCGCCTGCACCCATCTGGGCTCGCAGAACACGGACTACCAAATGGAGCAGTACGTGTACAAGCGTCGCCAGGACGGAGTCCACATCATAAACTTGCGTCGCACGTGGGAAAAACTGCTGTTGGCAGCGCGCGCGATCGTCTCCATCGAGCATCCATCGGAGGTATCCGTGATTTCATCGCGTCCGCATTCGCAGCGTGCCGTCCTGAAGTTCGCTGCTCACACCGGCGCGACACCGATAGCTGGCCGCTTCACCCCTGGTGCGTTCACCAATCAAATCCAAGCGGCGTTCCGTGAACCAAGATTGTTGATCGTATGCGACCCCGCTGCTGACCATCAACCCATCACTGAAGCTTCATATGTTAATATTCCGGTGATTGCGTTCACAAACACTGATTCGCCGCTGCGATTCGTCGATATTGCTATTCCATGCAATAACAAAGCCCCCCATAGCATCGGGCTGATGTGGTGGCTGCTCGCCAGAGAGGTAATTATACACTATATATATATATAATATATGTTTTCTTCATTATAAGTAGAAGACGAACACAATGCTATAGTTTTACATGATGATATAAACCGTTCCATATTTTCTGATTCATTTCAGTGATTGTTACAATTTTTCCAGCTGACTTTATTATTGTAGATTATCAATTTCGTTTTTGTATGTTTTAAATGTTTGTTAAATTCTGTGTTTTTTTTTTTTTTTATCGGTTTTTTAGGTCCTTCGTCTACGTGGATCTATCCCCCGTGACACCAAATGGGAAGTTGTCGTCGATCTCTTCTTCTACCGCGATCCGGAAGAAGCTGAGAAAGAAGAACAAGCTCAGAAGGAATTGGTTGCTGTTAAACCAGAAGTGAGTTTATAATCTCGATTTAAATCCCATTTTTTCTGCAACACTCAATGTTTTTTATATTACAAAAGAGCTAAAGCAATCGGGCGTGTGTCTGTAGCATTCTCGGATCAAAGCATTTCCTTAACAAAAGTGTTTGTCGCTCTGAATCCAAAAACATATATAACTTATATACCCGGTCCCTCTACTCCTTTGAAGGTACCAGAGCGATTTACACCAAATTTGCTATACATATTAATTGGTATCCAATTTCAATCCGGTCGCAGTTTAAATCCAATCGCTTGTATACTTTCCGAGTTATAGGGCCCCAAAATTTGAAACCCCCCTTAATACTGCCCTTAGAAAAATAATTAATACACCCAAGAATTCTACTAAAAATTCTAAGTTATTTTATGTCTACAAGATTTTTTCGTATTGTTAACCCAAAGGCCATAAAAAATTATTAAATTTTTTATCTATAAGATTTTTTCAAATTGTTAAGCAAAAGGTTTAAGAACAATTATTTTTTAATTTAAAATGCGCGAAATGGGAGGGAATAGTCCCTTGCTCTTATAAGGCGAGCTGAACGCATAAGTGCGTTGTAGCTAACCTTGTCTTATTTCCACTTACAAATAATAAATCAGTTTGTTTTATGACAACCAAATGAGGCTGTAATAATAAAAAACAATAATTTTTCGCATATATTACTCATAAGGCGAGCTGGACGTATAGGTGCGTTGTATCTAAGCTTGTTTATATATACCAAATTCGCAATACAGATTAATTGCTCATTATCTCGCAGAGAAAAATGCAAACAAAATCTGCCTCTAATAGAAGTCATGATTGTTAATAATCAACGTAATACATTTTAAATGTGTCCACGATTCCAAAGATTTCGTAATGTTTTATACCGGAAAGTGTTGTAAACAAATTAGCCCGTCGATAATTACATAATAAACACTCGCGTCAAATATAACAAACAAACGGCAGTAGTCAGCTTCTACTGACCATTTTACGTTAGTCTCTTTAAATGATGAAAATCACAATAATCTAAGGAACCTCTGATTACCCGTGATTACAATTATAATCTGAATACTACAATTTCAATTCGAACATGGCCGCTGTTTTGCAACGATTTTTACCCTATTTTTCGACTTAACTGAAGGTGGCGCACGAACCCACGGAGACCAACTGGACCGAAACCGACCAACAGTGGACCGAGGATGCCCCAGCGGCAGCTGTTGTTGTACCGGCAGTTGCAGGTACCCCTGCGGCACCTGGCTACAGCGCGTCCGACGACTGGGCTACCCAGGTGCAAGAGGAAGAGTTCAGTGCGGCCGCAACTACGACCGTTGTGCCCAGCGAAACCAACTGGGCCGGTACTACTCCAAACTGGAACTAAACTTGTGTGTTTGATGTTTGGATGATGACTTTTACGTTTTATTAAATAAATAAAGAAACGTACAAAAAAAAAAAAAGATTTATGTTGTGTTATTACTATAGAATATTTTAGGAAATTGTTATTAATAATATTAAAACTACAATAATTTATTATCCCACTAGTTTTAAAGCAGCTGTAATAAATTGGCATTAGAGATTATTTTCATGATTTTGCGCTAATTTACATAATTATTTAAAAAAAAAATACATTCGTTCAGAGAGATGCCATGTTTGTTTGATGACAGCTGAAATATAAGAATGATTTTTCTATGATACGAATACATTTTATAGATTTTCGATAACGGAAATGTCTTAACAATACCAAATTAGTTTTTTTTTTGTTTACAAATGGTTCACTTTCGTAAATATATTTTGGATCATATACGTTATTTCGTTGTCAGCCATTAAATTGTCAAGTTATACTCAGAGGATCTCCAAACGGCTAATATTCATTAAAATCTAGCAAACCAACATGTATATATTACATATCTGGTACATTACATTTAGAGAACAGCTTAGATATAGTTGGCCTACCGAGAATTCGAGGGGTCGTTATAAAACAATTATCCACCCATGGATACTAAATACACAGATCAAAACCTCGAGCGGTACAAAATTTCTAGGGTCCGTTTTTCTAAGTACTTTATTTTTGTTTTGTATTTACAAACAAAACTAATCTAAATCTTCAATCAAATCTGTCCCTGTAAAACTAGTGCGATGTGTTTCTATGTATTTTTATTATCCATGAGGATCCCTCGACTTTTCGTTAGGCCAACTATACATATCTTTATGTTGTATGTTTCATATATTTCATTATAACGCAGTAAAAACATGTAATTGCTACATATCTAATATATATCTGAGCAGTGTTCTCTAAATGTAATGCATCAGATATGTAATCAGGGTTGTAAATAAATCCATTTTTATGAGCATAATTTATAGAATTTAGGTCAATAAGTACAAAAGACTAGACCAATTTTCTAAGAAAGCACACAAAAAATAGGGGAAATGAATAAATGGCATGATGAAAATAATTATGCATTTATTGTATTTCATATATTATATGCAGTTTAGATTTAGGGGGATTTCCAGTGTGCACGGTTGCAATCCTGTGGCCGTATTGATTGGCAACAACCGGATGTAAGTCAAGGACTCGAAACGTGTGAGTTCAAAAAATTATGTCAAAATCTCATTGTTTACACATCACAGCTGATTCCGGCAGATAATGAATTCTAAAAACTATCCATATTCAATCAGAATTGCACCGAAGCTCATTGGATAATGGTGTTATAAAATTGTGCGGGTAGAATATCAAAATTTATTGCGAAAATGGACACTCCAACCAAACTAAAGGCCCAAGAACTCTACAAAGATCTGGAGAATTGGATGTCAGTACTTCCGCCGCAGTTGCGCTCCATTTCCTTAATACATCTCGCCATTCCAGGTAAATTTATCTTATATAAGCGATTGGTTCATTATGTATGTGTTAATTTCTAATTATGGTTTTAATTGGAGAATAGGTTCTCATGACAGTATGACTTGGAGTATTAATCGGAAGAGTTCCATGTCGCCTGATGCTGAGCCGTTGTTGCAGCGGTTGAAGTTTTTAGGGCCATTGATTGGTTGTGTAATGAGTCGATGGTCAATCACACAGTCCTTCGACGTGACTAGTCAATTGAATGCTGGCATTCGATACTTGGATTTGCGTATCGCGACCAAAGGGGGCACTGAAGATCTATATTTCGTGCATGGATTGTATGCCGATGATGTCCGTGGACCCTTAACTGATATTGCCACATTCTTAGAAACTCATCCACGAGAAGTATATCATATTTTCTCATTTATAATTAGCTCACCGAAAAAGCTAAAGCATTCTGTATGTCTGTAGCATTATCGGATCAAAAAATTGTCTTAACAAAATGGTTTGTCTCGTCGCCCTGAATCCAAAAATATATATAACTCATATACTTGGATGTTAGTCGTCGCTCGTAAGACCAAATTTGTGCTTTCTACTCCTCTGAAGGTACCAGACCGATTCACACCAAATTTGCTACACATATTATTTAACAAACCCATTTGAATCTACTCGCAGTTTAAATCCAATCGCCCGTATACTTCCCGAGTTATAGGGCCCCAAGATTTGGAGCCCCCCTTAATACGAATCCAAAAATTCTACTAATAATTCTAAAATATTTTATATCTACCCAAAGGCCATAAAAACTTATTAAATATTATAATTTTGCATTTTAAAATATGCACTTTTTTTTTTTTTTATCAAAATCTACAAAACATTGTAAGACGACAAAATGGGTTAATAAATCCCTGGAATTCCCTAGAAAATCGTTCTATCCCGACAATAAATTGGGCAAGAATAAATTGATGATATCTATTCGTTTACACACAATAAATTGAGCAAGATATTGCTCAATTTATTGTTCTATTGGTGCATCGTGCAAAACAGATACACATAACAATAAATTGAGCAAGAAGTTGCTCAATTTATTGTTCTATTTATTGCATCGTGTATTAAAAGTTTGAAACCGTCAAATGACAGACCAAAAAACAAAACAGTAATGGCGCATATGCAAGTGCAAGCGATAAAATAACACCATTATTTACTTGCAATGTCCTAAATTTGAGATAAAAAAATATTAGGGGTTCATTACAGCGCGAATATTAAAAAAAAAATGCATATTTGCGAAACTAGAAGATTATAAAAGAATTCTAGAATTTCATAATCATTAAAAACGATATAAGCATCACGTTCATTATGAATGGTTGAGGAAATAATCAACCAATTAGTGATGGAAAAAATAAACAATATATTCTTATAATATGAGAAATGAAAATCAAATCAACAATATTTTAGGTAGTAATACTGGACTGCCAGCATTTCTACGCGTTCGGCCCGTCAGACCACGAGCATTTTATGCGTTTGATAACCGGCACATTCGGTCACAAACTACTTCCATACACGCAACACATGGACCACATAACACTGGAGTTTATGACCACCCAGTTTCGCTATCAAGTGATAGTGATATATCGCAGTGATGCGGCACGATTTGGGCAACCGCTCCTGTGGCCGGCTGCCTCTTGGCCCACTCCCTGGCCGGAAACAGTGTCTATTTCGAAATTAATTTCTATACTAGACGAGAACTTGAAAAATCGGCCGTACGCTAAAGGATATGTAAGTCAGTGTGTCTTAACGCCCAGTACGTGGTTCGTTTGCAAACATATGTTCAGTAAGTATTTTAATTTAATTCTCGCATTGGGGGGACAAGTTTATTTTGAATTCCAGGTACTTTGAGATCGCAATGCGCTATGCCGTTGGAAAAGCACAAATTACAATGGGTTGAAAACCAAAAGCCAGGTACTAACGGTGTAAATATAATCATATCTGATTTTGTCGGTATGTCTGATACACAATTTTGCAAAGCGGTTATAAGTTTAAATGTTAAATTGTTGGGAGATAGTTTGTCTCCGACTTAAAAATTATAAGCGATAGGCTAATTTTTATTTTTATTATGTGATAAGTGACCCTCAAATATATAGAAACCCGTGATGAATTAAATAAATAATATATCAAAGAATTTTAGCTTAGTCATATATATATATTATTCTATTTTTTCTACTTTCTATAAAAATAACCAGTGCATATATATCACTTTATTATATTTATTTTTCTGTGATTTTAGAATTTAGGTTTTTATCGTAGGATGGTTCAGGGATTTATTTTATTTTAATTAAAACTACGTAATATCAAAAACTATATTAATCTTGCCATTTATATTATTAATCATGCTCTGGTGTCTATTCTATAATCAAGTGCTGGTCAACAATATATTTATATTGGAAACATATTTATATATTCGGTTTATTTAGTATTTTAATAAATGTGGACCAATTCACCGCTTTTGGTCCACTTTTAGCCTAAACACGTTATTATCATTATCAAATTTAGCAGCAATTACCTTCAATAAATTTGATACAATACGAAAATATTTAGTGTTATATATACGCATTTTTGTATACAAAAATTTTAATGGTCATATCTAACAAAAATTCGGTGCTCAAATTTGCAAGTGCTTTCAACGGTGCGCTATTCAAACGAGAACATCTTCCATTTTTATAAGAAATTACGCTTTATTTTTACAACGCGGTGATATTAATGCCTAAAACGATGTTTAAAATCGCACAATAACGTTAATAAATGACCAAAACTATGCCTTTTCATTAAAAAGTTTTTAAGTAGTACTGTAGAAACGCTGGGACAAGTTCTGTGACAAATAAAACGAATTCTGAAAATAGTCACGTGTTTATCCGTCTCGAGTACTTGTCGCAGCGTATTATATATTGGTTTAATTTAAGTGGCTCAAATAGAAAATGAGATTATTTAACGAAACAAATTGCATGAATCATAATTACATGATTTTTATGGCCTAATAATGCAATAAATATTTACTAAGTGTTGTTGTTGCACTTCTATTGTTGACAGTTATACATATATTTATATTGTTAAGTAATTATATACATTAATTACAATTTGTAACGGTAGTTTAAAGATTTGTTCGTTTTACTATTTAATATACAAGAAACATTACTAAAATCTACCCTTAAAAACTTGAATTAGAATCTTAAATTTGCTGTATGTTTAGTCCAATTAACTCGATAATTTCAGTATTCAACTAGTTTAATTTTTATTTTAAGACACAAAAACTGCAATTAGATTAATTTTTAAATAGTCAAACGAACAAATCTAACTTATATTAATCAGTATTTGCATTGTTACAGTAACTATATTTTACTGTATATTGTCTATATGAATACCATATCTATACTGTATGTATTTGTTCAAATAAATGTTGCGAAAATGTTATTGTATTCCCATTTTAATATTTTACTGAAAAGTACAGATAAAAATGAGGTAGCACAGTGGTTAAGTAACAAAAAAATTAAATAAAGTTGTGTTATTTATATTTGTTCAAATAAACGCTGCTAAATATATTACAAGTTTTAACAATAAAAAAAAATGACATGCTACAGAAAAATGGAATATGGCAAATAAATATTAAATTTATTAAACAAATCTCGCACAATAAATATAAACCAAAGTCGATGGATACAATCTAGATAACAATTCTTTGAAAACAAGTAATTTCAATTCTATAGAATTGACTAAATATATTATAACTTAATCAAATGAATATTTGTAAAAAACAACAAAGCATATTTTACAGAGCTTTAACTTTTAGTTGTTTCATTTTTGGAGCCTTTTTCTTTAATTGCCGTTTATTTTCTTTTTCCTCCCAGCGCCGTTGACGATCTGGATCCGCGTCCGATAAAACCTTTTCTTTCTCCTGTCGCCGTCGTTCTTCACGACGAGCTGCCGCCGCTTCTGCGCGCGCAACGTGAGTACTTTTCAAGAACACCTCTTCGACCCGGGAACGGTTTTTATCAGCCTTTAATTTTCCTAAACACAGTAAAAAAAAGTTATTTTAAAATTCGTCTAATCATTTATTTAACTTACCTTCTTTGGTTAATCGGTATTTCTTAACTTTATCCATGCAATAAAACACCATAACCATTAACGGTTTCAATTGTTCCATAGCCTCCTGGATGGGTCTACCTTTAACCGGTACGTTTAATCCGAAAAGCAGCACTTTTTGTACATCAGGTAATTTAAGTGAAGAACCATCTTCTGGTTGTTTAACGCCAGAGTATTGGTCGGAGAAATGAATATAATCGATCAGTTCGGAGTATTTATTGAATACTGCAGTCATTCGCGAGTCGAGCATTGCACTCGTCGCTTCGGGGATTTCACTCATTACTTGGAAGCTTGCCGGAAGACCACTGCGGTCGCCACCTTTGCGCTCGGGGCAATATACACTCTAGAAGGTATTTATTATTATTTTAGTAAAGAAAGTAACGCGGAATTTTTTGTTGTACTTACTAAGTCACCCATTTCTTTGGAGAAATGTTGAGCAGTTTTCTTGGAAGCGACGCACATTACAAATGTATCCATGTCTTCTTTATTCATTACAACTTTAATATGAACTTGATCCAAAGTTGGCCGCATCATACCAGCAATAACAGCAACTAAATCTTGTCTCTGGGACAAAAATCAAACAAATTTTTCATATCTTTCACATCCAGCAGTTTTCGAAATAATAATTTAATAAGATTTATGAAAAATTTTCTTAGAATTAAGTGTGTAAAGTGCATAAAACTTTTTGAATTCAGACATTCAGAGCGACGAGACAAACATTTTTTGTCCCGATTGCTTTAGCTTCTTCAGTACTTATATAGATATATTTTGAAATACCTTAATAAATTTCAGTTCGACCAGCATTCCTTCACAGCAGGTCCTGCCGCTGCACCATAGTGTAAACATATTCTCACTTTCTTTAATCAAACCAGGAGAATCGCTCTCCAGTTTTGAATCATCGCCAACCAAACTGAAATTATCTTCCAGCAGTGTTTTATGCGTGTTAAACCAAGCATTAGCTAGTTTTGTATTTTTCGATTTGCCAGTGAAGAAATTTATGAAATATACCACTAAACCAGTAACCATCAGCATTTCCAGCCAGTAGCTGTCCCAGTTCGCGCGGAAATGTAGTGGTACTTTTGTAATTGTAATCTTCGGCTCTCGGGGTGCCTGGTCTGTTTTCGGGTCGATTTTCTCATCAGAGAACCCTTCGAATTCCTCTTCATCTTGGAAATGCTCGAATTCATTGTCGTCGTCCTAGAGTATTCGGTTTTATTGGTGTAAATGTGTTTATAGCGCTTACTTACCTCGACCATTATGTCGTCTTCGGAGTCATCTTCGGCTTGGAAGAGGTCGACGTTTAATGCGCCTTGCTCTTTTTCTGGTTTACCCATTACAATATCAACTACTTCATCGTCTTCTGTGTCGAATTCTTCAAATTCGGCGAACTCGTTATCAGCTAGCCCTTCATACTGTATTGATGCCCAAACGGGACTTCCAACTAGTACTATATAAGTTAAAAGTAGCCAAAGTTTCATTTTTACTATTGGCTTAGAGAAATGATTGTAGAAATTTTAATATATATTTATTGAATTAATTTTCTTTCCACATGACATGTACAAGTTCACATATTTTATATTACCAACCCAAAAAGAAAGAAAAATGCGGGGTGGCCTGCACTCCACTTTCCTATACGTAGATTATATATCCTAAACAAACTGCTAAACCAACAAATACTCGACAGTAAAACCCAGAAATTGTACCATTTATTATGTTATCAAATATTGTTTCTACAATATAAAATATAGATTGTTTTAATACAAGATTTTGCTTTGAATATATTTTGATAATGCTGACAACACTGAATTCACAGTTTTTAGTAATATTCTACAAAATAATATATATTCTTTAACATATTATACATTCCCCTTTATTATAAATATATTTAAAATAAATTAAATTACAATCTAGTTAAAAATAGATTGTAACCCTAAAAATGCATTATCTTTCCACAATTATCCACTTCCCCCTAATGCTTATTATGTATATTTGAAAAAGAAAACATTAACATGTTAATATCCTATATGACCTTTGATAAGACCCTGATTCTGATAAAAATTATAATTTCTACACGATGATATCCTCTACGTTAACAAAAACCCTATCAAATTTCCTAATTCGGCCAAAATATGTGAGATTATTATCGCAAAAAGTAAACCAAGACATTATTTACGAAAAATTACAAAATACCGATTCAGGCATAGCGTACATAGGTCTAAACAGGCCTAAACAAAAAAATTCGTTTAGTCTCAATTTAGTATCAGAGTTCGAAGATAGTTTAAAGAAAATACAACATGATTCCGAAGTGCGAGTAGTTATAATTAGGAGTATGGTGCCAGGAATATTTTGTGCTGGTAAATCAAGTATATATATATTCAAAATAACTGTAATTTAACTATTTAAGCGTATAGGTGCAGATTTAAAAGAACGCCTGAAACTACAACCAGATGAAGTATCCAAATTTGTAACTAGACTACGTAGTCTTATGGACAATGTTTCGAATTTATCTGTTCCTGTTATAGCTGCTTTGGATGGTATAGCTCTTGGCGGTGGTTTAGAGTTGGCCTTATCCTGTGATATAAGAACAGCTTCAACTACTGTTAAACTAGGTTTAGTTGAAACGAAACTTGCTATTATTCCTGGAGCGGGCGGAACGCAAAGATTACCCAGAATAATTAATGCTTCTCTTGCTAAAGAATTAATTTTCACAGGTCGCATTTTAGACGGCAGTGAAGCTAAAGCGATTGGTGAATGTTCCTACTTTATGTATATTTCCATATATGTATATGGTTTAAATCATTTTAGGTTTAGTTAACCATGCAGTTAAACAAAATGAGAATGGTGATGCTGCCTTTGAAAAAGCTTTAGATATTGCCCGGGAAATCATTCCGAATGGTCCAATCGCTATTAAGGCGGCCAAAGAGGCTATTAATAGAGGCATAGAGGTTGATATAGAGACAGCATTGAAATACGAACAACAATGTTATGGGAAAGTCATTCCTACTAAGGATCGCATTGAAGGATTAAAGGCATTTGGAGAAAAACGGACTCCTAAGTATATAGGAGAATAAATTTTAGGCCAAATTGGCAAAAAAAACTACTTGTTGATTTATACACATTTATTATAATAAAATCTAGTTGAAAATAAAATTATTTTACATAAAAATTGTTAATATTTCTATGTAACAACGTAATTAGAAATTTCTCATTATTCAAAGAATTATATACCAATTACAAAATAATTCAAAAGAAATTGAAGCCTTTTTGACAAATACAAGCCTTTTATGTCATTTTGTTTTATTAATAATAAGGAGACCTGTTTATCAATTATAAATCTTTTATAATTCAAAAGGAATTGACGCCTTTTTGACAATTATAAAAGACTTGTATGTGATTTTGTATTTTAAATTAACAGTCAAAACGAATTAAAGTCTATTTTATATTTAATAAACAATTATAAATGTTCATGGATTGAAGCCTTTTGGAGGGCTTATAAACTTTTAAGGCTTGAAGCCTTTGATTAATTCATAAATTCATGTCAATTTTTTCAATTGATACAATTCCACGAAAATTTATTTAAATCCCTAAATAAATTTAAGCCCTTTTTAATTCCTTTTAATATGAATTCCTGCTCAGCTCTGTCTAAAAATCTGGTTTACAAATTCCAAAATTACATCTGCGTATAAACGTAATTATGGCAAACCAATATTACTTAAAAAAAACTACAATAGATTTCAAAATTGATCTATTATTTTAATTATATTAATATTTATAATAATTAAATACATAGTGTAACTTATTTAAAATAAACTTATATATTAAAAGCTTGTAACAAGCCAAACTTCTAATTACGAAGTTACTATATTAGAAGTATCATTTTGTTAAAGCTAAATTTTACATTTTCAATTAAGTAATCACAAAGTACGTAACAATTCTTCAAGTTGCCTTTTGGTATCCGCCGGCGACGTAACTTTATGCCCAATGACTCGAGAATCGTTATAAATCTCATAATCATTACCACCCGCATCAGTTTTATCGCCGAAAAAGTGCATCTGTTCAAACTGTGTATCCAAAAATTGCAAACAATATGTTTTATCCCATCCGGTAGGGAAAACATCGAAACTAATTTGCCCACCAATACTATACGTTAAACCAATGCCTGGAAACTGTTTGCGAAGAGATTCGATCATACTAGCGCGTACGCCATGAATTTTATCATATTTCTCGAACTCATTGCGTTCAGCTTGTGAGCACGATCGACCTACCGGGCAAATATTCAACATGCCCGTACGGAATTCAATAAAAGTTCCCCGCTTTACTGGCAACATAACGTTAGACATATATTTTAATGCGTAGTTAATGAATATTTGTAATTTTTCTTCGCCCATGAACGCTTGGATACTCTGCCTACCAGTTTCTATACCATTTTTATATTGGATTAAACCGTTTTCAGGGAATACGTAGTCGAATTTTGTGATTATATCGTCTCCGTTCATTTGTTCGGCTATTTTCGCTATGTCGGAGCCGCCGACTAGAGCAATCGTACATCTTGGTTTAACCTCGGTGTATAGGAATTCTTCCAGTTCCTTGGAAATCGGCAGTCGTGACGGTGTAAGTGTGCCATCAACATCGAAAAGACATAAAATTTGATTCCGGTTCATTATTTAAATGAGTACCCCCTCTATCTAGTTTACTAAAAATAAATCATCAGTTATGTCGTCTCGACAATTGGTGTTGTTTGCAATTGTTTTACTTACGGTTTGTGAATGCTTTTGTGATGCCCCGAAGCGGAATGTTCTGCTGCTTATTGGTAAGATGATTCTTTGAACACGTAAACATTCAGTTTTCCTGACACATACATTTATATATGGTTATCAAAAGATAACATATTTGAAAAAAAGTCATGGAAATTTCCAAAAGATGGAGCTTTATAGCAATTAACGTTTTAGCTGACGATGCCGGATTTGAAATGGGAACTTATAGGAATAAAATATGCCAGACTCCGTTCTTAGATAAACTCGCCAAAAATAGCCTGATTTTTAATAATGCGTACACTTCTGTAAGCAGTTGTTCTCCTAGGTATAACTAAATCGTTTGGTAAATACGAATAATGGAAATTTTAAAAATGTGGAGTGGCCTACACTCTACTTTCTTTTACGTACAAATAGTAATACCCTGAAATTGTAGCATTTAGCTTATTATTTTATTACGTATATAAAATATAGATTGTTTCTTTAATTATTATCAAAGTATTCAAATATAATTTTTAATATAATTCAATATTTAACACGTTCTCAGTCGATCTATTTGTGTTAACTGGTGGAAAATGAGATACATTATTGCTATTTGGTTTTTCTTATTAGTAAAAAAAATGTAGTAAATGCATTTCTATAACAACATAAATAAGAATTTTAAGATTTTTCCTAGCGATTTTCTCGTAACTGGTACATTTCTTAGAGAAACTTTTCAAACAAAAATTGTGCCAAATATTAATATCTTTCATTATGAACATAACTATTTTTGCCGTAAGTGCAGCCGTTCTAGAGATATTTCAGAAAGGACAAAAAATGCATAGATAAGAATATTTAAGATTTTTCGTAGCGGTTTTCTCGTAACTGGTACATTTTTTATAAAAACTTTTCAAACAAAAGTTGTGCCAAATATTAATATCTTTCTTTATGAACATAACTATTTTTGCCATAAGTGCAGCCGTTCTAGTGATATTGGTGAAAAGACAAAAAATGCATAGATAAAGCGCTTCCAGTTTCAATATTATTTACAGAAATAGGAGGTGCACATCTAGACCATATACAAGTCTTAAGTTTGAAGTATCTCAATTTTAGGTTCGACTGTTTTAGCTCTAGAGCGTTTACAGACATAATTCCGAAAATAGTCACATATTCAATTCAGGACTAATTTATTACTGCGTAAAAGAAAGTAAAAACCAACACACATTTCTAGAAATGTTCATTATTTCGTATCGTACCATTTAAAATTGCAAAAATAGTCGCTGAAACTATTCTAATTTAGCCGTTCTGCCATTTTAACTGGCATGCCCCAACATCAAAACGGAATGTATGGTTTACACCAAGGCATCCATCATTTCGACTCTTTCGACCATGTTGAAAGTTTACCAAATATATTACGTAAAAATGGCATTCGGACAGGTACATACATATATATTTTTAAAAATCGTATTAATCTACACAGTTATTTGTTTCTAAAGGTATTATAGGTAAAAAGCATGTGGGACCTAGTTCAGTGTACAAATTCGACTACGAACAAACTGAAGAAAACAATTCGATTCTACAAGTAGGTCGAAATATAACGCATATGAAACTATTAGCGCGACAATTTTTAGAAAATTGTACGTCGCCATTTTTCTTGTATATCGGGTTTCATGATCCACATCGATGTGGGCACACACATCCAGAATTCGGTGAATTCTGCCAACGATTTGGTAATGGGGATACTGGTATGGGGTCTATACCAGATTGGGCACCAATTTATTATGTACCAGAACAAATCCAACTACCATATTTTATGCCCGATACTATTGCAGCGAAACGGGATGTCGCAGCTCAATATACAACAATTTCCCGTTTGGATCAAGGTATTTTATTTTAAGGAAGCTGTTTCGTAAGTGAGATGCTTTTATGTTAGGAATATTTTAGGGGTCGGTTTGATAATAAACGAATTAAAAAGGGTCGGCCAACTTGATTCAACATTAATAATCTATAGTTCTGACAATGGTATACCATTTCCGAATGGTCGTACCAATTTGTATGACTCTGGTATGGGGGAACCAATGTTAATTTCATCGCCTTTACCTAATCAAAGGAAGAATCAAGTTACTTATTCGTTAACAAGCTTGTTAGATATTACACCAACTATAATAGACTGGTTTAACATCAAAACTAACGTTACTTCGCAACAGGAACCGATTTTGACCGGAAAGAGTTTACTACCACTGCTTATATCCGGTTAGTACATAAGGTATAAAATAAATGTCTTAGTATAATTTTGTCTTCTAGAACCAAAAAATGTGACTTCTGAAACGGTGTTCGCTAGCCATTCCATGCATGAAATAACGATGTATTATCCAATGAGAGCAATTCGAACGCATCGATATAAACTAATTCATAATTTGAATTCTAAGTCAGCGTTTCCAATCGATCAAGACTTCTTTTTATCGCCAACATTCCAGGTATTTTTATTTATTTAAAGGAGAACCAACTGTCTAATTAGAGTGAATATTGAGTACGATTAATGTAATGCTCAATTTTAGGATATATTAAATCGTACCAAATCTCATATACCAATTCCGTGGACTAAAACGTTGAAGTCGTATTATTTTAGACCAGAATGGGAATTATATGATATTAAACATGATCCGGAAGAGTTAAATAATTTGGCAGAGAAAGCATCAATGCAGGCAACATTGGGCACTTTGAAAAAAGAACTATTTGACTGGCAAATTACAACAAATGATCCATGGGTTTGTGCTCCGCATGCTGTTTTGGAGGATAAAGGGCCGTACAAGAAGAATCCTCAATGCATTGATTTGCATAATTTTGAACTTTGGTAAAATAAGGGATCTAAATTGTATTGATATTTTAAGTTGAATGAAATATAAGAGCTAAAGCATTCGGTCGTGTGTCGGTCACATTCTCGATTATATATATATAGTCTACTCCTCTAAAGGACCAAATTTTCTATATGAATAAAAATATCCTCAATATAGATTATTCGGGGATCTGAAGACGTATTTTTCTTTAATATTCAATAGTTTTGGCTGAGTGACGGCATCTCGAAATATTTAGGCAAGTTGGAATGGTTAGGATAGGATATTAATAGTTTTTTTTTGTTTTTTAATATTTTATTAACACATAATTATTTGATTAGATATAATACAATTTTCTATACAAATGTAACAAGATAAATAAAATATATGAGTTTATAACACATCTGTGAAGCTCTTTAAAATTGAGTCTACATGAGATAAATTGAATAGATCTCACATTAATAATGATTAACTAAAATATGAACACATTTCATATATATATCATAGCAAAACACACCAAAAACATTGCCGCTTTCAATACAAATTGTGCTACTTAATTTTATCTTGGACGAATTCAATTGAAGGCATTGTTGCAACCGTCGTGTTTATTTTTTTACCAAAAATAAAAATAATTAAGCAATAATACTGTTATAAATACTTTAAGAAACGAGAAGACCGCAGTTTTGTAAGTACTATTTCTATTATGATTGAAAAATCTATTATATTACAATTATGTAAAATCACAATATATTGTCAGAATCACAGAATTTTTAATTCGCATATTAAATATAGGCAAATTGGGCGCTGCAAAAATTAAAATACCCAATATTACAATTTATGAGAAAATATGTTTTCCATAGAAAAGCTAATATACCTAATTATCAATCTTTTTAATGTTATGGCCAACGCAGTGCATGACAAATGCGCAGCTGTTCTGCGCATGTTAGGCACATGCGCACCAAACGTATCATGCAATGCGTTAATTTAAATTTAAAAAAAAATGCCTGTAAAGCAATAATAAAATGGACTGGAAATATTTTAATACTAATTAAGTAAAAATTTAATATCAACTCTTGTTTTTATAAAACGAACGATGTAATGTTGTCTTTTTGTGCATGAATTTGTGAATTTTTGTAAGTAAAATTGACGATTTATTTGCGATACGTTCAGTTTCCCCCATTGTGTACGTTATATCTTCAACCTAAAATAAATATGCTAATTAATTTAACAAACGTTAAAATTATATAACGAGCGTACCGTACTCTTGTACCCTTGTAATCTATAAAATTTTTGAGTGCTACGATAATATGACACACATTGAAGAAAGAAGAGCATTGTTAAAATAACACTGAACATCATAAAAACTGGCCCAGTGAGCCAAAGACGACGAATAAACAACATTTAAAACATAAAATATTATCTTCCATCTAAAATACACAAATTGTGTCATTAAATCATTTTAAACTCAATAAAACATTAAATAGCTTTAAATAAAATACGAAAATATCAACAAATTGCTTACTTTGACTGATAACAACATCCATAATCTGTAGGTGACAGGTGAGCAACTGCAAATGGCACGTGATAAAGGTTTAACATACCTAAAGGCGTGTTCACATGGAAGTAAATAGTAATTAAACTTAGAAAATTACAAATAATAACCTAGTTTGTATTATGAGCAAACTAACACAATGTATGATACATTTTGTTGCTGTGATCGTTAACTTCGTATGCCATACATCAAACTGGAATTATTGTAATTTCTAAGCTTATCCTTTAAGTTTGGTTTAAGGTGTGTTCACAGCGAAACAATTACTAATTAAGCTTAGAAATTACAAGTAATCATTTCAGTTGTATGCCATACACCGCTAACGTTAACAGCAACAAAATGTATAATTTGTTGCTGTGTTGCTGGCATTGCTTGTCTTAATACAAACTAGATTATTATTTGTAATGTTTGTAATCTTCTAATCTTAATTACTATTTGGTTCACTGTGAATCCAGCTTTACTTTCACGTTCTATCTGGATTGGCAGTCACATAAAGCACATTCGAAAATCGTAACCATATACGTATAAATAATCGAATTTCTCGAATATGAAAAGAATATAGGGCAGAAATTCGTTATTTATGTTCAAAAAGTGTTAATATCATTCTTAAAAATGTAACGGGAGATAATTTATTAGCAGTTTTTATTATCATCTAATGGCAACATTGTATAAGGTCTAAGAAATCATGGTTACCATACCCGGTTATCTACGTTTTTATTTTATTAAATTAGAGACAAGTTTGATTACTAAATATATATTATAACCTATTTCTGCCATTTATATATAAATATAGTATTCATACGGCATAGAAATGAGTAAATACACTGAATTAACGAAATTGTCCACAAATTACGCTCGACGAATGACTCTTTTGAGTAATAGAATATTCGGCGAAGTGACAAGGCCTACAAATTCTAAGTCTATGAAAGTGGTTCAGTTATTTAGTGAAAAACCTTTGCATATGAATAAAAATATTACGGAATATTATCCAAGGCATATTGAAACTGGTTGGCTTATGAAGAAATTGAGATATTATGGCTTGTATAGAGATGAACATGAAGATTTCAAAGAGGAAATGGATAGGTTAAGAGCTCTTCGAGGGAAAGCTCCACCAGAGCGCAAGAAGAGAGAACCGAAAACTTAAATTTGTTTTTAGACTGTTATAATTTAGTTGGTTCTTGTATAATATAATACTGTATATAAAAACAAAATGGGTTATTTCTTCCCTCGTACTTTTAAGTTATATATTTATAAACTTACACAACCAGATGAATGTGTTTGAATGAATTAATGTGTAGAACGCATTGTTTACGAATCCAAGGAATATTTATATATATAACACATCCAGGGAATAAATTTAAAGATATATATACATACATACAAACGCCAAATCTACCAGATGTATGTGTTTGAAAGAATTAATGTGTAGAACGCTTTGTTTACGAATCCAAGGAATATATATATATATAACACTTCCAGGGAATAAATTTAAAGATATATATATACATACAAACGCCAATACAACCAGATGTATGTGTTTGAATTAATTAATGTGTAGAACGCACTGTTTACGAATCCAAGGAATATATATACATATATGGGGCATAATATATGTTAGGAAAGGTCAATTAATCGTATTTTCATCAAATAAAATTTAATATAAATTTACAAAAAAAGACAGCTTATATAAATGTAATAATGAATCACACTGCATAAAAGTCGAATTCTGTACTTGTATACAATGTGAATAGAATAATTCAATTTTATTTTATATTATAAGTTTACAATTCATTTTTTGTTTGTTTCGGAGCTGGTTCTCCTTTTAACTTTTCTTCTAAGCATTCGACTTCAGACGGTTTTAAAACCCGGTCAGCGCACAAATATTGTTTCAATGAAACATCCCCTTGATGCTTAAAATACCAATCTTCAATATCAGCCTCATTCTTTTCCAGTAACGACTCACACTGTTACGAAAAAATTATATTAATTTATTTGAGAATATTGTTAGTCGATTGTTTTACTTGAGTCTTCATATTGGATATTTCGGCGCTAGGTTTATCCCAGAGTTCATATGGAATACCTAATTCGACTTTAACACCTTTATCAACTAAACCATGAAGGGTTTTAAAGGTTTGACTCATTCCTTTAGCGAACCTTGTACTATCCTGCCGTTCCTTATGTATATTATACTCTAGAATTCGATTGCAAACTCCTTCCAAAGACTCGACAAGGCGAAGCTCAGATTTTTTATATTTTGTTTTCTTTTTCGGCTTAACATCATCAACCGAATACCCTAATTCTAGGACATCGTGTGATTTACCTGTTTCAGCTAAACGTCCTTCGAGCTCAACAGCTAAGATCTTACATACTAGAATAGTTAATTTTTAATATATTTTGGAGATTACGTGGTTATGGTTTTCGGTTAACCTTCACATCTGTTGGCATAGATAACTCCTTCGTCTGCTTCAGTTTTACTATGCGTATATTTACATATTAACAAAAACACAATTAATTTACTTAAATACATCATTTTAATTCTATTAGCGTTCTAGAGTTTTGAAATCAATGTGTATGGGTGGACTTCTTTATCTTATCTAGTGTTTTCCTGGTATGTTGGAAATACCAACATAGAATATATTCTGGATAATGTGTTATCGAAAAAAAAACAAATAAATATGTATTCCATTAGAAAAGAAACTAAATGTTTGCAATTTATTTAAAAAAAATTGGGTGTGGCATGTACTCGACTTTCTTGTACGTAGTTTTTACTACAAATATATATATATATATATATATATATATATATATATATATATATATATCCCAAACCAACCAAAATACTCTAAAATTGTTCGGTTAGCTTATGTTATCAAATACGATTTCAATACAAAATACAGATTGTTGCCTTAAATATTCATCATCTTTATTAAAAAATAATATGTAATATATCCTGTTTTTCAATATTTATCTGCAATAACCAATACGCTCTCAGTGGTTAATGCAAATATCTAACTGTTTATCCATTTTGTGCCCCTAAGAAATTAGATTGAGGGAGGGTAAAAACGTGCATTTCCGGTGAAATTACGAGACTTATTTATTACTGCGAAAAAGACAGTAAAATTTGAAAAGCCCATCCAAAACTAATAAATAAATTTGATTGTGTGTATATTTTGAACAGTATTCCAATCAAAGAGTCTATAACTATAAAATATTAAAATAGCAGATAATTTCTGCGGGGTTTTGCCCATTTTAGCCCAGAATTACGTTACGCCTATGGAGAGAAACTTGTACAATTGAAGTGAAGTTCGTTCTGTAGCTTGGTTCATGTGCCGAATTCTCTAGGTCGCGAAAAATGTCTGAAATCAGCTGTTGATTGTCGTGAAAAGTTCATCCCTAGTGCCAATGACATGTGTAAATGCCTACATTTTATGAATATAAAGTAAATTTTTCTAAAGAAATATGTAACGTAAGAATGGGATGTTGTCAGTATGGCCGACGACGCTGCTGGTTCAGTGCTCGTAAAACAGAATTGTGTACGAATCTTGCAAAATAATTACGATAAAATCGCGGTAGTGTTCCCTGTTAAATTAAATATTCGCGATAATCAAGATGGGGTTCCCAATGGATACTTGTATGTTGATGTTTTTCCTGAGGCAGCACCGAATTCGGATTGGCAAATAAAATCGGATTTCTTCATCAGACTCCAGGTATTTAAGTTAGCGCCTGGTATTAACTGTTTTTTTTTTTTTTGCCTGAGATAATTATGTATTAGAAATTCCGTCACAGTCTAATTACGCGTCACTGGTATAGCGTTTTGGCATAGACATTGAGAAATCTATGCATTGAGGGCCAACATTTGTTGCTGTTTTTTATTTTTCTTTTATTTTGTATTGTTTATTTATATAATTCGTGAAATTATTGATAATTACCAGGATATAATTACTTTTTCGCACAGATGTGATATTTTCAACATTCGTAATTGATTTTATGGAGATATTTAATAAATTTCTGGCTATAGATATTATAAGTAGTAATTTGTACAATTTCTGAGTTTTACATAAATTATATGTAAAACCTCAGAAGATTCAAGATAACATAATATTTGTGAATGTTTTTTTTTTCCTTTCGTAAAACATGTTTTTATACCTGCTTTACATAGCATAGTAAATATACAGTATACGTCATTTACATTCAATATTCTTTTCTTATTTATTTCAATGCTAAATTTATTGCATAGTTAATGTGGTATTTATTTGAATATTTATAGATTTATTTCCAATTTGTATCATATAATTTACATAAGTTAAAATAGTCATTTTATATTAAAATTGCAATTCTAAAAAATTACACCATTTCAATTTGTAATAAATAATATTTACACATTTATTGGAAATATTTAACTATTCCTGGAATTTGTTCTTTTGTTTATTTTTAATATTTCGATAAAACGATATTCGCATTCGCAAGAATCATGAATAAAACGTAATAAAATGAATTACGTTGATTGACTTGACATGACATAAACTGTCACCATCCAAACATGGCGACGATAAAACGATATTAGCCATCGCTCTAACATGGTCGCTGACAACTGGACTTCGTAGGTTATATATGTCGCGAGTGTTAAATTGTGTAATTATAAACGTGTACATTTGTTTACACCATAAAATAATTAAGAATTCGTTTGAATCGTGAATAAAGCGTAATAAAAATGAATTACGTTGATTGACTTGAACTGTCAGCACACAAACATGGCGACTGTGTTTGAATGTATCTAGATAGCAATTAATTTTGTTTTGCAAATAAATTATCTGAGAAGATCTCATCATTTGAAATGACATAAACAAAATGTGTGCCAGTTTGAAATATTGAAACTCCGGCCTTTTGTATATGATTGGAAACCAGGTCAACGAATCCTAGTGTTAAACAGGATCTATACTGGCGCTGTCAAATATTAATAAGGAGGTCGGACCCTTCAACAATCAACGGCAGCAGTACGGGAGTAGAAAAAATTGAGAGCTTCTTCATCGGCAGCGGCATCGGCACACTAGTTTCGTTCCGTAGACAAATCAAGCAAGTTTAGAGTAGGTGAATCCCCCATTTATCCCCACTCTCAGCTGTCTTGAGTTCATGAGTATTCATCCCGGATCAAGCAAGGTTTTTGCCTAGCGGGGCAAACGGGGCAACATTGGCAAACTTTGGATATTCAATACACAAAATAGCTGCAGTTCCATTATTTCGATTCGCAAAATTGTCTTTGTCCATTTGGACAAATTTCAATCGTCTTTGTTTTTGACTCCAGATTTTAATGGAAATACACATTTTAACTATCCCTGAGTCGATCTGACTATTTTCGGAATGTCTGTCTGTCTGTGTGTGAACGCTCTAGAGACAAAACTGTTAGGATCGAAATAAATCCTATTGGGTAAGGTGTCGTCTTCTTTCTCCTGAGCATCAATATCATTTGGTTCTCTCGTGCATTTGGTGAAAGGCACACATACACACACACACACACATACACAAACAGTTTGAACATTTTATCAAGCAATCCGTTTGTACAATTCTACAAGGTTGTCTTCTCTTTCTCTGTGTGTGTGTAGTACCGTGTTTACATCCTGGTCAGCGCAAGCACACGACCATTCAAAACTGTTTTGGTGTCTATATGATATGTGTCAAATAGTTGTTGCCACAATTTTTATGGCAATACACCCAAAATCTCAGTCTAGACATTGAATACTTATTTCATCCAATGACAAATTGCTGTTTTTTAAATTTTGGATCACTAGACATTTTGGTGGTTGTACTTCCAGACTTTGTTAGTTAAATACTAAATTAGTAATTAAGATTAGAAATTACAACTAATAATCCACAATCGACTAACATCCAAGTATATAAGTTGTATATATTTTTGGATTCAGGGCGACGAGACAAACACTTTTTGTTATGGATATTTTTTGATCCGAGCTTCTATGGAACTTCGTACGGCGAGCAAATTTAATTGTTTAAATCCTGACTTTTGCCGTAAATTAACATCACCCTCTTTCATGACTGCATTTTGCAGGAACGCTTTCAGTACTTATAATTGCGTTTTAATTGAATGAATTTTCCTCCCCTTGTGCGAAAAATGACCTACATTACAGAGTTGCTCCGAATTGATATGAATATGTTTGTGTCCTAGATAAATATTTTGGTTGCGTAAAATCGAAATAAGATCCGTATAGTTGAGGTCAAAGTTTTTCATTTTATAATATATCACATATATATAGATTGGCATATTAACATACAATTATAAATGGTTAAATGAATTTTTGTTCACATCGCCACTAAAGATTTAAATCTATTACAAACAACTATTAACTTTGGTTAATTATGTTGTCAAACGGATCTTGTAACACATAAATCAATCTAATTATAAATATTCAAGTGATGATAAATAATTTAGATATTTAATATTGCTCATTTTAATAAAAGTATTTCCTGTTGAACTTTAGCCTTTTATTACACCGATAGAATCTGCTATTAAATCTTTCTAAGAACGAATATTCAATAAATATTTGTTATAATATAAATGGTCAATATTGCACCTCAAATATGTAAATATTATCCTAAGGAATTTCATACCATAAAGAAAACTAAATAATTTTGTAAACATCCTCTGTTTTGAAGCAAAAACAGCGTCACTCACTAGTGTATAAATAAACTTGAAAATGTATATACAATAATACGCAGATTAAACCAGTTCGTTTGCACCAAAACACAACAAAGACATTCTCAAGTTATACAAAAATACGATTATTAATCATTTCTCTCCTACATACATTATAAATATTATTAATCATGTGAAACTTTGATTGCGGCAATGTTTCATCAAACCTCAACTTACGCTTTGGGTTTTTTTACAACTACATTGTTGTCCGCCATTTTGTCCAAACAAAAGAAATTCAAAACAAAAGCGCGTGTTATATTTAGAATTAGACCACTAATGGATTGTAAACGTATACAAAAATGACGAAATAAAAAAAAAAAACTCGTGATTAATTGCACTTTGAACTTGTAATTTGTTTGGATGTCATCATAACTAACGTCATAGAAACCTACCTAGATGAATAGGGTGCGTACAGTCACCATTTCTCCATGGAAGGCACTTAAATCATGATTTCATTTGCGCCAACACCTAGTAATAAAATACCCCTATATACTTGCAATGTCCTAACCTTGACAAAAGAAAATAGACTAGGGTAGCATGAAACTTTTAGAAATGCATATCTAAGAAACTAGAGAATTTTGCTTAAAAAGAAAGGAAGTTTTTGAGTGTTCTTAGAGAAACATTAAGGCTCTGTTTCCTGGTGGAGGTGTCCGTGTTATTTGAGGACGCTAAACATAGATTTTCGAAAATTTGTGCTGTGAATCTGATGTCCGGCTGTGTTTTGGGTCAGTCCTGATGGAGGAGAGGGTCACCGACCGTACACGGCGGGCAGGTGGCTGCGCTCTTGCTCTTGCTGACAACCCACCCGACACCGACCCGGATCTAGTCGTCATTGGCCGCCTGACGTCACGCCGTGTGCTCCCCGCGATACGCCGCTCACTTCTCGCGCACCGTTATCACTTGCGAGCGGGGAACGCACACGAGGACGACTCACCACGGCGCGGAAGAGACCGATCGTCGTGCTGCTGTTTTGTTGCACTCGCAACGGTTCGGCACGTTTTCTCACCGCGGAGAGCGGATTTCGATTCAGTTTCGAAATTCATAACCACCAAAGTGATCCTCACCAAAATCGAATACACAAAAAAAAATCGCAATATTTTTTTTTATTAGTTTTAGTACGTTTGGTGGGGAATCAACGCGCATGTATCAATGCTCCACTGATTTGTTATTTTGTTTGATGCGTTCGTGTACATCAGTGAAACTGTGGCATGTTTTTAATAATAAAAAAAATGAAATGTGTTTAAAATAGATTAGTTTTTTTCCTGTTTGTGTGAAGTGTTTAATGGAATGTCTTGTAATGACAATTGTTGGAAAAGTGAGTATTGTTGCGGGGAAAGGGTTATTTTCTTTTAACAGAATATCAAAATCGTATATATTCTACTAAATTAATTAATTACCAAAACATTTAAATTAGTTCAACTAATTATTAATTTAATCAATTTATTTACTAAATGGGTTTTAAATGTCACGGATATTAAGTCGGGCGAAAGAATTAATTTTAATTTGGGAATATATGAACAAAATGCTTTTAATATACAGTTTCGAAAAATATAGCATTTAAATACTTCTTTTACTGCACTCCTGAAGATGGCATACATGATCACGTCGAGACGAATTTGTTTTTAAAATAAATGACTACAATCCTGCTTTTTAATTCATTCAATGTAGATTAATAAGAATAATTCGTTTTTGCAAATAAATAATTTAGTCTTGATAGGAATCGCGCAATTGTAAATTGTTTGAACAGATATTGAACTAGTTTATTGCCGTTATCGTGAAAGTATATTTGTGCTTAAAGTTTGGATCTTTTATATCCACATTTCTGTAATATGCGAATATTGCAATACGTTTCAAACATTAATCTATTTCTGTTGCTCCTTTACTCTCTTTTCATGAAATAGTAAAAGAGCAACTAAAAGCAAACACCGATTAGTCTTATTTATAAAGAAGTTCACTAGAAGAACAGTGATTTTAATGCGTGAAAGTACATACTTAATGCTTAACTGTGGCTTAAATAATTTTAATATACTCAGAGCTGAGCAAAATCAATTACTAGTGGAATTGAATTCATAATTCACAATTCAACTTAAGAATTATTTCGATAATTCACAAGCTTAAATCACCTACAATTGATTTCAATTCAAAACGAATTGAAACGTTTTGGCAATTCCAAGTCTTTTTTAGGAATTTGTGTTATACGCTTATTTACCAGTACGAATCTGTTATAATTCAAAAGGAATTGAAACTTTTTGGCAATTCCAAGTCTTTTTTAGGAATTTGTGTTATACGCTTATTTACCAGTACGAATCTGTTATAATTCAAAAGGAATTGAAACCTTTTGGCAATTCCAAGTCTTTTATAGGAATTTGTGTTATACGTTTATTTACCAATTATGCATCTGTTATAATTCAATAGGAATTGAAACCTTTTTGATAATTTCCTGCGTTTTATGTGATTTTGTTGTATAAATCAATAGGAATTAAGAACTATTTATTAATTCAATAGGAATTGAAACCTTTTTGGTAATTCAAAGCCTTGTATGTGGTTTTGTATTATACCTTTTTTACAATTATACATATTGGTGGATTGAACACTTTTTGCGGCCTTTGATTAATTCATGAATTGAATTCAATTCCAAAGCCTTAAGTCCTCATTATCGAAGAAGCTTCAATTAAATTGATTTAAATCCATTTATTTGAGGTTTGTGTATTAATAGTAATAGAATTGCGATTAAATACAGCATATTTTACTGCAAATTCGATTTATTAACAATAAATACTGCATTACTGTATAATAAGATTTATTTATATTAAAGAAAGCTTATCTGGGGTAGTATATATAGCATTTATTTAATTATACATTGATTTGTCTGTATTGAAATATGGTATTTATTTAATAGTTAGTAAACCTAAATGTAGACAATTTGATAGTATTTTGTGATGAATAATATCGTGTCGAATATAATTAAGTGTAGCGTTCCTTATATTCATTCACGGGTCGCTAGCAAGATCCGGCTTTCTTTTTTCAGTTGCGTTATAACGTTATAAGTCGGTGTTTCCATTTCTCCATCCATTGTAGTAAACGTGTCAGGATTTCATATATTTTGTTCTCTCACTGATTAGAACCAACAATATAGATAAACCATCCATATTTACTGTGTGTATTAAATGACGAAACAGTCGTATGTAAAAACAAAAAATCACAATTATTGTGTGTGTATACCCGTAAATGGTAACTTGATTATAATGTTGATTCATAAGGAAATGAAATGTTAAACTAAAAATTATTTTATATTGTTTGCATGTACGCTACTGACATGCTTACTTTTTTTAAAATTCTTTTTTTATGGAATTGAAGATGATAAGTTTTATAAATGGACGAATAATCGCTGTTAAAATGCTGCATCCTGTTTATTTTTAATGGTAAACTATATTTAGATAGTAGTTTCTTAAAAAGGAATTAAGAATTTGTTAATCGCCAATTTATATATATATATATATATAGGAAAGTTTTTCTATATTCGATTTGACGCAACTCAGATTACGTAGAAAAAATGAATTTAATTAACTATTAACGTTTTGACGTAAACGTTCAAAGTACGTAGTACCGCTAAAGCTAAAGAAAATTACGTATTAGACAGTCGAGTGCAGGCCACCCCAAATTTAATTAAATTAATGTATATAACGCATAGAATCTATAAATCTGTTATGGATCGGTTCGAAATTAATAACTTTTTAATTTGATCAGTGCATCCGCTGTTTACGAAAAATAACCTAAAGATATAATCGATTTTATAGACAAATCGAACACGATTAAGGAAATATCTGTATTTTAATCTTTAGGTATTCCCAATCAACTGCAAAGTTATTGTAAATTAATTGATATATTCTAAATGTTGTGGGGTATCCCGAATTTTCAGATTGATAGATTGATTGATCTCTTAAATATATGGAAAACCCGTTTTTTTTCTTTAATTTCCATAATCAGTTTGTCTATTTGTACTAACAAAATTAACTGATGCGTAAACTACCGTTTTGGTAATACCATAAATTCAAATGCATAATTTATATTCAATGTTTTTTATTTTCCCATGCGTAATGCACCAAAGAAAGTAGTATAATCATTAAATAAATCAACCGCGAAATTTTAATAGGTTTTTAGGGTCCCTGTGTGATTTTGTCCACCACAATTCCAAATATTTCATAATATATTGTGCAGGAATATGTTTTAAACAAATGTGCACGTCCATAATAACATAATAAACACTCGCGTCGATTGCAAACGTTTAGTATATCCTTTAATAAACCTATTTTGTAAAGAATATTTCAACCAGAAATGCTCCCAATTTTTTACCTATCGCAAAAACGAATTAAAATTTCTAAACCAATTTTTTTTCCCCAGTCATATGTGGACGACATCTGTAAAGATGCGGAAACTGCAGCGGCAGAAGACTCCAGCTACGATTCCGACTACGATGGGGACGATAAGGTCAGTGGTGTGTGCGGCGGAAGTCACCACGACGTTTCCCGTACCGTAAGCGACACATTGGGCGCCGAATTCGCCGAATATGTGTCTCACGCTGGATCCTCCCCCGGTTACACTGCACGCGTTGAATTCGCACTAAAACTCGGGTATACCGAACGTCTAGTGCAGGCAGCACTCGCTAAACTCGGCCCTAATCCTGGACAAAATGAACTATTGGCGGAATTGATTAAATTGGGCGCGCAGGGACCTAGGGGCACTGATATTGGCCTTGAAGGGGGCCTGGACTGCGATGTTCCTTTGGACCTGGGGGTTGAAATTTCAGGATGTTTACTCAGGCCCGTCGTCATTGACGGCAGCAATGTCGCTATGAGGTAAGGAAATTGTTAGCAGTTAATAAATAATAATAATATTCGTTATTTATTTATTTAATATGAAGTATACATCGTAAAAGTTTTCAAGCCACAGTCAATATAAAAATTAAGTCAATAATGCAGTAGGATTTGATTTAGTAATTCCTTAATTACTAATTAGTTATTTATCAATGTGATATTAGAGTAGAGATCCGTAATGAAATATTACGAATTAAAATTGATTGTATTTCTATGAAGCAGTTAACTATTATGTCCCCATTTAATTATTTATTAACTTCATAATAATCGAATATAGATTATAGCATCCAATCATATCATTTCGAAATCCTTGTCCCCGAAGAAACAGCTGTCAAAAGTCACGTACACAATTCTAAATATAAATCACCATGTGCAGAAATTCCTTTTGCCACACAATCGTTTTCGAATTATCGAATTTAGTTATATATCCGTTCCATTATAAATTAATGATTTATTGATATAGCATTAATAATTGTATTGGACAAAAGGAATTGAAGTCGTTTTGATAATTGTATGCGATTTTGTAATATAAATCAACAATTAAAATAGATATTTTAACTTGAAATGTGATTTTAAACCAGTCTGCCTTTTTAACAAATTGTTTAAAGCCATTTTGTGGGCTTGAAAACTATAACTAATGCGTCAATTCAATTCCAAAACTTTAAATCCTTACTATCAAAAAGGCTTCAAATAAATTAATTAAAGCCGTTTTTAATTCCTTTTGATTTAAATTCCTGTCCAGCTCTGCCTATTTTCATGGAAAAATGATATCGCCGCCTATGACATCGAATATGTTTCCCACTGATAAAATCTATTATTCTTATTTAATGAATTATCGAACAAACAATACAGCAATTCCAATGCAATCATTGATTGTTTTCTATTGCAGCCATGGCAACAAGGAAGTATTCTCGTGTCGCGGCATCAAACTATGCGTGGACTGGTTTATATCGCGTGGTCACGCCGAGATCACAGTGTTCGTGCCAAAATGGCGCAAAGAAGCACCGCGACCCGACAATCCTATCACCGATCAAGACATTCTCAGTGAATTGGAGCGCGATCGTTATTTAGTCTTTACCCCATCACGTTTAGTCGGCGGCAAACGAATGGTATGTTACGACGATCGGTACATCTTACGACTCGCATCAGAAAACGAAGGTATCGTTGTTTCAAACGATAACTATCGAGATTTAGCACAAGAAAATCCTGAATTCAAAAAAGTCGTCGAAGAACGTATACTGATGTACTCGTTTGTAAACGATCGCTTTATGCCCCCTGACGATCCTTTAGGCCGAACTGGTCCCACTTTAGAAAACTTTCTACGAATACAGCCACGGAAAGGGGATCCTCCTCGTCCGTGTCCTTATGGTAAAAAATGTACTTACGGGAATAAATGTAAATACCATCATCCGGAACGTGGGCCGTTGCCGCATAAATCTGTAACTGAGCGTTTAGTTGAGCACGCGCAAAGGCACTTACAAGCCCGGGGTGACCCGTCGCCGTTGAAGGGTAAAAGTTTGAGTTTACCCCTGAGTAGTGACGATGCGCTTAGACGTAAGACGCCGTTGAGTAGAACGAAATCTGGGGTACCGAGTAAAACTGGGGAGTTGTATGTGATGTCTGTACCGAAGAGCCATAGTGTTGAGAATGTTGCGGGGCAAAGTTTGCGGTCGCGGGGACATGGGCAAGATCAGGATTCGGATGGTGCGGCCAATTTGCATAGGAAGTTGCAGCGGCAATTGACGCTGAATCCAGCGTGTGATCCACGGTTGTATCAAATGCGACGTGGGTACTTGAGCTCGGCGGGGAGTCATCGACCACTCAGTCGGCATAGTTCAAACGCGGAGGGGCAGAATCAGTATGCATTACAGGTAGGTTTAAACATATTTAAATAAATCGTAAAAATACTAATTTTCTTTTTGCTTTTTCAGTTGCAAATGCAACAACAAAGTAACAACGCGCAAGCGTGGGATTTGCACCAGAGTGTGACTCGTATAGCGTCAGCGCCCGACTCGTTCCGTCCTTGGCCGCCAGGGCCTCCGCCCATGCACCGCCACATGCAACGGTTATCGTCTACCTCAGATCCGCAGATCAACCTGTGCGTACCGCCATCCAGTAATTGGCAACCTGTCATGTGGCCGCCACAGCATCAACAACCTCAAGTCTCTTACGCGAGCACTGAAGACGCTCGGAATAAAATGCATTATCATTTGTCGGCCATTTTCCCGGAAGAGCAAGTCCGACAGGCAATGCAATTGTATCCCGATGAGACAAATCCGCAGAAAATATGTGCCGCCATTTTGGCTATGTTCCCTAAGGACTCGCTGGGTTAACCTCGTTGGTTAATCCAATTTTGTAGTCCAATTTTGTTTTGTGTATTTGTTTACAACCAAAAATACTTTGAACGCACAAAATATGCTTTGTGTTGAGGTATGTGTCAAAGTTTTTTTTTTCGTCGTATTGAGCGATTTGTCGCTTAGGTTCACATAAAATAAATGTGTAGTTTATAGACAAAAATAGTTCTAACATTTTACATATAAATTGTATGTACTATTTCGATGTTGCTTGGATTTCGAGTCGAAATGTGGCGTATCTCGAATTTTAGGTGAAGATGTTTCTTATTTCTTACATGAATATGAAGATAAGGCAAAATTCACTGCAAAAATAGTAGTGTTTATATGAATGTAAAATTAGCGATATAGTTGCAAATTTATTATAACATATATATATATATATATATATATATATATATATATATATATATATATATATATATATATACTTAAATTTTCTATTAAAAGTTATATATATATATATATATATATATATATATATATATATATATATATATATATATATATAAAACACTCAAATTTAATTTATTACAAATTAGTATATTTGTACAACATAAATTTACTTTACATTTTAGAAAATTTTACACTTAGCTATTTTAGACACTATCTCATATATGATAGTGAAAAAATGATGTCTACATGTAATTTATAAGTAAAAACTGATTATACTAAATACTAACAAATTAATTTATTTTTTAACTTATACAAATCATATATTTATATAATAAATTATTACTATGTGTCAAATTTGCAGAAAAGCGAAATAGATTTTCTTGTTTGAGTGTGCAAATATGCAAAGAAATTTGGTTGTAAATAAGTTTAATTTTATGTTCTTTAAACCACACGTAATCTTCATATTGAAGAGAAAACTTGTACAGTTGTATCATTGATGTAGTTGTTGAGGGCTCATGTTAATTTGTTGTCTAGATTAGTGTTTCCGGTGCTTGAATATCCGCATTTTGTATTCAACTTACTCAAAATACCCCTAAAGTGATACGCCGCCCTGGTGTCACTTTTATAAATTAAAACTTGGATGTCCGCCATTTTGTTTGAATTTGTTATACAGAATAATGTGAACTGAATACACAATTGTGGGGAGTTTTTAGGCATTAGAAACAAATTTTAGGATTTTCTATAACTATATAAATGTTCGTGTCAAACAAAAAAGTGAAAAAAATTCGTAAGTTCGTAGTTCGTGCCATTGCAATCACGACCTCGTACCCGTTTGATACCGTGTATCTGAAATGTGTAATTTTTTCTTAATTGTTTTCTCATTTTAATCAAATTTATTAACTAATTGATTATTATTAATAATTGTTATTAAGTTTTTATTAAACTAAACATATTACATATAGTATAAGTAGTGATAATTTTCACCACTATTAAATAATAATAAAACTAAGCGCTACAATTTATTCTTTATTTTTTTTTTATTAAAATGACACTTTATTTATAAAGTAGGACTAATTTTCAGTTAAACGTGTTCAAATGGCTATAAAAGTATTTTTTTTGTTTATCGTGTATTTTATTTTTCAAAAAGGCGCATTGATTGTAAGCCCGTAATGGTCTGTGTTTATCAATATAAAAATATATGTTTGTCAAAAAAATATACGCGTATTATTTACTTAAATACATGTATCAATTTAAATTACAGAAACAAACATGTTTTATTTACTATTTCCGTTAGATTACGGTATACAGATTTTTTATTAGCGTCTTTTATAAAATAGCGAAAAGCTCCTTCTAAAACTGTATAGCAATACCAATGTAGCCAAACGTAAGAAAAAAAATATTTTACGACACATTTTACGCCAAAACTATACAAGCATAAATATTTCATTATTGAAAAATACGAATTTACTGCTATTTACATGAAATTTATAGGTTTAAGTTACAAATATATATTGTTATTCAAGATTTAAATTGGATTTTTGTTTATGAAATGTTGGCAACACTACTTATAGGAACTCGGAACTACACTGAAACAACTAAGGTTTTTTGAAAATCTAATTTATTTATGAATTATTGATGTTATTTGATTATTATGTAATTTACTGTATGTATTAATGCATTTAGATTATTAGTTTTATGTTTAGTGAGTTTAGTATGAGGTATGAGTGTTAAAAAAAGTGTTGAAAAGTGCAGTGTAGTGGCAAGCAAACGTATCAATTAATGGGTTGATGAAACTGGTACTAGTGGGAGAGAAAATCAACGAAATCAAGCCTGACGGGATAGGCGGTGTACCTTTTTCGCCATTTTACGTGGTTAAAATGAATAAATCTTATAAATTATTAGTGTAATTGCTTTAATAGAAAATATTAGTTTATTGAGTGTGTATACAACATGGGCCAAGTGCCAGAAACATTAAACACGTTTGAGGTATATACAGTTGTAAAATGGTCCTTGAAATTTTTGACATTTCAACAGACGGAGTGAATGTTTTCTTCGAGTGCGAATACCTGCATTAGTTATTTCATTATTTATGCATAACGGAGTTATTGTAGTGCCAGTTACTTTTAATTTCAATTACATAAAGTATTGATGAGCTCCGACCCGGACACGGTTGTGACTCACTTAAAATATTGACAAATGTGTGTGTATATTTTGATAACTGGGGCGATATTTTATCTCGGTTCTGTGTGTTTTCCCAAATTGGTATATAACTAAGTACAGCGACATAATTCGGTTGAAAATGTGTCTTTTTTTTTTGGTGTGACTTAATTTTTTATGAATTCATCTTTATAATTTTTTATGATAGCGTCATACAGTAATTTTTTCTTCCTTTAATTTATTCATTTACATTGATTTCCTTTTCGTATTAACGGTTGTTAAATTGATTGGGTAAACTGTTAAATTTAGAAGCTAATAACCCTATTTATTAGGGTTCGCACACAGCCAAATTAATAATTCTGCTGTGTAATTTTGTATAATTAAACTTAGTTTTTCTTTCAAACGTACACATTTATTAATTAAATTTAAAGTAGTTATTTTAAAACTATAATTTTTCTAATAATTGAAAACTACTTTTAAGTTAATCTAACCCCAATCATTTAATATTAGCGGTTTTTTAGTCTCACAACAACTTTGCTTCGATTTGAATATAAACTACTACAAAACATGTTTTTTTTTAATTCACAGTGAACCAATTAGTAATTTGGATTAGAATTTACAAATAATAATTCAGTTTGTTTTATGATAAACAATGCTAACATTCACAATAAAATTAACGGAATTAATAATAAATTTTGTTATTGTGAACGGTAGCATTGTGCGTCATATAACAAACTGGAATTATTACTGCTAAATTCTAAGCTAAATCACCACTTGTTTCACCTTTAAGGTCCATTCACAGCGAGCCAATTAGTAATTAAGACTAGGCAGTACACTTAATAATCCAGTTTGTTTTATGACAAACAATGTTAGCATGCACAGTAACAAAATTAACGCAGAACGTTGCGAACGTTACCATTGTTTGTCATACGACAAACTGAGTTATTAATTGTTCTTTCTAATCTTAATTGCTAATTGGTTCGCTCTGAATGGACCTCTAAGCTGTAGCGAACCCAATAATAATTTAAATTAATAATTACAAATACTAATCTAATTTGTTTTATGACAAGCATTGATAGCATTCACAGGACCAAAATTAACCCAATTATAAATTTTATTGCTGTGAACGTTAACATTGTATGTTATACAACAAATTAGAATTATGACTAGTAATTTCTAAGCGAAATTAATAGTAATTAAGTTTAGAAATTACTAGTAATTAATCCAGTTTGTTGTTTGATATACAATGCTAATGTTCACAGCAACAAAGTTTATAATTGTGTTCATTTTGGTTCTGTGAATGCTAGCATTGCTTGCCATAATACAAACTAGAGTGATGAGTAGCATTTTTATTATCCATGGGCGGATAATTGTTTCATGGCGATCCCTCGATTTCTCGCTAGGCCAAACTATACTTGGCATACTTAATTACTAAGTGGTTCTCTGCGAATTACTTGACTGGGTTTAATTCTAATTCGCAATTCAACCTATACTATAAACTACATTGTAACAATTTACGTAGAAACTACATATGAATTCAAGTAAAAATGAATAATTATGTAATATTCCAGATTATTGCATGATATAATCAGACAAAGAATAGAAAACTAACGAATCAACAATGCCATTACCAAAGAGAGTAGTGGAACCTGTCCACGTTGCTCGAGGCACAATACCTGAAGATTTCCCATTACCATCCGAGTTAGAAACATTAACAAATGGAACATTAGCCAATACCGTACGCCAGTTGTCATCCCTCAGCAAACATGCTGAAGATTTATTCGGGGAGCTGGCGCGAGATGCAGCACAAATTAACGATAGATCGAATTCACTTCAAGCTCGAATCGACAGGTTAGCTGTCAAGGTGAGTGTAAACAATCGAAAATGCAACGCATACTTAAAAAATCTTCTACATTTTAACACCGATTTTCCACGAAATCCTCCAAACCGGGGACGTTATGTTTACTCGAATTCTCGTATCTTATGTTTAAACGTGGATATAAAATTTTCTTACACGTTTGTTTGAAAAATAATAAAACAAGTTATTAGGAAATTTGTTTGAATAATAAACATCTATAGTTTTATGTATCCCTGGTTAATAAATAGTTTTTGGTTTCATAGTTATCAAATTTTATTTGTATTCTCTGTATTTTATAAACTTAATTTACTATTTATCGATAATAGCGATAAGGCTATTTACTTTAGTCTTATTATCTTTCTAAGCAGTACATATATAAAAATGATAATTATCGTATAAATTACGTAATTAATATTTTTTATTACCATATATTTATATTTTTGTTTGAGGTGTAAAAGGAATTATTGTTATCATAAAAAACTGAAGTGGTCTTCACTCGACTTATACATAGTTTTCCCTGGATGAATTGCAAACACAATAATAATAATGAAATATTCCATCAATTTTGTATGTAAAAGGTAACACAATTGGACAGCACCGTTGAAGAAGTATCATTGCAAGACATCCACATGCGGAAAGCGTTCAAGAGCGCGGTGGTGTTCGATCAGCAGATATTCTCTCGCGGCACAATGCCAACAGCAATGCTGGAAACGTACAAAACATGCGATAAACCACCACCGCTCGACAAACTCAATTGTTATCGAGAAGATGGCAAAGATGGCTTGAAATTCTACACGGATCCGAATTACTTCTTCGATCTGTGGCGACAAGAAATGCTCAAGGACACCGAACGGATGATGCACGACCGAGGGAAAAAAGTTTGTGAATTTTTTTTATATATATATATATATATTTTATTGTTAAATATTATAATGTGAAGTATTTTATGCAAAAAAAGCTTTATTCTATTGTTCTTTGGATTTCAAACCATGGCAAACGAGTACCAAATTTGTATGTTTTATTTTTAGAGGTATAACAAATTATTGTTTAATATTTTGATGACTCAGTGAGTTATGTGCGAATAGGAGTGTTCGCATAAATTAACTATCATATTACTTCATCGTTAATCTTGACATAATTTCTCTGTTTTGATTATCATCCATTACAGCGCATTCATTATTTATATTCCTAGACACATTTTCTAATTTTTTTTTCTAACTATCTGCATATATTACATACAATCATTATTTATGATTACTATCGGAAAAAATTCAAACCCAGTTCGCCCCGAATAGACACAACTTTTTTTTTTTTTTTAGCCACACCGGCCCCGCACCGAGGGTGGCCAAGGCGGCCGGCATAAGAAGCGTGTCCGGCAGCCGCACAATACGCGGGAGCGTCAACGTCAGCTGGCTGTCGGTCACGGCGAGCACATCATGCCGCAAAACGTCACATACCGAACGCCGCCCCAATTGCAGCCGCAAACGCAGCAACAACAGCTCGACGACAGCGGCTACCTGGGCGTTACGCTACAAGATTCACGTCCACCACGTCCAAATTCAATTGAACTACGCCGTAGTTACCAAACGGAAACGATCGACGGACTATACAGTCCGCATCAACCTAGTTCGCCTACCGAGCAGAACTTCCAGCAACATCATCCGCAAATGACGTACGAGGACACGATCTACCAGCAACAGAACATCTACGGGCAGGGGCCTATGAGCTCGGAGAGCCTCTACGGCCAGTCCAGCACGCCTACCAGAGCCCCCACAAATAAGGTAATAAATATTCAAAAATATTTATATATATATATATTAAAAAAAAATCTTTAAGGTGCGCCCAACGGTACCGCCGCCAGCGCCGCCGAGCAACAGCTCGACCCCATCCGCGAGCAATACGCCAACGCGCGGTCGTAGTGTCTCCACTGCTCGGGAGACGCTACCGCCGCCGCCCCCGCCTCCAGAGACCATGTCGCCACCGAACGGTGTGCCCGCTCATCTGTTGAGCAGACGAGAAAGCGGGTCACGCTCAAACAGTCCACATTCCCACACGGCAACTCCTGAGCCACCCCTCTCTGAGCATTTACCCCCGCCCCCACCCATTCCTCGGCCTTCTCCCCCCAAACAAGAGTCGCCTACAAATGCCCCACCTCCCCCTCCATTGCCTCCACCACCCCCAGTCGCTATCACAAACATGAGTATAATTGCAAATGGACCTACACCGAAAAGTCCACCGAGTATGATTAATGGAGATATGAAAATAATGGGTGAATCACCGCCTAAATTGACGCCGGTTAAGGATAGGAGTATTTCGAGTAAGATGGCTCCGATCCCTATGATTGATCCGCGTAATGATTTGTTGAAAGCAATTCGCGATGGGATTAAGTTGAGGAAAGTGGAGAAGATTGAGCAGAAGGAGGTTGAGCGAGGCAATGGGTTGCATGATGTAGCGTCGATATTGGCGAGGCGCGTTGCGGTCGAGTTTAGCGATAGCGATTCGGCGAGCGAGTCTGAGTATGATAGCGATGGTTGGGGGGAGAATGAGACGAGTGCGTGACATAGGGCCGGGACCACTGGCCGCATGAGGAAAGCTAGTGTTGTCTCGTCTGCTAGCCAAATGTATTAAAATGTGCTACTCCCCCTTCAACGAACGTGTAGACGGTCGCGGGTCGATGCATTTCTCGCGAATTGTCTTCATACCAAACTCTTAAGAGGAATCCCTAGCTCGCTTTTAGAGAACCAGGTTGCTGCTACAATTTTTCGAAATATGACTACAAAATGTATTTTTAGTAGATATTTCTGTTAATACATGCAAGTTAAAAGTTCTATCTAGGCTTGTACAGGCGTACATTGTGAATATCGGTCTTCAATTCCCAATAAACTGATAATAAAAATCTTTTTTTTTTTAATATTTCGGCTGTACACTTGTGCAATAGCGACATATTTTTTTTAATTTAGGGTCAGAAAACGTCAAGAGCGGAAGAATTACGCAACTGGGTAGGGATTCCTTTTAAGGTTTGTCCACATTAAAATTAGTGCCAATCCATATGTAATAGAGCTCAGGCACGTTATTTCCCACCACAGTCAGCTGTTGAACCAACAAGCACAAATTATAGAGCGTTCACAGTTAATACTATTTACAGTAAAGCTGATAGTGGTGCCTATATACAAATTATAAGTTTGATAGTTGGTCATTTTGCAACAGTTTTATTCGCATTACAATTACACCGAGTCAATTACAATTAAAATCGGCGATTTTTTAACTGGATGATTTGGAAAATTAACTGTTTCATGTGTCTAAATGTTTAAATGTGAATTAATAAATTATGTTTTGGGTCATGGGTTGTAATTGAATTTTCTACTAATTGTAATGTGAATATACGCCTTTACATAATCCTGTTTACTGCTACAAAACGTTAATAAATCATCTAGAATATCTAGGTGATAACCCCCCGTGTATTATGTATATTTTAGCAAGAAAAATACTGTAGTCTTCAGTATAACGAATCGTGTATATTCATCTGGTCGAAACAAGAGATTTGTATATTTTATGATGACATTAAGATTAATTTATGCGCGCGCGTGTGTGTATTATATCCAATGGCTTTAAGAAACACATATTAACTATTTATCAGTGAATAATATTACTTTCCGTGTATCGACATGTTCCTATTACATTCCTAAACCGTAATTTAGGCTTTCATTCCTAGAATGTAAACGGCTAACCTATATGAAATTATCTTTCCGTATATACAGGACTATATAATACTCGAAAGCAATGAATCGCATACTGGCAAGTACGCATGCTCCAAGCATATGCGCACTACACATGCGTATAGTCTATTTTTACTCATTTAAATGAAATATTAAGGCATGTGAAACCGAAAGTAATATCTATTATACGACTGATTCTTGATTGTAAAAATGATGAACTTGTTTACGAAAATTGCAAAATGGAAACGCAACGAATGGTATATACATACTTGCTTTCTTTAGCTCTTCAAGGTGTTAGAGGTCGTCAGATGTGTCAATATTGGAAATAATAAATAAATATAACTTACTACTCAAAATAAAATCAAGTAACTGTTTTATACATTCGTGTATGTAGAATGCTCCTATGCATGCATGAACGAAAAGATTATAATTAAAATTCAAATGATTGTGTGAATGTATATTGGAAAATATATTATAAATATAATATTTCTCATCTAATTTCAATGTGTTGTTTGTCCCAAAGCAACTAAATTAAAATGTTTCCCGATATTCCCGGCCATTTTTTTTAGTTTATGCATAATTTCATTAAGAAAAAGTGTTTGTCTCGTCGCCCTGAATCCAAAAATATAACTTATATACTTGGATGTTAGTCGTAAGACCTAATTTGTGACCTCTGAAGGTACCGGAGCGATTTACACCAAATTCCCTACACATATTAATTAGCATCCTATTTGAATCCGTTCGCAATTTAAATTCAATCGCTCGTATATTTCCCGAGTTATAGGGCCCCAAAATTTGGAGCCCCCCTTAATACTGCCCTTATAAAAATAATTTAAACACCCAAAAATACTACTAAATATTCTAAGATATTTTATGTCTACAAGGTTTCTCCATATTGTTAACCCAAAGGCCATAAAAAATATTATAATTTTAAAATATGCACATTTCACGAACGAATCTATGCGCTTAACAGACACGTGATACATTTGGACACCCTTAAACAGTCCCTGCCTAAATTATATATACTTTATTATGGATAAATGCATGAAATTACATGAATTCCTAGAAACATTTAGCTTAAAAAAATTATTAAATTCTTTTTTTATTGTTATTGCGTCATCTTGGATGTTCTATGTTAGAAAGAAACAGACTTATGTAAAATCAATATTGTCTATCTGCGTCATAAATCACATGCCCATTGCCTAATCTTATAGAACTTATAGGTTAAAACACCGAAAGTCGTAACAAAAATATTTATTAAATAAAATGGGCAATTCTAGTGAAAAAGTAAGTGCAGCTACAACAGTAGAGGTAGAAAACAAGAAACCGGAAGGCGAAAAAAAATGTAAGGCCTGTTGTGCTTGTCCGGAGACGAAGCAAGTCAGGGATGCTTGGTAGTTATATAAAAATCGTTAAATTGAAGATAAATACTATATTTTAAATTTGTAGTATTATAGAAAACGGCGAAGAAAATTGTGGCCCACTGATTGAAGCACATAAGCAGTGTATGAGGAAAATGGGGTTTAATATTTAAGTTACTTAACCTGTATTTGTTATAAAGTGAATTATTTAATAAAAAATAAATTATTAGTGCGTGTTTGTGTGTATTTTTGTATTAAAAATTATTAGAAATATTCGTTATGGAAACTGATAATGCAACACAGGAAGCCAGGACGTTTTTGCGTGAGAGATTTCTCAGGTTCATTGCAAAAATATCTAGTAAACAATATAATTAATTAAATTTAATTATATAATTAATTATATTTGTTGCAGCTGGGCAACGCAGTGAAATCATTTTGCATGAACATGTTTCTGTAAAAGGGAAACTACGCGGATTTGATTCAAATTTTAAGAATATCATCGTTGAAGACCTAGAAACGCCGTATGTACCCGTGGAAAAAGCGATTTTACGAACCAGCGATATTATATCTATACATTTATCAGATATGCCAGCAGAATTACTCATTAACTAATTTTTATGTTTTATTTTGATAAGAATGTTTCATTCGTAATTGTAACAAAGCATTAATAAATATACAGTTGGCTATTTACAAATATAAACATTTTGTTTTTTGTTCTTAAAATTAATTACTCTTGTTGAATCGTTAAAACCAGTAAAATGGATGAAGATACTATAGAAAAGTTTAAAAAATTTCCTATTTTGAAAGAGACAAGGGTAATTATATATATATTTTTTATCGAATTTACGTGTTTGAATTATGTTTGCCTACACACAAATCAGTATGCCGACAAAATGCTTTAATAAATGACGTGCCGTTGACAGTCTAAATGTCAAACTGTAACAGTCTAATCAAATTTTAAATATTAATAAATAAATAGAATTAATATGAATGAATTTTTTAATCAATTACAAAAAAATCTGTTCGGTTCAAGCTTGGTTTATACAAAAACTATAAATGTGTTCAGTTTGTTCACCTCTATCCTGAACAACATTTTAACTTGAATTTTAATTCACACTTAGTTTATATATACTAACGTATTTTATATTTCAAGTTGAAATATAAATTAAAATTAAGGCCCAAGTGGGCCAATTCTCACTTGGGCTGTTAATTATTCTCGTTTGTCACGTCAGTAGTATGCGCCTAACTGTGTTCGCTCACTCTGCGCACCCTAATGGCGTCATTACTAGTTAGAATTCTAACTTAGCGTGAAACAGCACATTCTGTATTAAACACGTAATGTTTTCGACTTAAATAATAACTAAGACTTACTATATATGCCATAAAACTATTAGGGAATAGTCAATTAGAGCAATGTATTAGACACTTAACAAATATAACGTTTCAATTTGGAGTTTAAGCGCTATAAACATTTAATGTCTAATACATTGGTTCAATTTACTATTCCTAAATAATTTTATGGCATATTTAGTAAAGGATTGTCCACAGCGAATGATTTAGTAATTAGGCTTAGAAAATTACAAATAATAATCTAGTTTGTATTATGAGAAGCAATGTTAACATTCCAAGGAACACAATTTATGAATTTTGGTACTGGGAACGTTAACCTTGTATGTCATACAACAAACTGGAATTATTACTTATAATTTCTAAGCTTAATTACTATTGGCTTCACTGTGAACATGTTTTTAGCATTGCTTACAATGCAATCTAGATTATTATTTGTAATTTACTAATTTGGTTCGCTTTGAACAACGCGACAATTGGAATTATTACTTATATTTACTGCCCATATAGCACAGAATGCTTAAAGACGTATTTTAAGATGGCTTTAGGCATTCTGTTTCGCTGTGAACAATCCTTTACGGTGTGATGGGAGTATTTCGCAATAAGCTCAAGGCTAGAGTTAGTGTAATGGTTATAAACCGGGCTTGAATTATATCGAGGGTCGCCGCTAGGCGGCATTCGTTCCACCCATAGACTCATAGACTGACGTCATGTATCGGCCATTTTAAAACTGCTATTTGTGAAACGGTGAAATAAAATTCATTTTGTATGCTTTATCGTAATTAAGATAATATAAAACGTGTTTATAGATAAGTTTTAACAATATACACATAGAAATCATGGACGATAAAGCATCTTCGAAAGAACTGGACCAATGGATCGAGCAACTTAACGATTGCAAGCAACTGACAGAAAATCAAGTTAAAACACTTTGCGATAAGGTACGTTTAAAAATTGCATTTAACACAGTAATAACACAGTAGGAAAGTGATGTATTATCAAAAATACGACAGCGTTTGCAATGAGTCTAGTCAGAAAAGACGTGTATCTATAATTGGAAAATTGTTGATGCACAGTTGATGCTTTATGGCTTTTTAGGTTTAACTGAAGAAGTAATTTTAGATGTAAATTAGGGAACATGTTGGTATTATTTGGTTGCAGGCTAAAGAAATTCTAGCGAAAGAATCAAACGTACAAGAAGTGAAATGTCCGGTAACAGTTTGCGGGGATGTTCACGGCCAGTTCCACGATTTAATGGAACTGTTTCGAATAGGAGGAAGATCGCCAGACACAAATTACTTATTTATGGGTGATTACGTTGATCGCGGCTATTATTCAGTTGAAACCGTCACTTTATTGGTTGCACTCAAGGTAATTCACACTTTACTTATTTTACACTTACATCATTTACAATACACAAAAACAAAACAAGCCCAAAAAAAAGTCATGTTTTAATATTGATCTACTAGGTTAACCCGTGTACACTATGTGCCCATATCATATACAGAATACACTCCTCACCGATTCATCTAATTAAATAATTTGATAGGTGGAGTATTTTTTATAAATGTTGACGCAACGATTATTATGAAACAATTTTGTAAATTTATTAACTTTAATTTGTGGCCATTTTTGTGTTATTGCCGCAATATTTATAAAATGCCATTATCTTGCTGTAAAAAGTTGCACCATCAATAATTAAATATGACTAATTAAATAATATACAAAAAAAAAAAAAAAAAATCCCTTGGACTTTCTTAATTTTGATGATACACTACTAAATAAATAAATAATTTTGTATATAATTGTGGTGAAAATCATTTATATTTATTAATTTAAGTTTAATTTAATTGTTGGATAGAAATAATTCACAATAGAAAAAAAAAAAAAAAAAAGTTATAATTTCAAAACTTCACAAATCTTAACTATTTGAAGATTTTAATGTCAAAATACATGAAAATCTCGAATATTCATTAAATGAACAAAAAACATAATATTTAATACCATTAATCGCGAACAGAATACGAAGAATCAAATATTTTTATTATCTGCTGTAAATTTCACTAAAAACGACTTATTAGGTTTTGCAGTTTAACCATCGATATATATATACATATATATATATATATATATATATATATATATATATATATATATATATATATATATATATATATATATATACATATATATATATATATAGTACTATCCAATTTAAAATTTCCTTATTGACACATTGATTGCTCCATATCTGAATCCATTACTAAAAGAGCGTTCTACACATACATACATATAAACACATACATCTGGGTGTATATATATATATATAATATACTTAAAATATTGAACAATGCTAAAAATATGGTTTGCTTGTTGTTTTTTTGTATTTATTAAAATTCCCCATAAATGTTTATTGAATTTTCTATTATATCGCTCAAATTAGCGTTCTACACATACATACATATAATATACTTAGAAAATTGAACAGTGCTAAAAATATTGTTTATTGTTGTTGTTTTTTTTTTATTTCCCCATAAATGTTTATAGAATTTTCTATTATATCGCTCTATATAGCGTTCTACATATATATATATATATATATATATATATATATATATATATATAATATACTTAAAAAATTGAACAGTGCTAAGAATATTGTTTGTTTGTTGTTTTTTTTTTTAAAGTCCCTATATGTGTTTATCGAATTTTCTATTATATCGCTCAAATTTTAATTTGGGTTAACATATTCTGTCTGTTGAGTTTATTTTTATGCAATTCATGTATTTTTAGCCTCTTTAATAGTTAAAAACTTTATATCAAGGGCGTTTTTTATTATAGTAAAAATCATATAAACTCTTTTTATTACTAAAACAGATGCCGATCAATTATTTTAACAGGTTTTCGGCCAGAATACTTTAATAAGTTTTATGTTATAGATTATGTGTTTATTTTAGTTAAAACTAAATTTACAATATATACATTATTTAACTATTTATTTTAATTATAATGTGTAAATATACAAGAAATAATTGTATATTTACAATTTGGTGCAGATTTCATGGAATTTGCGATATTCTGGAATATGTACAATTTTATTTATAGTGTTGCTAACCTATATTATTAAAATAATTAGATTGTTTTTTGTATTTCACTCGCTTTTTTTAAATAATTTATTTAATCTGAGGTTATTATATAAATTTATACGAGTTTAAAAACAAAAGAAAATCCCCCCACTCGACGTATATTTAGGGTAGGGAAGTATCCTAATGTATGGGGTTCTATTGCAGGTCCGTTACCGGGAGAGAATAACGATTCTGCGAGGCAACCACGAATCCCGACAGATTACGCAAGTGTACGGTTTCTACGACGAATGTCTGCGGAAATATGGGAACGCAAACGTTTGGAAATTCTTCACAGACCTGTTCGACTATTTGCCTCTGACCGCCCTTGTAGATGGCCAAATATTTTGTTTGCACGGCGGCCTCAGTCCTAGCATAGACACTTTAGATCATATCCGCGCCCTAGATCGTTTACAAGAAGTACCCCACGAAGGACCCATGTGCGATCTGCTTTGGTCTGACCCCGACGATAGGTAAGACAGACTCTCTACTTTTATCTATTTCTTTATTTATTTACGCCGAAATCTACTGTGTCACTTCTGTTTGCCTGTAATCTTTTTGTTGTATTATTGATTAGTCGACTTATATAAAACTTGTGCCATTTCGAGTTCAATGACATCGAGATTCTATAGTTTTTTCTTGAAACCATTAGTGCATTAAGCTTTATTTTTCCTCAAAACGATTCATCTTATTACTGACGCCTTTAAAATATACACATTTTTAGGTTTGAAATTAAAAACTATCAATTTTGAAATTTATACGTATACATTAAAGGACTAAATATTGTTGCAATCAATGTTTTACATTTTATCCCTACAAAATTCAATGGTTATTAGTTAAAACATTTTTTCTAAATAAATAAAGGAATGTAAACATTTATTGAATATATACGGCGAGCTAAATACATTGGTGCTTGTTACAAACGTCACATTTTATATTATTTAAGCGCAAATTTTCTAAATTTATTTATTTAACTACAATTTTACCGCAATTCCTAAACTCTACATAAGGTGATTTTTATTTTCTTGAACGTATTCAATATGATTGGTTTGTAACTTGAGATTTAATCGGAAATACACGTTTTTAGCATTAGTGTATTGATAATAAATAATGGGAACATAACTGCGCACATAACAACTAAGAATTTTATATTTATTGTTGTTTTGTTTATAATGCAATATTTTGTATTGTTATTTATATTATAAAATACATTCGATATGAATTATTAAACACGCCAATCATGTAGGCACTAAAATTATTTCAAGGATATTTTGTTTTAAATTCGTTGAAACGTCGACCTTGCATATTCGTTTATTGACAGAAAATTGCTATTGATTTTGCTGAATTAGATTTTATAACTCAATTTAAAACTAGATATATCCAAGTTTTTTATAGAATTATGACCAAATTGCTACGTTACCGAACACAGTTAAAAGAGAAAAATAAATTTTCTTTTTTGTTGATAACATCTAAACCAATTTTCGCAAAAGAAATGAATCAGTTTTTCTGCGAAATAGTCACGAACTAGTTCAACAATTCGTTATTTTAATATTTTCAACCCCAATTAAAAGTGGGTTATCTAACTAGGTGAAATATAGATTTTCCATAAAATGACTTTGTCATATAAATTTGAGTGCAATTACATAAGTGACAGTTATCTTTTATGAATGTCATACGAGACAAGAGTTCAAATAACTCACCATTTTTATTTATCTTTATTTTTAACACTTCGGTGCTATTAAATTACTGTCTTTCTGCCCTGGTTGTTCTTGCGTGGGTTTCACATTTTCCCTTTGTTCTACTTACCTTCATTTATTTTCTGCATGCGAAATACATCATTATAATCATATAATTTAATTTACTGTATTCAATCATAGAAACAAGACAAATTTTACTTTCTTGGACAAAAACATATACAAATATTTCATTAAAATGTACTAATTTAATCATGAAATATGTCGAACTCATAATTTGAACCAATATAACCCCCCTGAATCGAATATAGCTATTTTCGAAATGACGTGTGTCTGTGAACACTGTAGAGCCCAAAACAAAGCGTTCTACACACACATTCACACAAACACATACATCTGGGTGTTTATATATATATAATCACATAAATCAATGTTTCCTTTCATTAATGTAAATATTACAATTAAATATTTGCGTTTAAAACAACTACGAAATTATTTGTATTTATTTAGTTGTAAACACTATGACAAATCGTTCTTAATAATGTACCATTATGTTTGTGTAATGATGAATATAATTACGTATTTAATTAAATCTATTTGAAACATAACGCTACAATGAATAATTTAATAACATTCCAGTCTACGTGTCAAAAGAACCGTCATCGGTCATGTAACATTATTCCAATACGGCAATAATTTCTGTGAAAGTTTGTATGAATGTTGTTGTGTTATTTCAGAGGTGGTTGGGGTATATCGCCCCGTGGAGCCGGCTACACGTTCGGCCAAGATATCTCGGAGACGTTCAACCATTCCAATGGTTTGACGCTTGTGTCCCGTGCCCATCAGTTGGTCATGGAAGGCTACAACTGGTGTCATGATCGTAACGTTGTCACCATTTTCTCCGCGCCCAACTACTGCTATCGATGCGGCAACCAAGCTGCCATCATGGAGCTCGATGATGCCCTCAAATATTCATTGTAAGTAAATTCAAACTAGTTTAAAATGTGTAATCTCATGGGTTTTTGTTACAGTTTGCAGTTTGATCCGGCACCACGTCGCGGCGAACCTCATGTAACAAGAAGGACTCCGGATTATTTCCTGTAAAACAACTTATTCAACAATTTCAAGAATCCACAAGAAACCAACCAACTGTATTTAGCGGAAAGCCACGCATCTTGGCTCTCATTTATCCCTTTCTAAGCTCCTCCCCCTTAAAATCCAGCGCCACGCCCCTCCCCCCTACCCCTATCTCTTTCTCGATTTCTATACGCCCTGTAACCAATCACGTTGGTTTGCTGGACGCGCGAAACTACACAACACACCGAGCCCGCATCACACCGCCGTATGTACACACCACACACACTATAATTTTGATTTTTCTATCTTTATTCTCTGTACTTTTCATGTGTTATAATTTTGTACTGTCAACTTTATGGTTTTTATTGTTCTATTATTATTAATTAATAATCTCTTTTTTTAAATAATGTTTTCGATGTTTAATCGTAGCGTGTTTAATTAAATGTAGAGTATTCTGGATATATTTCGATGACGGAAGAATAAAATCTACCTTGTTTCAGAGTACAAAATTTATGAGTTTTTATTTTATTTCATTCTTGAAATAGTGTTACTAGTTTTTAATACTAAATCACTTATAATCTGCTTTAATTTCTCTGCAAAAATAATCAATTCGTAATTTGGTAACACTGTTTTACAGAGTGTATATATGTGTCTACAAACTGGCGGTGTAATCGGGACTACAATTTCTATATATCTATTTACTTTAGTTTTTTGTACGCATTTGGTACTTTTTGGACGTACATAATATTGTGCTTTAATCTGCGAAACTGTTGAATAGATGATTCATAATTAACGTACCCGTATATTGAATAATAATTAATAATAATAAAAACAAGAGAAAAAATGATGTAGTATTCCGCGAGCATTACAGATGAAACAATTTACACGACTGTCTCCTTTTAATAATTTGCATTTTTAATTCAATTTCTAGTACAAGTACAAAATTTTCCCCAAAAATAAAATAAATAAAATATGTTTTGCACAGCAATAACTATAAAATAGTGCAATATTCATGATTTTATTTCCAGTACTAAACAATTGGAAATAACAAGACAGAAATTGAATTAAAAATATATCTTTTATTTATTTTTAATGCTTAAAACAGGAGTATTGTATAATAATTTCAATTAAATTTTTATTTATGTGCTATTAGATGCTGTGTAGTTACAACACATGAGAGTATCGGAATCTTTGTTTTAGTTCGATTTAATTAGCGCGATTTTATTTGTGATATACACCACAAAATACTAATTACATCGGGACTTTCGTTAAATAGGTTTAACCTCACATAAGTTGGTACATTCAAATAAACCAACCACTATCAAGTTTCGTAAATTTAATAGTGCGTTTGATTATAACAGTAATGCCAACTTTAGGAAACTTATTTGATCGTAGAAAAGTGGGGTACATGCCTGATTGTAATTATTCCTAATTTAAATTTATATCATCATTATACTCTTATTACAGTCTTATATTCTTCATACCAAATCTTATCCATAACCTGTATTACTTCATATAGAATTACAAGAAATGAAAAAAAAAAAAACATTGTTAGTTAATCATAATAATACATATAAGAAAAAGAATTAATGAAATTTATGTGTCGCTATATGTAATTTTAGTGTGAATTTAATTTTAAAAATGAAGCAAAATTATGCCTGTATATCGAGTTGAATATCGTAAAAAAAAAAAAAGTTTTCATATTTTTCATTGGATATTTCAATTTAAAACAGTTTTTTTAATAGTGTGCATTTTTTGTGAGACTGTATTATGGTAAGGACGTTAATACAGCACGAGTGGTTTTAAAACTCGTCTAGTATGTTTCATAATTCATTTGATTCTCTTTTATTTAAATCTCAAATATTTCCAGTGATGTTTATCTGAATTTTTATATCATTTATCAATCAGTTTTGGTCACACACACGTTAGCTTTAATAATTAAAATGAATTACATACGCCGCCATTTTGATGACTTACACGAAATGGCGTCTGAAATACTCATGTAAACTTTCAGATAATACGTTTTGTTATTTATAAAAGATGTTTTTATAATGAAACATACTCGATGATTGAATTAAGTTTAGTGTGAATGTAAAATGTATGATTGAGTGCTACAAAAAACATTTTTAAAAGCAAAGTTAATTTTATGATATTCAAAAACAATTGGCACATTATATACAATCATTAATAAGAATTTCATTATGCCTAAGTGTGAGTTATATTACTTAGGTTAAGCAACACTACAAAAAAAAAAATACATATAACATGCAAAAACAATGTTAAGTTAAACGTAATGAATAATATTATTAATTTGATCAAGTGACACTTAAGAGAATTATAATGTTCTCTTAGTTTCGGTTAATTGAAAATAAAAAAAAAAACTGCGCTGTAGGGTTGTATGTTAAATAAGTGATTAAATTTTCATTTGTACCAATCATAAGATTTTTACTTCTCCTTTTCAACCATTTTGTTCTATTTATATAAAGCAATATTGTTGTAATATTTGTTTCAAATTCGTTTCTTTTACTGTAACATTTAAAAATGCGTAAAGTACGGAAATGTTAAGTTTATGTAACGGATTAAATTTTCGAAATTTTCCGTTCGAATCGTACATATATTAAGATGCTGCAGGCCAGGTATTAACAAACGCAAATAAATATATGATTATATTTAAAAAAAAAAAATGCTTATCACATATCGTATGATATTTTCTTGTTTACAAGATTCCAAGGTTTGATTATTAACATACTGGAATTTCTTGTGTTTTGATATATAAAGTTTTGTTATTTAGTTGTAGACAAGTTTTCTCTATTGCTATAATCATTTTATGTTCGACGAGTTTACAATATGCCAGAATTAAAGGTAAGTTTATTTAAATATATTTTTAATCGTTGTTTTATTTGTACGATGTAAACTAATACATTTTTTAAAATTATATCTGCAACTAAACATAAATAATGTGATTTATTCTATTTGGTACAGCGCCATTTGCTTTTTAATTAAAACATACAAAAAATTACGTTATACTCTGAAGTTAAATAAAAAGAAAACAAATCTATTTTTAATGGAAGCTTAAAATTAATTTTTTTTGTACGGTAGTATTTATCAGGATTCGGTTCTGAATTCACTTCAGAGGATCCAAGATGTGTTGGTGCGCTCCCAGAGGGACAAAACAACCCACAAGAATGTCCTTATGGACTATACGCGGAGCAACTATCAGGGACTGCGTTTACTGCACCTAGACATACCAATAAACGAACATGGTTCTACCGGATACGACCTTCGGTTGTCCATCGTCCATTTAAAGCTATTTCCAATGGTGGAATTACCAATAATTGGGATAAACAACCACCGAACCCAAATCAGGTATATTTAAATTATCTTTCATAATATGAGTATTGTAGCATTTTATTCTTTAGATGAGGTGGAACCCATTTGATTTACCAAATAAAAATGACAAAATTGATTTTGTCCAAGGTTTATATACTGTGTGTGGTGCAGGAGACCCAAGGGCCAGAAATGGCATTGCTATCCATATATTTTCTTGCAATACATCGATGAAAAATAAATGTTTTTATAACTCTGATGGAGATTTTCTTATTGGTAACAAACATTTAATACTATCTAGTTTACCACTGCAATTGCTATTACTCTGTTTAATGAACAGATTCAGTACTTACGGGGCGGAGCTAGAATTGCGCAGTGCAGTTCGCGCTTAAACACTATAAAAATTAACAAAACGCGGAAAATATTTAATTCATAGTAACCATTGCATTTTAGTTCCACAGCAAGGAAATCTACTTATAAAAACTGAATACGGCATCCTGAAAGTGTCTCCGAATGAAATCTGTGTTATTCAACAAGGAATGCGATTTTCTGTAGAAGTAACAGGTGCAACTCGAGGCTATATGTTAGAGGTGTACAATAATCATTTCCAATTACCCGATTTGGGACCAATTGGGGCGAATGGTTTAGCAAATCCTAGGGATTTTCTCACTCCAGTGGCTTGTTATGAAGATCTTGATATTCCGTATACAGTCGTATCGAAATTTCAAGGGTCTTTATTTGTCGCGGAACAGGATCACAGTCCATTTGATGTTGTTGCATGGCACGGGAATTATGTACCATATAAGTACGATTTAGGGAAGTTTATGGTTGTTAATTCGGTTTCGTTTGATCATTGCGTAAGTTTTTCTTTACTATTCGTGGATATTTTAATGCAAATATTCGTTTACTTAAGGACCCATCGATTTTCACCGTTTTGACTTGCCCATCAAATAAGCATGGAACTGCAATAGCTGATTTTGTTATTTTCCCGCCACGGTGGTCAGTTCAAGAACATACATTCCGCCCGCCATATTATCATAGTAATTTATTGAAAATGGGGAATAAAAATATAGAATTAAAATTGTCTTTTTGTTTTATTAGGAAATTGTATGTCTGAGTTTATGGGTTTAATTCTGGGCCAATATGAAGCGAAGGCAGGAGGATTTTTTCCAGGTGGTGCCACTTTACACAGTGCCATGACGCCTCATGGACCGGATGTAAATTGTTTTGAATCAAATACGAAATGTGGTTTAAAACCAGATCGAATCGCTGAAGGGACACAGGTAAAAATTATTTGTATCATTTTATTGGTTTGTATTAATGTTTGTAATTATTATTATTACAGGCTTTCATGTTTGAAAGCTCTTTAAGTATGGCGGTTACTGAATGGGGCGCAAAAACTTGCCAGAAACTCGATGAAGAGTATTACAAATGCTGGCAAGGGCTGAAAAAGCATTTTAATCCGAATTGGAAATAATAAATATTATTTTTGTATTGTCTTTTTTTGTTATATTTTTATAAATGTGTTTCTTATATCTAATACGCAAGTTTCACTGTTAATACTTATAGATTTTTATTTACTTGAATCATAAAATAAATACGTATATAAAACATTGCATTAATTTGATAAAGTCTGCCTATTTATCTCAGGCCGACTATCAGAGTAGCACGCTTACATATTGAACACAGTCATTTCTTGTCCTCTAAGGTTACCTTAACATTTAAGTGACGGTATAAACGGCCATAAGTATATAATAAGTAATGAAAATAAATTATTTTCATTTCTTATAGATAAGAGGCACGTGCCTCTTATCTTTAAGACTGTAAATAAAAACAAATGTTTTTCTATGCAATACAAATGAGCTCCAAATATTTAGGATGTTGCATTTGGCTTCGAAGATAATTTTATATTTAGATTACGTCGTCATCCAGTCTAGCAAGAATATAATCTTTGTACTCTTTTAGCTTTATACTATTAATATTTGACATACATAAATTTAAATATTCTAAGAATAGTTCACCCGTATTTAAATAAGTGAAAAGTTAGGAAAATATTCTATATTTTAGTTAATCCACATAGAACCCATATTCTAAATAATATTGCAATATAATGTATACTAGGCCTCACGAGAATTCGAGGGATCGCTATAATAAATGGCACGATGTAAATGACCGACCTTCAATATAAATACATTGAAATAATTAACGCCTATATGAGTGTTGGGAAATGTACAATATTTATTTTATATTTTGCTCAGTCAGGATACTGTGTAATAGGTATATTAAAAAGGTATTACGAAATCGTTAATTAATGTATGTTAATCTAACAAGAATAAAGACTAGTTGGTTAATTAATCAATTTGGTGACGTGTGCAATTCAATTTTTATGGTATTAAAATAAACTGACGTCAATTCAATACAGGAAGACAAAGAAATATGCAATAATGCTAAATTTACATCAGTTTGTAATATATCGACTTTATTTCAAAATATTATGCAATACGCAATACGTTGCAGTATTGAAAGTTGCTAATGCTACACCACACTTCGTCCCCGAATCATAATTTGTCCTTTTTCTTCATTATAAGAGGAAGAGAGACAAATTATGACCTGAACAGTCAGTGCAAGGCGACCAAGACTGTTCAAAGACTGTGTCTCATACAAGAATTTCCCTTAGAAAATATAGCATGTTGTAGCTAACATGCTCTATAATATAGAGTAAAAAGCAAATATGGCATTTATATTCCTTATTTCATGATAGAATATTCCAAACTATGCTAGAATATTAGCGCAACGGACCACCGCGGCCGCCGGTTCAACGCCCATCGATCCCCCGGTTCTCCCGGACATAAAAGCCGAAGTGCGACGAACATTTGTAAACATTCTGTTTTGAGTACTTGTTGTAGCATGTTGTGTAGTCAATAGAATATTCGAAACTTTCGCGTATTGTTTACAAATTGTATTCGTGTATATTTGTGTGAAGCGTTTGTAAATTTCAACACCGGGTCCTGTGTATATAATAAACAAATTGGTGTTTATTGTGTCAAATTATCGAATCAGTGCAATCTAACACGGACAATCTGGCCACCGAAGTCACAGCCAGAGTTGGTATGAGGGTAGATGTACAGGATTTTATACGGCACACATCCTCTGACCACTTTTCGGACTATATTTAGTATACGTATTGTGATTTTTGCAAAAAAATAATCATTCCTTAATAAATTGCACGTGTCTTTTCATTCCTTTTAGTTATTTATATAAGTAATTTTCGGGTCACTAATGTATTTTGTATTAAGTGTGTAATTAATAAAGTGCCAAACTGTTTGTTATATTTATTTCTACGGCAAAAGTACGTATTCTAGTGAATTTTTGGACGAATTTGTTCAAATTATGGAATCTACTCACGTAACCATCGCAGAGGAGACGCAAAAAGGTGAGAAACACGTCAAAGCAAATAAGATACATTTATGATAACTATACCCTAACATAAACACTGCTCACAGTCAGTAAGAAACGAAATTACAAACTATAAAGAAATAAGACCACTAGTTTTTCATGCAATATAATATTTCTTTAGACATATAATCATTTTGTCCTAAAATATATTCGGCCACTAGGAGTAGGTTAAGGCAAGGTGCATTAGGCGCATGTCCAGAACTAATTTTAATTTGTCTTAATGAACCACCGGATTCAATATGCTTAAGAATTAATACGACATATTTTAAGAATGAATAGTCATTTTTATTCCTAGGTACACAGAACGTGTATTTCCGTACTGTACTAACAATTTTTCTAACTATTTCTGAATAATTGGAATGTTTTTATTCCTGCTGTTAAAACTACCTATATATGTCGTCAAATTATTTGGGAATAGTAAATTAGAGCATTAATATTGGAAATAAATGTTTCTAGCGTTCAAATTTCGAGTTTAAACGCTATAAATATTATTTTCAAATGCATAGCTCTAATTCACGTCTAGAATAACTTTCGCGCCAAATATAACCTATACATGTCTGTTGTCCGCGCCTAGTGACCATCTTGCGGCGTGTATCAGCGCCATGAACGATATACGCGATTGCGTATAGATATATGAGTGAAATAAGAATATTTTCTATTATATTGTTATTATTTAGCTAATTAATAAACATATAAGTTAAATAAATATAAATTTCAAGTGCCACAGATAATCATATACTAGACAAATATTTTTATTTATTGTAATATGCTATCAAATATACGATTTACATGTATGATAAGATAAACAAATCGTTTTTCTCAACTCTAGACATGCCCTAAATTGATAAATATTTATAAATCCCCAAAGAAAACACAAAAATAATCGACATTTTCTTGCCAAATATTTGCGTAATAAACATGGTGTCCTTATTGAAAAAACCGACCTTAAATATATCCGCGTTTTTATTTCTTCCTGTACTTTAATTTAATTACTATTTTCGATGCCAATTATTACCTTCAATGTATAAAAATGTCAAGACGAAACTGAATACGAAAAATGGTGGTTTCATGGCCACGTTTTGTGCGCGCTTATCAGTTGAATGATGACATTCTGGATCAAATAGCAAACGTATTTGGTATTCATTTGCAGGCGTGATGCGACCCAAGTTACGGCAGTTTGCACCCCTGTTGGTGGCCTTGGTTGGCCTACCGGGCAGAGGGAAAAGCCTATTGGCGCGAAGACTTACCCGCTACCTGAACTACAACGGCGAAAATACAAAAAGTAAGCGAATTTCATATTTTTTATGCACAATATTTAGTCTACTGTATTATTTACAATAATAGTGATAATTTAAGGCTGCGAGATCAGAATATGTTGTTTCCCGCCAAGACGAAATTGTTTTGGCGGGAAACAATACATTCTGTATTAAAATGCAGGCAATAACTAACCACGTATTAGTTAGTTTTAAGTCGAGATCACCTTTTCATCATAGATTTTAATACAGAAAATGTGCTGTTTCCCGCCAAGACAATTTCGATTGCATCCTTTATTAAACATTTTTTTGTAGCAAAACTAATTTTGTTTAACCAAAATATAACTTTTAAAGATTATAATCATTGATTAATTTATTTTTAACCTATTATCAGTGAGTTTTATGAGAGTTAGTAATAGAATCAACAAAAAAATAAATTTATTTAAAGTATATATTGTTGTTTAGTTTTTATCTGGTATTAAACTATGACGAAATTAATTATTTCAGTTCAATAATATTTACGATTTAAATTTTTTTGTTTAAAAATACTTTTAATTTATAAATACATAATATAAATGTTGCCTTGAATATTTGACGTAATTGTTATTAAATATGCATAATGATGTGTTATATAATTATATTCGGTAATTATTCAATTCAATTTGTTGAATTGAATATTAAATAATTCCAAAGGCCACTTTTATGAAATTTTATGAAAACATTTATACGTTTACGTAAATAATACATTATTTATAAGAAAAAAAAATTCCATTGTTTCAGTTTTGGATATAAGTGAATATAGAAGAAAAAATATGGAAAAATATGATAGCCATGAAATCTTTCGAGCTGATAATCTTCCAGCATGGAAACTCCGACAAAAAAGTTTCCATGAAGCCTTAGAAGATGCAGAAAAAATATTAAAAGAAGGTGTATCTATTGCTGTAAGTTAATAAACCTAATTAATATATTTAAATACTAGGTTAACCCTTGGGCACACCGTGCCCTTATCATATACAGAATACACCGGTCTAATTGAACTAATTGACTTGTGGTAATTTTCATGTAATTCTATTGTAAATGTATTTCCTAATGTATACACTATATAAATATAGCATTTCCCTTACACAATATTATTTACAAATAATTTATCGGCAAAATAAGTAATAAACAAAATAAATTCTATTAGATTTTGGATGGACCGAATGTAAGCCGGCAACAACGGCAAGAAATCTACGATCGATTCTACGTCGAACATGGTTATCGTTTAATATTTATTGAATGCGTTTGTGAAGATCCCGAAATGTTGGAACGAAATTTCAAGGATATTCTGAATTATTCCACCGACTATTGTGATATGCATCCAGAACAAGCGTTAACAGATCTCACCCTAAAAATGGCGCATTACCGTGCCCAGTACGAGTCACCGACGCTAGGGTCGCACGGAGAGCTTCCTTGTCCCACCGTTAAGCTTCTAGATGGCGGATATGGCGGGGTCGTCGCCCATGGCGTTGTTGGGGTACGCGAGAGTAAGATTTTGGCGTATATTAGCACGCCGAAACCGTCGCAACAAGTTTTATATTTCTCTAGGGTAAGTTACTGTTTTTCACGGATATATACGTTTGTAGCGGCCGAAATAAAACATAGTTGAAGAATTCGATTGTTTGTAACAAAATTTATAATTAATTTTTTGCTTGCCATAATTCAAACTGGATTATTATTCCTGATCCTAATTTTAGAGAAATGGCGTAATTATTTATATTTTGATTGAAAATCGTAAAACTTAATTTTATAAATTTAGTTTAGGTGTGAAACAAACTATAATTTGTTTTAAATTACTTTTTTAAGCGTAAAAAACATTTTACCGTAACTTTAACTGTTTAAAATCAGATTGCAAAATATGAAAATTATTTCTAAAATTGATGTACCATTAGCAAATGTTTCAAACTAAAGTTCGTTTTTAAATATAGCTGGCTTAGTTCTATAAATATAGTTTTGACGTTTGATATTACGTAAAAAAGTAATCTGGAGTGACCTTCCTTCGACTTTCTTATCATTTCACTATTTATATTTACGAGAATGCTTTAATATATTTTAAATTCATCCTACAACTTCTATGAAAAAAAAATCTAATTATTTTGTAACTAAGGGAAACGTAAATATGTAATAATCATTTACAAAGGCGATTTTTTAGTAAATAATACATTTTCGAATAATTTTTTTAAACAAAAGTTGCTAGAAATTTTAATATTTTCGACTATTATAACAAAAACAATTTTTTTCTCTTTAATTCATGGCATTTTTTAGTACATAATACATTTTCGAATAATTTTTTAAACAAAAGTTGCTAGAAATTTTAATATTTTTGACTATTATAGCAAAAACAATTTTTTTCTTTAATTCGTCATTCCGAAAATAGTCGTATTGGTTTCAGGGATGGTCAAAACGTGTATTTACGTTAAAATACTTTTAGACTTCGTTCAAATTAATTCACTGTAATATTACTAATATTTGAATAATAATTGTTATTATATAAAATGCCCATTATGTTTTTAAAGTAATTAAATATGAATAATTACATTCAGATTTGGTTTATTGAATATTTTAAGGTCATTTGTAGAAACTTGAAAAAGCAAAGCTATTATCGTTTAGTAATTTTGATCGTTATCCAACTTGATTACAATAATTTTGTTTTTACGATTAAATTTGTGTATTATTCAACAAATGATTTAGATTTCATAATTGTATAAATATACTGAATTCACATTCACACAACTACGATTTTGATTTCTGCGTATTAAAAATTCGAAAAATGAGTAATATGCGATATACAATCAATTTGTTGGAATCGAACCACGATATATTTAATCTAATGGTTCGTGATATTCACTCTATCTAAGTGTGAACAATTGCAATTTGAATATCAAATATTGTGCACTTGAAATGATGCCAAAAATGCATGCAGTCTTAAAGTTCTTCATTTGCTTCTATTTATAGATACATGTACTTATGGAAAATAACTGATAATAACTTCGATTTCAATGTGCATCAAATTAAACAATAACAATTGGATGTTCTTGCATAATTAATTCGTTTGCATTAAATGTGCATAATTAACGTTTTTATTTTTTATTTTTAGCATGGAGAGAGTGAATTCAATGTGCTTGGCCGTATTGGAGGAAATGCCCCATTGTCTTCCAGAGGTCGACGTTACGCTCAAGCATTAACCAAACATGTAAATACATTGAATTTAAAAGGACTTCAAGTCTGGACTTCTGCATTGCAACGTACTCAAGCCACTGCTCACGACATCAATGCCCCAAAATTGCATCTTACGCAATTAAACGAACTTGATTCGGTACATATACTATTCTATCTCCATGTTTATAAATAATACATTTATTAGCTAAATAAATAATAAATGTATTAATACTAATTTGCGTTAAATAAAAAATACAAATAGTAGAATATTTGTCTTACAGGGCGAATGCGAAGGTTTAACGTACGAAGAGCTCCAAACCCACCACCCTCAAGAGCTAGCGCGCCGGGACCATGACAAACTAAACTACCGGTACCCATGCGGCGAGAGCTACTGCGACGTCATGCGCAGAGTAGAACCTGTCCTGTTACAACTGGAGAGCGAGTCAAATGTAATGATAGTTTCACATCAAGCGGTAGTACGCTGTTTATTAGGTTATTTCCTTGAAACACCACTCGATCAAATACCTTATGTGAAAGTACCATTACATACTATCATCAAGTTGACGCTAGAGGGGTACACGTACACTATGAAAACGGTACAAATGCCCATCGAATGCGTAGACACCAATCGACCCCGGCCAACCAATTGCTCCGAGAATCGAAGCGCTGAAGAAGCGCTCAAAACAGTTCCGGCCCATTTTGACCATTTAGCTCCGTGTACTTAGAGGTATTTTTATTTGTCAGTAGAATTTGAACTCGAATTTTAATTTTTGTGCCGTAAACTGGGATTACATTGGTTGAATACTATTTTGAAATAGTCAAATAGCATTCAAAAAAAATTACGTATGGATATTTTAATTTCTGCATGATTAAATTGTCTTTTTTTTTAGCGAATTTTATGTAAATGAGTCCATTTCCTAACTGGTTATATAAATAATTATTTCTTGTTGCAAATTGCAAATAAATGTATTTTTTTTTAGTGCTAAACAATTAGAATAGAAGAAAATTGCACATTTGTTGTTTTATATATTTATTTATTTTCTTCTTTTATGAATTGGGAGTAAAATTAGTGTATATTTTTCTTTTTTAATAATTTTAACAATTTATACTTTCTGTGTTTTCTGGGAAATTTGTATTTTAAAAATTAGATTGTAACAAATTTGGATTAAATGAAAGAAAATAAAAATTATTTCGACCTCAGAGTCCAATTTTTATGCTCTCAAAATAAATTTATATCGTTTATTCTACTGTGTTAACTTTTGTTGTTAAAAGTTACGTATATTTTTGTTTTTTTCATATTTACTAAGTTTAGAGTAGTTTTTTTAATAATTAAAAATAGTATTATAAATATAACCAATATATTCAATTTTAAAATATTACTATAATGTAAATATTTCAAAATTGTAATGTTTGAAATAAGAAAAAAAGTTGTTTTTCCGTGAATTAGTTCATATTTGTATAAAACTGTTGAAATGTGTGTGTGTGCCGTTAAAATGATGAATATATATCCCGCGAAAGGAATAAATCAACCGGAAGTGCTTGTTTACTCGTGTCATGTTTTGTATATCTTGAAAACGACACCAGTTAGAGAAAAAGTGAATCTAATAAAAGTTATTTGTATAAATAATATTACTTTTTGTAATACGAAATTAATTAAGAGTTAAAATTATACGATAGTTTAGGTGAATCAATTTAGTACCCGTTTTCAATTAAAAATTGTCCACTTTCACTTACAAATGATTTTTTCGTTAAAACGGATGCGTAATACGTATTTTATTTTAATTAATGCAAATTAAGTTAAATTAAGTAAATATTACAACCAATAATCTGTAAATGCAACGAATTATTTTTAATTCTGTGATAATGAAGCTACGTTTTTTTTTTTATTGCTTAATGCAAATATTATAAAGTGTGTATTCGTGTAGTTGTTTGAAATATTGATAATATTTTTATGCGAAAACAGTGTTTTTTTGTTATATCGAATAAACAAATATTGTGGGACAACAAATATATTTGTATTCTATGTAAATATAAGTCCTAACATGACATCATGTTTGTGTATGTGTAAATATTAAAACAGAAATACAGGTGTTACGAAATAATATAACTTTAGGTTGCGTCACTGAACTAAACCGGCTTTGAATGCGCCTGGGGGCATAAGTTGACCTAAAACTGGCCTTGGAGAAGGGGCGAAGAAGTAATGTTACTGATCGAAAAACCGTTATGCAGTATTTAGAACTGGAACATTTGATACAATATGACCAAAGGTAATTATAACAATTTTGGAATTTACTAACTTATAACGAAAGTATTAACTATTCAGTGTTTTTATTTGAATAAAAAACATATTTTTAACCCACTGTTGTGTAAATGAAATAAACTATTTATAACTACTGAATATTGACGAGATAAATTATAATAGACAATAGTAATATTGTTATTGATTGATTGCAACAATAGCCAATCTATTAATGCGATCGCTACAATATTTTAAGTTTTATTTTTTTATGGCTTTTGGGTTCACAATTTGAATAAACGACTTAGATACGAAAAGTCTTATAATTATTTAAAGAATTTTTTAATGTATATATAAAACATTATAATTTCAAAATAATTATTTTTTATGGCTTTCGGGCTCAAAATTTGGAGAACGACCAAACAATGTCTTGTACTATCGTACGACGAGCTAAAAATGCATGGATAAGGTTTATAGGTTTTTCTCTTAAATATTAAAGTAAATTTATGATTTTATGGTATGTTTATTATCTATTGAAGCAATAATAATTTCACCACAAGCAAAAAACTGGTTTATTTATCTTTTACACTTCCGCTAATTATAAAAATAGCTTCACAAACAAGTTGAAATTATGCAGGTTTCTTTATGCGTTTAGATTTAGCTTCGTTTCCAAATAGATTATACATAAAGTACCGAGCAACAAAACGTAAATGTTTTATAAATTTATGGTGCGATTCTAAGCCAGTCTATAAGGAAAATCAGTAAGATTTTGAAATAGCTGTTGTTCTTTACATATATATATATTATGTTCGATATATCTTAAAGAATCAGTTTAGAAATGATTTCCAATTCAATTAAAATATCAATATTTTACGGATTGTACTTATAGATGCATAAATTTGCTCAGAATTGCACCATTAATGTATCTTTGTTGGGTAATAATTGTTAGCGCGAATGAAATATGTTAAGAGTAATAATAAATGTATTGTTAAAATTTGGACGCATTGAAAAATATGACCCTGAAGTGCAGTTCCGATCTACAACAATTCTCAAGTCTTTCTACTTGTGAAATGTGTGATCAGTGTTGTCGGGAACTTCGCAGAGTGCGTGTTTTGCGTGTCGACGAGCCCTCGAACATACAGCGAAAGAAAAAAAAAAACTTGTTGATCATGTTATTGTTCACTATTTCTATTCATTCTAAATGGTTATTTTTAGTACAATAGCATTTGAATACTAAATTTTCTTTCATAACTGCAAAGCACTGCTATGCGGTGTTATGCGTGCATTAACAATAAAACTATATTTACAAACTAACGTTTAAGTGGCTATAAAATTGCATTGTATTAAATATGGTTGAGATTAAATTCGCGTGATTTCGTTGACACGTTTCTCGAAAGTTTAGGCTAAAATTTTCACTTTTATTTTTAACTGGCAATTAAACTTACAAGGACAACATGAATGAGAAAGATTTACAGCTGGCTCGCGCCTTGGTTGCAGACGAGCGCGACTCCAATTCACCGGGAAACAGTCCTACGCCATTGAAGAAATCCATTGTTGGCCGGGTTCAAGATAAAATTCAAAGTTTTAGGTAAGTGTTAAACTACATACACGAATTGTACCATAAATTGGTTAAAACTATTTTTAAATTATTTATTTGTATACGGTTTATGTAATTTTAAATGACGTATTTGAGAAACATTTGAAAATTACGACATTCATTTTTCTTTATAAATTCGGTTTAATTGTTATATTCTATACCAACACATTCACAAGCCCGGATAGCTCAGTCGGTAGAGCATTGGACTTTTAATCCAAGGGTCCAGGGTTCAAGTCCCTGTTCGGGCGGCACTTTTTTTTTCTCACCGTTTTACAATTTACTAATTTCAAAACGAATTATCCAGTAAATTGTACGTTTTTGAGAATATTATTATTAACAGAACATATATACTATTAAATGCAGTACAAGAAAACAAAAATTGTTCCGTCAACTATTAACGGGTAATTTACTATCCATAATTGGGTTTAAGTTATCCTTGATCACTAATATAACGTACTTGTATTAACAATTAAGAATTATTTACGGGAATTCGTAATATAATATAGTTAAATTGAGTTACAATTATTTAGAGTAGTTAATAGGTAATAGATTATAGTTAAAAGCTAACTACGTCTCGCCGTCTTTACAACCTTCGATAGCTCAGTTGGTAGAGCGGTGGACTGTAGAATGAAACATAGTTGATATCCATAGGTCGCTGGTTCAAATCCGGCTCGAAGGATATTTTTTTTTCACTTAAATTTTAATTTATTTGTTTTATGCATACTTTATATATGATAACATTGACACTACCGTCATATAATGTTTATATATATATATATATTTTATCGTTTAAACAAGTTTCACTTTCGTCAGTTAGTAATATATTTACTATAATTTGTATGCAGTGCTACAAGTAGTTGCGCTAAAATTTAACCAATCGATTCATTTCGATTTTATACAATCGTAGTCAGTTTAATACATCTAGTTTCGCAATGAGTTCGTCCTCTGATAGTGGGATATCATTCGAGGAGCAATTAGAGCAAAAATGTGTATTAGAAGGTTTAGAACTAGATGAAGTGCATTCTTTAATATCTATGTGGTGAGTTTACTTATGTAATTTGTTTTGGTTTGTACTACGGTTTATTTTCTATATGTGTTTGCATTTGTGACCTTGACTGAACTAGTTTACGTTTCTATTTCTATTAATTCGTAATTAGGGTTACACAGTATCGTGTTCTAGATAGGATATATTCGTTTTTATTTGAATATCAGACACCAAACTTTCACTATTAGATAAATGTCTGCATTCCACACGAGTTAGGTTATTTTATGGCACAAATCTGGCAGTATTTGATAACGTAATAAAATAATAAACTAATTGGTACAATTTTGGAGTATTACTGTGGTGTATAAGTCGAGTGAAGGCCACTTTTATGCATCACAGCAATACATATGTGTTAAACGGGTTCCCTATACACATCTTTTTAGATTATAACATTAATGGCATTATATTTATTTATTTTGTGTTTTATAACTGCTTTATAATTAAATTTGCCTTAAAAATGCTATAAAATTACGTTTAAATACGCGTGGCCCAAGTAAATGCAAGATTTACAGTAAAAAGCAGATATTTATGTATTATTACAATAAAAATTTTTAGTAACGTTTTTAAATACGCGCGTAGCGTAAAATTATTTTAATGGGTTTGCAAAGTGAGTTGCTAATTATTGACAAATCCGCGATAACATTCCAAACGTATAATTACAAAATAATTGTTGCAGGTTAATTGTTGGCACAAATATGTTCTGCGCATGCGTACAATCATTTTTCTTTTTCGTGAATTAAAATTCATTTCATTTCAGTGTTGTGTATTTGTGTGTTGAGGTGTGGTGTCTTCTAAAACATTAATATTTTTGCTTAAGTGCGTCCCATAAAATTCTATGTTTATGGCGCAGTTCAATGATGCATACAATCATTGTAGTAAAATGACTGAATATCGCACGAATATGTGTGGTACATAACCTTAACTGTCAGTTTAGTGTGTAATTGTGTATTATTAATAAATAAATATTGTGTGGAATGGAATCATTATGGGTTGGTTCAGATGTAGATTTATCTACGTTACGTTTATGTCGTATGGCTGACAAATTAGAATATCGGTTGTCGTGTCTCAGGCATCATAACTCGACTAGTTTATGTGAAACGTCTAATAATTGTAAAATTGACGCAAGCAACGATGAAAATGTAGCTTGCAGGCGACGTAGGCGATCTGGAACGTGGCCGTAAGTGATTTAGCGACGATCGTGTAATACGAAAATATTTTTATATAATTTACGAGAGTTCTGGTTGTTGCTTTAGTGCGTTATTTGTAACACGTTTAAGCATCTCCCATATTGTCTAGTGGTTAGGATACCTGGCTCTCACCCAGGAGGCTCGGGTTCGATTCCCGGTATGGGAATTACTTTTTTTTTTTTTAATTTTAAATCACTTTTTTTAAATAAGTTATTTATTTTATGATAAGATATTTTGATATATAAACAGTTTTAAAGCTACGCGGAACACATTTACTGTTAGTTGGTGTGAATGCAACAATCTATTTGTATTGTTTAAATTCTCTATAGCGGCAAAATGGCAGAGATGAACTCAGGGGGACCCAATTACCATAGATGTGTTAGTTTAATGGACGAACAAGATTTCAGGTGATTCTCACTACTGTGTTTTGTTACTGTTTCGTGTTGTATTTTGGTTATTTTTATGTTTGCATGTATTGTATTTTATTGTTTCACTACGCATGCGCACTATTTCATTTTGGTTTTTTTTTTGCAGGCGGACAAGATCTTTAAACGCCCCGTCGCCAATCCAACAATTTGGGCCATGTGGCCGAATTATGAAAAATTCTGCTGTGGTCATGTAAGTATTTAGAAAAAAAAAAATGTTTGTCTCGTCGCCCTGAATCCGATCTATTTCATTACCATGACTGGACAATTTAGTTAGAACAATAGGTTTAGAATGTTTGCCATCTAGCGGAGAAAAACTCAAACATAGTCCGACGCGAATAGACGCCATGTTTGTTAAGTGACAGCTTTAGCCAATCAACGTAATATATTTTATGAACGTTTCTGTATGTTCTATGCCAGAATGTATTTTAAACAAATGTGCATGCCATTAACGATCTAGTACAATCCTGTATATTGTGTTTCTTTGAGGTCACATTAGATTATATTTTATTATCAGTCGATGTGACCGTGATAATTTTAAACATGTTCCCCTGCCACTGTTTGTTGATTCAGTGTATCCAGTGTACGTGCACCCACCAATACGGTGACCACGTAATAGGTGGCTCTGTGTTACCATTGGTTGTAATATCTGTTCGGTGTAGAAAGAACACAGTTCTTGTTTAAAATCAACAATCGGCGCCTTTTCAGGCCAGTGTTTAGTGGCGAAGCGTGCGTTATGTGTGAATCTGCTGTAGCCTGAGTGTCTGGTGGTATTCGGGTGCACTATGAATGGCAATATTTTATTAGATAATCATAGTTTTTAACTATCATTATGATTGTGAGTGCTGTTTTTGAAACGTTTTTTGTTTGGTTTGCGATTATCTTGAATTTATTTTCGCAATATGTGACGTGTATGCATTTTTTTTGTGATGTCGCTGAGATGTAATATACGCATGTTTATGTTATGTCGCTGCTACATCACATAGATGTCACACAAAATCAATTGTTTTCTACGTGCATTTTTTAACAATTTTATTAATATAACGTTATATTTAGGTATTATATTAATTTGGTAGTTATTTTTTAAACATTTTAGATTGTTTTATATATGAAGTTGTTAGGTTATTTACATTCTTATACGTAGATTAAAATAATTAGCGACATCGTGATTTCGGTAATACACGTTTTTAATGAAATCTGGAAATTCAAATATATATTTTTTTAATTCAAAACCTCGTACAGACGTTATAGGGAAAATAGTTAAAATGAATTTAGGGATACTCAAAACTAATATTTATATTAAAATATCGATTCTTTTTTTCGATATCTTTACTTTTATACATGTATATGAAAGTAAAAGAGAGTTATTAAAGGAAAAAGCGTAATAATTTATGAAATAATGCGTGAATAAAAAATGAGGAGCCGACAATAGTAAATTAACATTATTTATGTATTTATTATTTATATAACAAGTTTTAGAACAAAGGTTTAATCATTTTTCATTGAATAATTTATTAAATTTCTATGAAATAGTAGTAAGACTTTATGCAATGTCATAAGTCACCTCGGAAAAAATACAATAATTATTTTAAGAATAATTATTGCGATTCGTAATTTTTCCAGTATATTCTATAATTTTAATCCAGTAGAAAGATTTATAATAAATTATAATTTAATTTTTTTTAGTACCTATTACTGTTAGTAATATATGAAATATTTATTTATATCTTAAAATTAACAAAACTGCACAATCATAACATCGTAAATAAAACTTTAAAAAATATTTGTATTCGTTGTTAAATTTATAAATATTATAGGTATAATAGAAATATATACAAAAACCCCATAACTTTAAGTAAATTATCTATTTTATGTTCTTACATACTAATTAATTACGTTATTAATTTGATATAGTTGTCTATAGTATAGAGATAAAATAATAATTTATTTTCTGTATAATTCCCTACTTAACACAAAGTTTTATTTGGTGATAAATAACATAAATATTGTTCTATTCAAGGACTAACACAATTTATATACTGTTAAAAACAGAGAGATGTTCAGGTCGTGTATTTCCGTTCAAATCTCTAGATATAAATTCGTAAGATTACAGATTTTATTCCGTGTAATATAAGAATGTATTTATATTATTTTATCTTTACGAAAATCGTTTTATATAATCTCAATTATTTATTTTTACATAAAAGTTGATAAATAAATCATCTTTCCGTTGTAATCTCTAGATATAAATTCATAAGACTAATTTTATTCCGTGTAATATGCGAATTAATTTATTTATTTACAAATCACGTGCTTTATTATCTTTGCGAAAATCGTTTTATATAGTCTCAATTATTTATTTTTACACAAAAGTTGATAAAGTTATCATAGGCGTTTGACCTAATACCATTTAGGTTAAAATTAATAATTTATAATTTTCAAGTAATTAGTATCAAATATACACACAAATGACGGCACTGTTAACGCGCAAAACCTTCGAAAAGGGTAGTAATTTGTGTCGTATATTTAAATTAATTTGGGTTATTATTTGTAATTTTTACTCTGATTTACTAAGGGATTCGATTTATGCTACGAAAACAGTTGATTGCAACTATTTTTTTGATTGCTTATATATATAGCGGAAATTTATAAAAATAAATATTAAATTTTCGATATATATATATATGTTTTTTTTTATAGGATAGTGCAAAGTGTGAGTGCGATGTATGTCTATGTGTAGTTTGATATGTATTTAATAAGTGAGGTTATATTTTGAGCAATATGGTTGCCCAAGGAGATATAATTCCGTATGAAACGGGCGATGGCACTCGATATCGCTATCAGTTACGGTAATTCATTTTTCAAACTGTTTTCCCTCTGAAATTGAATCATTCATACTTTTGCTATAGCGAAAAGAGCATATACATAATTATTTTGTAATAATGTAGCGTATTAAAACGTGTTTGAAACGTATACTGTCAAATGACATATCAGAAAACGAAACAGCAATGGCGCCAAATAGCCAACATAGTAATAAAATACCCCCTATTAACTACGTGCAATGTCTTAAACATCGCATTAATAACGTTATAATTTCTTAACGGGAATACTTTTAAAAATTCATATCTCCGAAATTAGACGTTTAAAAAATTTAGTAATATTAGAATCTTGTATAAAAACACTGCATTTTAATGAAATTACTAAATTTCCTAATTATCGACTTTATATAACTTCTATAATATAGAATGCGTTATATATTGGTAAAATTTGATGTTATTTTTTAAATTTTGCTACAGGACGATTCAAGACCCAGCGAGCCAAAGGCTTACGTGGTACAAACCACCTTTAACCGTTCTTGTCGTCAAGAAAGTACGGGATGTATCTGTTCTGTCACCATTTGTCCAACTTGTCCGATGGCTCATCGAGGTAAGTGTTGAACTTCAATATTTACAGGATTCTCAAGAACTGGTATGACGATATGTTATTGCTATTTTTTTTTGTATTGTAACCTTCGTTTGTGAATCTTTATCCGGAATCAGTTTGATGGAAATGTTTACAAAATAAACATTACTTCACTTTCGACATTCTTAAAGCTTAATAAATATAAAGAACTGAACCGAAAAAGTATCGGTTTATTTCGGGAAATTAAATTTTAATACATTTTCATACACAAAAACATTTAAAAAATGTTGAACTGAAAACCGATAAAATTACGAATCGCCCTGATTTATACTTAAAAGTGCTTTTACAAGCCTGATTGTTTTACAACTAGGCTTATTAACGCTTTCATTGTTCTCGGATTCTATTACCTACGCCCTAAATGCAAAAGATAATCAATTCGTATTTCTGAATTTTGTTTTGTGAAATATCTTTCCTACAGATACTTAAGTCTAGGTTTAATTCTTTTAATTCAGGAGAAGCATATGGTGGTTTTCGTTGAGGCAGCTGTAATGGATGACCCATTATTAGAGAACAATTCGTCGTTTAAGACAATCAAAGACAAACTAATGACATTCAGGGATGGTAAAGATGACCTAACGGATCGCATAGATTTTATTGTGTGTTTGGGCGGTGATGGGACGTTATTGTACGCCAGTTTGCTGTTTCAACAGTCAGTTCCACCGGTGATGGCCTTCCATTTAGGCTCCCTTGGTTTCTTAACACCGTTCGTGTTTGATAACTTCCAAGAACAAGTCACTAATGTGTTAGAAGGTTAGTGTTTATTGTACTGATTTTTTAATTGCTTTATTTTGTTGTGCTTAATCCTTCATAATGTAGGAAAGGTCAAGATTTATTGCCAGAGATTATTTGCTTTATGAGTTGTTTTGTTTGTTTAAATTATCTACAATATGAAATTCTTTCCGCAATTTTTGTCAAATATTCAGCTAGGATTATTTTATTCTATATCTGAATTTCAATGTTTTGGGTGCAATTTTACATATTTTCAAAAAATGTCTTCCTTTTGACATAAAATAATTAGAACAGTGTAAAACCATATCAAGCATCTGTGTCCTTTGGACATAGAATAATTAGGAATTATGTAAAACCATTAGTTACAAAGTGACAAATTCATCATTATTTAATGTATATAAAATAATATAGAGCCAATGTTATATTAACTCATCTGTGCCATTTAGCTTGTACGGTAGTACAAAAGAGCTATAGTGTTCGGTCGTCTATCTGTAATAGTCTCGGAATAAACATTCTCTTGCGTAGATATTTTTTTTTCATCTTTTTGATTCCAAATATCTGTAATTTGAATGTAAGCCATGAGGTGGCTGCATTTTGAAGGTATCGGGTTGATTTTAACTAAATTTAATATGCGAGTGCCCAAGAAGTTCCCGTTTTAATTTAATTCTGACCTTTCGCCTTTATAAACGAAAAACCTCTCATAGAATAATTTTGAATTGTAAATATTTTGACGACAATAATCATTGTATTTTATTTGTTTAATTTATTTAAAATGATTTCAACCTTGAATTGACTGCGTGGTGGAATAATAATTTTTTGTTTATTATTATCATTTTTCTAGAAAATGTGCAGCCATTTATCTATTTTTTGTAAACATATATTTTTGTCGTTGTTTATAATTTATATAATAGGTATAATTATGTAACGAAACTTACATTTCTTGTGTACTGTTTAATTTTTATAATTAAAATTAATTTACATGTGCGTCAATGTGCACATGCGATTTTTAAACATGAATAAACAATAATTCGGATATTGATTTTAAATACACTTCGACGCAATTAACTTTTTTGTTGTTTTTTTATACCGTATCTGAACGAAAATATTACAGTAGTACAGATTTTATGTTTAAATTAAATACTAATTTGCATTCTTTTTAGTAAATATTTTATTTTTCCTAAATATGTGTATCATATAAACTTCATCTTAGGCCTAAGTGTGTCCGATTCATCTATACAAAATGTAAACTTAATTTCCAAGTAATAATTAATTTACGATTAATTCTAACTTCTAAAACCGCTACAATCCAATAAACCATTTCCAGGCCACGCAGCGCTAACACTCAGAAGTCGTCTCCGATGTATAATAATGCGCAAAATCCCGGACAAAGAGAAAGAAAGCAACAAAGTAAGAGCACCGACGAACCTACTTGTACTTAACGAAGTCGTAGTGGATCGAGGACCCTCTCCGTACTTGTCCAACATCGATCTCTTCATAGACGGCAAACATATCACGTCGGTACAGGGCGATGGGGTGATTGTGTCGACACCTACCGGGAGTACAGCGTACGCGGTCGCGGCAGGCGCGTCCATGATCCACCCCAGTGTCCCTGCAATCATGGTCACACCGATCTGCCCCCATTCGTTGAGTTTTCGCCCGATCGTAGTCCCTGCTGGCGTCGAATTGAAGGTAAACTAGTTTTTATTTTATTTTCTAGGTTATTATTTTACAGTAGAATCGCTAACAAAATAAAACAAAACATATATTTTATATTTATTACACATAAAATTAAATATTTTTTTAAAAATAGGCTCAATTTATAGGAATACCCTATAAGAAAATATATACTAGGTTAATCCGTAGGCACTTTGTGCCCATACCATATACAGTCCTTCATCGATATAATAATAATTATGTATATTTTAATTAAATTTAACATTTGATGACTCAACGCTTATTATGAAACAATTTTGTATACGGTAACAGGTACCAACTAGACGACAAAATTATTCTCTACTAAACTGAAATTTGTTTCTCAATCTCATCAAAAATCAGTGATTATAAATATACTTACTATTTCTCACGATTTCCACAAAGTATTAATAATGTATTCCGAATTTGGATCACAGTAACCGGTTACAAATATATATATACACTGATTTTTGCATTTCAATACCATAGAAACATAAACAAAACGTTCTACACATACATCTGGGTGCTTATATATATAAATATACACTCAGATGTATGTATTTGAGTGAATAAATGTGTAGAACGAATTGTGTATATTCTTACAGTGGCTCCAACCATTGTGGAAATTGTCTGAGCCACTGCAAAATTATTTATTCACTATTGACACACAATATATATATATATATATATATATATATATATATATATATATATATATATATATATATATATGTGTGTGTGTATGTGTATGCTGAGAGCGAAGCCCTTATTTTATAGGTATCAGTGTCCCCCGACAGTAGAAACACCTCTTGGGTGTCATTTGACGGGCGAAATCGTCAAGAACTATTCCATGGGGACAGGTATGTCTGTGATGAACTATCAAAACAACAAATCTGCACGATTGCCCGTCTGCCTGCGTGTGGGGTCATCATTCATTTTATATTTATCGTTATTGGTATTATTATTATTTCAGTTATCCATGCGCAGAAGTTGGTTGGAAGCACTTCAACATCGTTTCCTATTAACCACTGAGATTAATATTAAAATTACTTCCTTCGAGCTAATTTCAATATTAAACTCAGTAAAAAATAGAAACGATTTCTATATATATTTTGTTATATTTGAGTTGTTTTAAATTGTAATACCGTATGTGTGCGAGATTGACTAAATGTGGGGCTTTTCCCTATTTTGTGTGTGTTTGCAGATAGCACCCAACAGCGAGGCAAGAAGCTCTTGTTATGTTTCGTTCGATGGTAGCTACCAACAGGAGTTACGTAAAGGCGATAGGTGTGTCCGTCTGAATGTGTGTCTATGTGTTTCATCTTGCTTGTCATTATGTTCTCTTTTGCCAATCTATTTGTGTTTTAAAAGGAATCCCTACCCAAGAGTCATTGTTAACGTTTTCTGATCCTAAATTAAAATATATTCGTTCCAAAAAATATACAAGTGTACAGCCGAAATATTACAAAATCTATATATTTTGCGTATAAAAATAAATGAAACATTTTCCAATAAAAATGGATGATTTTTATAACAGGTTTATTATGAATTGAAGAACGATATTCACAATTTACGGCTGTACATGCATAGATTGAACTTTAACTTGCAATTATTAACAGAAATATCTACTAAAAATACATTAGCGGTAACATTTATAAATTATGTTGATATCGAAAAGGTAGGGATTCCCCTAACCGTGTTTTGTCTAAAAGGTGGTTAACTTGTGTGTAAGGGTTGCTTTAAGGTAGCGGGCTATCGTGTATCTATGTGTTAAATGTGATAGAAGTGAAGATAAGTTAAAATAAACTCCGATTTTCGAATTATAGTTTACGTGTGACAACTTCTGTGTATCCAGTGCCAAGTATATGTGCGCAGGACCAAATATCAGACTGGTTCGATTCGCTCGCCGAGTGTTTACATTGGAACGTTCGTAAGAAACAAAAACATTTAGACGAATTGTCTGATTTAACTCATTCTAGTTCTAACGATACGTTAGACTCATTAGAACAGTCGGAACAATTAGATGCATAGTTTTTTTTTTACATCCATAACCATCAACAATAAATATACGTAAATAAAACAGTATTTTATGTTTTATTACTTTTGTAAGGTCGATTTTATAAGAATTAAAGTTGAAGCATTAACTGTATTCGTTTGTTCCACGTATAGTGAAGAAAAATACTACTTGGTTGAACTCAGATAGATTTATTTTAATTTGTGCGTTTTAACAATTTAAATTTACTGTGAACAAATTTTTTGTATCTGTGAACATCAAAATGGCGTCTTTTGCCGTGAAATTACTCGGTTATTTATGTGCAATAATTACTTAAATACAATTTTAAAGTATTTTTATTGGTCTATGAGCGGATTTGTGCTCTTAAATTGAATTTTTAGTAGACCCTTGAAGAAACAGACTGCAAATTCTTATAAAAATAGCTTAGCAAAATCATACTTAAATTTGTCATGCCTCAGTATGAATTAATTTGAATTTCTATATTTATAAATTTTCTATATCAAAACTAGTAGTTCGTGATAAATTTTATACATTGAAAATGTTTTAAATACGCACTTTTGTACCTATAAAGAAAATTCCCTTATTTGAGAATTAAATTTTTAAGTTTTAGTTTAATACTTTTAAGGTTATGGTTTCGAGCATTCTTAACATTGTAAGCACATTCAAGAGTGGTCCAAATTGTTTTTACATAAGCGAAAAACAATACAATTTACATCTTAAAGCAATATATTTTAAATTATTTGAGGATAAATGTACTGTATATTATGATTTTATTATGCATCGGATGATGCAAAAAATTGTTAATTTTATAAACAAATATCTTTTACTATTTGACTGGTGATTGCATTGGTTCAAATAATAAGAAAACAATTAAAGTTTGTTAAATAAAAAAAAAACAGACTTTATTTTATTTATCTTACATAAACATTATGATTTATGTATTATAACAATATAATATATTTATAATTACAATATTACGTATCACTTTTTTGGCATGATTAAGTCTTAAAAGTTATTTAAACATTATTTTATTATACAAAAATATTTACAACACATATTATCACGATTAATAATTACTTAAGTGGCATAACTTGAGGGTTGGTACCTTCGATTAATATTTATTTAAATTATAAACTTAAAAAATATACAATTCAGATTTTTTTTACAATCTAAATCAACCCTTTATAAATGATGCAATACACTTAATATTAAGCGGCACTTAAATTAATTGATTACACTGGAGAGAGAACATTTTACATTGGTCGCGATATATCGAGAATACAAAAATTAATATTCCAGTTTGCAATCAAAAATACACTTTTAATTAACAAAATTCAACTTAAGTTAATTCTGAATTTACATTGTTATAAGTGCAACTTAGGCATAATTGGTAACGCAAAGCTAAGAAATTAATAGTTTTTCGTTTGTACCGAATATTTCCGGCTTATCATAGTTTTAACCGGCCCAAAGCTAGTCCGGTTACCCCGTGCAATTGTATTAAATTTAACCGCGTCTTTTTCTTTTTGCTCATCGCTTTTCGTCTCGAAATATTTACAAATCTGTTTAACGCCCGTATTCGTAGGCACCGGAAACTCTGAATTACTCAAATCGTGTAAAGATCGCGTACGTTTATTACTATATTTCGCATTATCCGCAACAACATCAATATTATCAATTCGGCCTAATCTACACAGCGATTCAAACAGCTTCAATTTCTCTTTAACCGGAACATAACTATCCGAATTTTGGCATTTCTTTAATAACACTTCAACCGTGTGTTCATCGTCCGGTGATTTTTTCTTCGGTGTAGGTTCATTGATTTGTTGTATATTTAGTGATAAGAATTTCTCACTAGGGTATTTTGTCGGTATGTTTGTAAATAATGGGATAGTTACGATAGTTTCCGGTTTTGGTTTCGTTGGGCAATAGTTGCGATTTTCGTCTAGTTTGTCGAAATTTAATTGTTTTGGGCGAAATGTGTGTGTTTCTAGTGTGTTGTGGTTTAAGTCTTTTTCGGGTGGTTTAGGTGTAGAGTGTAGTTGTGGTGTTAGTGTTAATATATCCAGGTATTTGATGGCGTCCAGTGGTGTTTGTCGAATCAACTCGATTGCGATAGTTCTCACCCAGAGATCGAATTCGTGCTGGTTCGAAGCCTGTAACAATGAGAAATCGGTAAATGCATGTTATTATTTTACAAAATTAGTATATTTTCTCAATCAATTGGGTACATCTTACAACAAACGAATTTTATTGTTTTATTTAATGCACTGACACGGATTTGGTATTATATGAGAAAGTATTTTATTACTACGTTAATTATCAACACGTATTGATGATTTCCCTTTATATTTATATATATAATTTATGTTTTACTGTAAATTATGTTTGTCATACACATCTATTGTTTAATTTTTTACTTTAACTATTTATATAGCTTTTCATTGTAAGTGTAAAACGGGTAGCTATAAACTTTCGAATATTGCGTAATATTAATAACTAATTTACTATTTGAATTGTGGAATTTGCGAATTATTGGCAGGCGAAACATATATTTATAATAAATAAATCATACGATTGAATTACACAATTGTATAATAAATCAAATAGATTTATAGCTTGTAAGACATTTTAATATCTTTTTCTTTAAATCAACAAAGACTGTGTTTGATTTTTTTCTCCGGTAGATAGCGCGAAAAACTAATGGAATTAAATATTTTGGAAGTAAAACCTTATCTATTTGATTGAGCGTTAAGGACACGAAATCATAATGTTATAAAAATCGTTAACAAAGGAAATCCTTGTTCTTACAGTAATTTTAATAGTTGTTATTTAAGTATACGGATATTAAGATTACTGTTGATATGGTTTACGCTTAAATAAGAAAATATAATGTTTCACGTCTCGGAAATTCGTATGGCAAAAAAATTACAATTGTTAATACAGGTTGTCAAACTTTGTCAAAGCAATTTGTAAGTTTAATTTTTTCCTACACGGAATACATAATATGCGCATAGTTATTGTTATTAACAATGAAATTTTCAATATCATTGTTATATATTTTTTATATAACAGAGTAATCCAAGGTCATTGTTAGAAATTAATATTATAATTCTTTGTATGTTTAGAATTTATATATATAATTTTAAAATAACGAATTATGTTTGTTTGGAATATATTTCTAGTGCAAACTACGTTTAAGAAAGTCATTTATTTTTATGGTAGAATTAATTTTAATCGATTATTCGAATTATTGCCAGATCTACTCCAGAGATTTCTCTTAATCCGTCTCTGCTTTTAGCATCATTATATTTTAATGACTAGTCAATTAAGTCTAATTCCACCGCACAATATCATAATCTAGAAATGACATAAAACTAACATAGCTATACGTTAAATCTGACATAGAATATAATTATTGATAGTGCAATGCACATTAATAAGGAAATATCCCACATGTAACGCCCATGTGGCGTGCGCATAAAACGGACTGTTTTATCTACAGTAGAGCGAACCTATATGCCAGATGTTAAGCGCGTTATATATATATTTTGCTCTTTGTAAATAAAAAATATTATTTAAAAACGCTTTCTTGAAACAAACATTGCAATAATTTCACACGAAAGTGCAATAATTCATATTTAACCTAGAAAATACAAAATACTTAAATGTCTATGTTTTTTATGAATTTTTTTCTCCGGTTAGGGCCAAAGTATCAATTTGAAATTTAAACCACTTTATAGCTCGTCTTTTCTTCTACATATAAACATTTTTTTCGTACAAAAATATTTGAAACTTTCCTAGATAATAAATAAAATATGTTTAGGTCACCACTAAACGGGTGAACTCGTATATCTCATGAACGGGTCATCGAAATTTAATTTTAATGCTAGATTCTAAAAGCGTATAAAATTCTCTGGAGCTTATACTAACATTTATTGTTAAAAGTTAATATTTGACTAAATGGGGGCCGTGTGAAGAAAAAAGGTTTTTTTTTTTACTTTAAGGCCCTATAAATAATATTTATTTATATAAATTTATGCATATTTTTGGTATAAGCTGTAACTAATAGTATTTCCTTTCATTTAAATTAAAAAACACGCAAATCAGTCGAGTAGTTCCTGAGAAAATAATTTGTCCAGTTTGAAAAAATTAGTTTCGCGTTTAAAAATTTACAACATATGTATTTATATATTGTATAGTGTAATGACAATTTACACTGTTAGAAGTTTAAATATAGAGCGATGTACAGAAATAACTGAAAATATACCGTATAAAGTCAGATTGATGAAGGCCTAATTACCCATTACTGATGGTATATCAGAGCGCATGGGTGAGTGCGAAAAAACAATCTCGCGAGGAAAGCTAATTTTCCGTTCAATTTCGGCGAAAATGATTTTCGTTTACATGATGTAGTGTGCTTTTCCTATACAGAAATAATAATGAACTTTGAACGCCAATTAAACGAAAAATCGCGTCTTATTATTTGCGGATTTTTATTTAATAACGAGTCTGTTCGTTACAATTACGAATATAGCACAAACATCGTTATTTTTTTCTTTTCTGTGTGTTGTTTTACACAGTATTTGTCATTAGTTGAACGTGTTTGCTGCTGAATCTCTGTGTGACTGTTCCATAAATTCATTAAAACAAAAGGTCAACTCTATACAGGGTTTTAATTATTTTACATTTGTAAATTCGTTGAATTAAAATAGTAATTTTGTTAAAAATGTTATACTATTTCGGAATACATCACTGTGTTGCTGGTTGCATACCAGAACGTTATTTCTTTGCGATCGATAAGTTTTAGCATAGAGAATTATATTTAATTATATATTAGAGCAAAATAAATGACATTTTTAATATAAATAAAGTAGGAAATAAACTAAGCTTCTTTATCGTCGTAAAATGAATAAATTATGAATATAATTAATAGAATAAAAGATGATTTCAGAGATAATTCGTTGAATTTTGAGATCGTTAAAGATTAAATTAATTGTTAAAATATTGTTGTTTTTTTTGTGTTTATATATATAAATAATTCAAATTTGAAAAAATAATTCAATATTACGTAAAAAAAAATTATAAATCATATTAATTTTGTTGTAAAAATTTAATTTATTGTGATTGAATAATCAATCATTGTGTGTCATTTTTATAATCGAATTATGAAATCATGTAATAGTGTTTATCGTAATTAATATTAATTAAATTATCGACATTATATGTGAACCATTGGAAATCGTACCTGATGCAACAGTAGCAGTGTTGCCATAAGTAGGATTTATCCCTAAACATAAGAACTGAATCATATATTTCTTACTGTAGGGATTAAAGGCCAAACATTGATAATTTACCTATTATATAGGGATAAGTATACATATTTATAATTTGGCTTTTGTCGATATATATTCATTATATATTTCCAAGTCAATTGGGGCATATAGGAATTTTTAATGGGAACTGGTAGGGATTTTGTTTTACAATGGTTGGCAACACTTAACAGGAGTCAGTATACGTTGTGCGCTTGTAGAAGCCAGTCCAAGCCAGTCGTTCTTAGACCTTAGAGGCGTTTTGTTAGAGAAATAAAATTATAAGTCAGCGTTGTGATTGTTAATTTTGTTATCGAATCCTAAAATTACTAATAATATAGTAAATTTAGGTACGTTACAGCCTTTACAATCACAAGCAGACATCAAAATAAAGAAATGATCAGTATGCATCTAAGAGTATGGATAGTGTACACAGACGGCTTTCGCATGATAATATTAAAGTATTCGTTCAATCAATCTAATCATGCGATAACATCTGTTACATTAAAGTATTTCTATGCATGCAAAATGCATACTATCTTCTTTAAACGATGTTGACAATGCAAGGTCGTAATCACATACAACTTGACTATTTTGCAACAAACCGATTCGTATTCTGTGTGCAACGCCCCGCCTACTCGAACGAATGTCATTATTCTCACTTGTACCTGTTGTAACAAGATAATTTAGCCATCCTTAGATTTTAATATCTTTTAAATTCATTCGTTGATAATTTGTTTTTAAACGGCAGCCTTCTAGATGCATCTATTAAACGTGCGGAATGCGTGGCTTGTTTACTTATACATATTTATTTGTTGTTGTTTTATATACGCAGTTTTATTTGGGAAATTGTTATGTGATCTTGGGATTTATTACGAGCAACACGTGTATGCAAAAAAATATATTTACACTGTCAACAGCGCGTTAATTAGTAATTAAGATTAGAAAATTAGTAATAATAATCTAGTCCCTTACAATACTTTCTTATTTTATTACAAATATTTACGGTTAGGTTGGGTAATGTTTACCTGTAGGGTAAGAACTGGTGGTGAGTCCTGGGCGCGTCTGAGTGCGAACGAGTGGGCATTTGGTCCCTGGGTTAGGTTCAGTCGCCGAAGCGCTAATCGCGCACTTGAGTCACAACCAAGTCCATTATTGTTCCCGCCACCTACAAGCAACTGGCCACACCGCACTGAGACACGTTTTGCCCGCCAACGACCCTCTGTGGGTATCCAGCATAATAGCTCACCTGAAAACAGAGGAATAATAATTATTTTCTGCACACGAAATGATATTTTCATTACGGTTTATTAATTAAATTATTGAGATCTTCCGGCGAAAGTACAAATTATTTATAAACAATATTTATAGTTCCTGTCTGTTTATATTTTACCTTTCGCTATTTATTAACTATAAAGACAAGGTTTTTAATGTAAGCTGATGGTGAGGAGGGGGTTATATATGATATGGGCACTTAGTGCCCACAGGTTAACGTCGTATATTTAGCAAAATAATTGGCGAAATGTGATTTACTGTATTTTATCTACAGACACCTGACTGTCTGTTTGTCAGTCGCTTTGTTTTCTTGTATTGGAGGTTACGTAAAAAAGTGTACTTTTCCTTTCACTCAATGTTTTCTTTATACATTTGTAACTGTTGTTAAGGAATTCCGTTATTTAATGTGACAACTACTAAGCGCTCATTATTGAACTATTTGTGTGATTGATAATGTATTTTACACTTATTTACGAAATATCTGTCGACTCTGTTAATTCAATTCTTAATTCGGAATCGAAACATGTTCCTATACCAAATATGGTCTGAACTTGAGAAGGTCGCATCAGGTGAATCATTAAGTTATGCTAAATGATCAACTTTAAATTTCTTAATGAAACGAGAATTTAAACTCCAACATATCTAAATTAACAGTTTAGATGTTATCGCAGAATTAAATATCTTGTTTCAAATACCAAATAAGACATTTTAAATTATTGAACCGTAGATTAAATGAATGAATGTTTAAATTCATTTGACAGAAACTTATTGATGGTGTGATCTTATAAATCATAATTGTTTTTGTTAATATTATGACAGATACATTATTTAATTTTGTACTCCGGACGTAAATGTTCGCCTCCACACGATATATAAACCATCTATCGAAAACAAATTATTCAAATAATTTTCCTAGTACCGCATTAAAGTATAGTTAAGTTTTGGATACATAATTTTAATGATAAAAACTGTTAGTAATAATTGTAGAAAGTACACTTTATGATTATTGAATTCAAGTTTCCGGATTTCTAAGAAAACTGTAAATAATTATGATTTTATTATTAAATTACGAATTGTTATAGTTGTCAAAGTCCGCATTGTATTGGTTTCTGTGTGTAATTTTGACAGTTACATAATGTAACGCAACGACAATATTATTTAATAATTGAACGGCGACACACATTGGACAGATTGGATGTATTGAGTCGCAATCGCAACGATGTCCATTGTGAGATCGCGTGTAGAATACTCAATATACAATAATCAATATGGAATATGTCGTTGCAAATACAAACTATGTAACATATGATGCGTACATCTAACCTAACCTACAGCAAACTTTGTCACGAGCCCCCAGAGACAATTTAACAGGAATTATATATTATAAATTAATATGTATAGTTATGCTTCTGAGAAATCAAATTGTTTCATTTCAAACCGACTATAGGCCATTTGCGCAATTCCCAGCTAACTCAATCTTGCAGATAAAATAAACAAAGTCTAATCAAAATCACGTTTTATATATGTTTATTTTAATTAAGAACATAGAAATAACAGTAACATTCTCAGAATCAAATAAATCAAAATTATAATTTTTAATAATTTTTTATGGCCTTTAGGTTAACAATATGAAAAAATCTTATAGGCATAAAATATCTTAGAATTATTAGTAGAATTTTTGTATGTTTTCATTATTTTAATAAGGGCAGTATTAAGGGGGGCTCTAAATTTTATGGCTCTATAACTCGGGAAGTATACGAGCGATTAAATTTAAACTAAGAGCGGATTCAAATAGGAAGCCAATTAATATGTGTACTAAATTTGGTGTGAATCGGTCTGGTACCTTCAGAGGAGTAGAAAGCACAAATTTGGTCGAGCAAGCGACGACTAACATTTAAGTATTTGAATTATATACTTTTTGTTAAGGACATTTTTTGATCTGAGAATGCTACAGACACACAGATTGCTTAAGCCTCTTCTGTACTTCGTATGGCGAGCTAAAAAAAACTAATCGTGCGTTTTAGAAAATGAGCGGTTTAAAAAATATGTATATATCCCTATGTGACCTTCGCGCCGGTGTAATGATTAAAAATTAATCAAAAACAAAGCATAATTTTTAATACCCAGTTACCGTATTCGGTGATGATTCCGGTTGGCAATATTCTGCAAGTAATAATCGTGCCTAAGATGATGATGCGCGCAAGTGAACGTGAAGGCCGTTTGGCGCAGCTGTACCATCGTGCTGAAGACGATCTCCGACAACCAAGGACAAAACATCCCACTAACTAATATTATAATAACAATAATAGCCTTTTGTTCTGGACAGATGACTTCTCTTATCTATATCTGTGTATGCGTGAGTGTGATATTCATAAATTATTTACAGTTTGTTGTTGATTATTTGTTTAAACATTATCTTTGAGTAATTAACTCGAATTTATTATCTGCTTGCTTTTATGACGGAAGTTTCAAATTATCCCAGATAATTATTGATGTTTTAATATTACTAGGTTAGAGCAAAGACAAAAAATATATATATATATATATAAATACAGATAACAAACAACAAGGAAAGCCGAGTGAAGGCCACGCCAGCTTTTTATTTGATATTTCAATCTGCATCACATTCCTTGATAACAAACATTTCCCTTAGTCAACGCGTTTATCATCGAGTCCGCGCAAACACTGTTATCAACTGTATTATTATAGCTCTGTTAAACCATAATCACACCATAGAATTAATTAATTTTACATTCATAAATTGATAAACATTACTTAGACAACACATCCGCTCAATTTCTAACATTTTTTCAGTGATAAAACATACATGATTATTTTATAAGTTCATTGTTTTAATGAATGAAAAACAATATACGAATTATATTAGTAATTTAGTTGCAATTGTCAACAAAATACAAGAACTAAAGTCCACTTTCAGTCAATAAATAATTACGATAGAAATTATAAACAACAAACCAGTTTGTTTTATTATAAACAAAACTAACAGCAACAAAATCAAAGCATTTACTCTAAAGGACTGTTTATAAATCCGTGTAAACATTGGCTATCTTTATCTAACGCACCAAAATAGGCAACCTGTCCTTCTCCCACCAAGTGTGTGCAAGCAGGATAGTTGTTATTCGTGTGCGGTAGATAAAGATAGCTATTTTACTTGCCGTGACGCGCCGTGGGCACCCTTACTACTTTATCTCGTAAACCACATGAGTAAGAGAAAATTGAGTTGCACAAAAATTAAAGATATTGAAATTTCAAGCAACTTTTGTTTGAAAAGTTTTTTCAAAAAACGTACCATTTACAAATAAATCACAATTGAAAATGTGGTTATTTTATATTTACGATCTCCTAGTTACAATATAGATTTTGTTTTGTAGCAATCGTAAGGGAATTTAAAACAAAATACTGTATAATTATAAATATAGATAGTGAAGGCCACTCCAGATTAATATTAACGAAACTATTTAAACTAGGCTAATAACATTCATTATAAATTTTCAAAACAATTACTTCAGAATAATAGTTGAATTTTGTAAACTATAAACGTTAGACTAGCATTTATAGGTGTATGAAACAATATGTTTTTGTATTGTGTTATTTTGCACGGCAATTTGTCGTATTTAATACGCGATACGGTACGTTTATGTTTATGTTCGTATATGTAACATCCACGAAACTAATCTGATTCTTACGCTATGTAACGGGCAACAGTACGGTACGTTGCACATGCGCGCCTAACTGAAATAACGAGCTAAGCACCCAAATTGTGTGTCTGTGTTTTGTCATATGTATCAACAATCCACCCGTTTGTTCTGCTTTTTAAGATAAGTATCACTGATGACAGATTTAAGAGCTGTGAATTTAATTACTTCAGATGATGGATATGTCTATAAAAAGAAACTTTAAAATTATTATTCTATTAGTTGAAGGAACACTTTCATATTGTAGAGAAAACATGCGTCAATGCTTCCAGCTTCGCGAATACATTTTTGAGAGAGCACAGAATGCTTACTCGGCTACTCGACTTCCCGCTCATTGTGCCTACAATGATGGGTAGTCGCTAGCCGAGTAGGTATTCTGTGCCGATACCGCTACTGTCCGTTGATAGCTGGGGTGTGTATTGTGTTATTATAGAGTAGGAAATTAAATATATAAATGTTAATACTCTTACAACTCTGGTATTTCAAATGGAGGCCAATTAATAATATATAACTGTATATAAGACCAACAAAAGTCGTAAAAAAAAACTAAGTATATTAAATCTTCTTGTACTAGTAAGTCACAAGATGATAATAGCAAACAGTTTTAATACGATTAGGAATGCTATACGCGTGTAACATTTTCTATAATCCCCTGCTGTTATTTATGTAAACTGAGATGGTATAAAGCAGCCCTAGAACTAGAATTTCAAGTCGGTTGCTTTTTATTCAAGAACCGATACACGCATTGCGTTAATATACGAACGAGTCTACGTATGGATTTGTTACTGAAACTAATGCGATCTTAACTTAACACTTCTTGTACAAATTGACAAATTTAGGACTTTAGGTATTAACTGTTCTACAACGGCTTTTACACATTTATAATCTCCATATGTAAATATGTAACGGGGTTTTATGAATTATCTGATGCTATAAGCTCGCATATATATGTGTAGTTCATACACAGACAAATAGTAATTACGATTACAAATTACAATTACTAGTCCAGTTTATTATGCATGTAGAATATGAAATTTATTTATTTATCAGAAAATCTTGTGTTAGCTACAACTGATGTATTTATATGGTATTATAAGCTGTTTCATAACTTCTAGTTGCTTACATTTCGCTATTGTAAGAGCGAACTCTAGTAAAGACCTTATTACTAAAGTTCAACAGCACACAGAAAGTTGAAACTATTGACTCCTAGCGCGAAGCCGTGCTTAGACGACGGCTACATGAGCTTGACCGAATAGTTTAGTTTAGTTAGGGTATGTTTGTGCTCTGTTATCAACGTTCTCGGTTGGCGGTGTTAAGTTACATTCGGCCGGCGACTGGCGCTGCGTCTGCCGTGTAATCAGTAAACCTCGCCGATTTGCGAACCCGACTCCCATACTTACTCGACCTGGCGTCAAACAGACATCACCCACTGTCCACATGCCATGATTATTCCATTATGCTTACGTCATATCTTTGATATTATCCATATTTATATTGTTTAGTTTCTAAAGAATTGTTTTGATATAACATATCTAATTATTTGTTTTCCTTGCATATTTCCGTGAGTGGAAATTGTTTCAAATACGTGATAAAGGAATGATTTGACAAGTAATATAATACGAGGGATAAAAAGTGAAGCTATTACAATTTAAATAGACACATATATCAGTTTAACGAATGTCAATCACGGTTGATATTGTTATTTGAACGGTTTTCTTGTTGACTTTAGCAATATATCGTGTGTGCGTTCGTGTGAAAAAGATTTACGTTTCAAGGTCACGCACACGTACATACTGTGTGTATTACACACACATATATACATTCGTACTGTGCTGACATGCGTAATATATGTGTGTATGCGTGAAAATTACAGAACAGGTGCGCCCAATGCCGCCCACCGCAAACATTCCGTCTCCCGCCATTCACAATTCATTTACCGAGAGTCCAAAAGGAATTATATATATATATATATATATATATATATATATATATATATATATATATATATATATATATATATAATAATAAATGTATTAAATGAATATGGGTCGCTGCAATAATAACTTTATGAATTACTGGTACAGAGAGTTATTTGGACAGTATTAAAAGAATATAAATACAGTATATATGACAGTTTTTATAAATAATGAGGTTACAAGTACATAGATATTTCCAATAAGCTAGATTTGGCAATATTCCATTTGAAAATAGAAGACAACTGTGAACAATACATTTAATTTATATCCTCCCTAAGCCAACTGAACGACCCGACCCATACAATCAGTGAAAACAGGGTCATTCATTTTATTTTTCTGTGTAAATACATATATATGTATATATAGTTCAGTTGAACCCCCAAAAATAATTAACGTTGACGCGCAGAATATAAATTGAAAGTACTAAAAATGCGCACAACAATGCCCGTTAACCCAGATCGCCTGGCCACCGGCGAATGAATGAAAATTGTGATTGCAGGCCGCAAATTTAAATTAAAAAACAAAAAAAAAGTGATTCACCGGAAGACAAGTTGACGAACAGATACGTACGTCAGCGCACGAGAGCTTCCCCGGTCGTGAATCAGCCTAGAGATCGACGCGCTTGTAAAAGTGTATTGCTGTTTAAAATGTTTAAAACGTGCTTTTAAAATAACATTATACATTTTACAAAAGATGAGTGTTTTCGTTGAATAAGTTTTACAACATTACAATTTCAATAGTCATCATTCAGCTATTTCGTGATTATATTTTAATGTATTCAAAAACTGAAACACTTTCTTCCATTATACTTTTAGTTTCACATAGAAATGTTAAACTTGTACTATTTATGTAAAAATCGCGTTTGATAATAGTTATTTTATATATACGTTTCCCTAGTTACAATACATATTGATTTTCTAAATACAGATAAGGTAAGGACTAGTAAGTCGAGTGTGGGCCACCCCAGCTTTTTTCTTTAAATATATATATACTGGTTTGAATTACGGAAGTCATTACGGTTTGTAAATTAAACCATTGGGAATTTAAGTATATCATTTAAAATTTAAGTAAAAGTTCCGTACAAAGTAACGCGGTGTTAAAATAAACACACAATAAAACAAGACGTTATTGTTCTGTCGGTCGTAAGAAAAGTACTCAAGTGTTAATATTTTTAACAAGGCGAATGATACAGTTGCACTAGTGTAACGCAGTGCAGCAATAAAACATGTCAACGGTTATTGTGTGTGGTGCGTTTTCTCGCTATGTTGCACTTTGCAGAACGCACTATTCAGGTCACGGCAAACAAGAAGAGAAATCCTATAGTGGTATAACACTCAATTTGGTTCATTATAAGCAGTGTTAGACGCGCGCAACTTGTTTACAAGGCACAGGTGCATGTGTTCAGCATTTTAAAGGTACACACACGGAACTGGGAAGTCGAAAAATCGTAATTATAAAATGATAAATGCGGCCCAGCGTATTTCCTCTTGTATACGGGGATATTGTGCAAGACAATTGCTGCACGAACCAACTTTTTAGAGATAAATTATTCATTAAAAATTCTTATTATATTTTTAGAAATTCTATTATACACATTATTATAGAATCGCATTTATTCAAATGTTAATCGTTTTTACGTAAATTACAGTCAATTATTTATGATTTTTAGTTACTTATATACGTTTTTCTGAGCAAACATATTTCGAATAGCTTTTTTGGTATTCCTTAAACGTGGATCATGTAATCTCCGGTTGTTTTTCTTTATAAAAGATCAACAGCCTGAGGGTGAGTGGGTTCGACCTTGTTGCCATACGCAGTAATATAGTGGAGACATACCACTGGATTACTAGACACTCACAGTGTAAACAAAACAGACAAGTGCTCAGACATAAAACGTACATTAGGCTAATTTACGACGAAACCATCAATTTTATATTACGTCGTCTTACCTATATAATTAAATAATAGATACATTAATATCATTGTTGACCGTACTTCCGGCTTAGATATAATTATAAGGGTTGAAATATTATTGTGTTTTTGTTCGACCAAACATCGGTCAATGACGTCCGAAGAAGCTAAAGCATTCCATTAACAAAAAGTATTTGTCTCGCGTCGCCCTGAATCCAAAAATATATATAACTTATATACTTGGATGTTAGTTGCAGCTCGCTCGCTCGACCAAATTTGTGCTTTCTACTCCTCTGAAGGTACCGGAGCGATTTACACCAAATTTGCTACACATATTATTTAACACCCCTTTTGAATCCTCTCGCAGTTTAAATCCAATCGCTCGTATACTTCCCGAGTTATACGTCCCCAAAATTTAGAACCCCCCTTAATACTGCCCTTATAAAAATAATTAAAACGCCCAAAAATGCTACTAATAATTCTAAGATATTTTATATCTACAAGATTTTTACATATTGTTAACCTATAAGCCGTAAAAAAATATTAAATATTCTAATTTTGCATTTTAAAATTATTATTATAAGTTAGTTTTTAACAGATTTGTTACAACTAAAGCAAAATAGTAGTACAATAAAACGTCCATTACAATAATTTGAGTGATGTTAATTAAACTGACCTACACTAAGCTTAACCGATGAGTATATCATTAAATCACTGCTGCTGCCTCGCGGACGTATATTGGGTCCGTTAATTGTACGTTTTCCGCAGGCCGAGTGATGCAGTGAGCAGTGAGCACACACACCGGTGATTCGCGGGGTACAATAACTACGTTGCACATTTTCGTGTGCGCCGGCATCATACGCAACATTGATTGCCTTGCATGCGAGATTAATAGTGTGCGGCTTAAATGAATGCTCATTCTATTATGCAAATGTTATTATAACATTATTGCAAACCATGGCTAGCTTTTTCTATAATATCGTGCCTGCCAATCTTATATTGTTCTTTTTTATACGTTTTAAAAGATATATCGTGATGTATATACACTTTTTATGTGTATGAACTACCGCAATTTTGTTTTTCTTTCAACAATACTCTATTATATTAAAGTAATTTTCAAATTAGATGCCATAAATTTGATATTTTGCTTGAAATATCGTGCTAATTATTATAGAACAATGTAATAAGTGCTTTATTTTTTTAATCATACAATCTTTGGGTCAAAAAATAGTTTTTTTGCATATGTCGATAGTTTGAAGTATGTAGATTATGCCTTCAAAGAGATTTTGTGATAATCCCTTGAATAAAGATGAAAATTATAAAAGTTATTTATGTTGTAAATCGCGTTTCTCGAAACTACTTTTTTCAAATTGGCTTTTCTCTGTAACTACTTGACCGATTTACTTGTTTTTCATTTTAAATGTAAGGAAATACTATTTGTTGAAGCTTATACCAACAATATGCACACATTTGTATAAATAACTATTATTTATAGCACCCTAAAGTTAAAAATAAAACTTTTTTCTTCACACGGCCACCATTTTGACAATTATAAACTTTTGGCACCAAATGTTGGTATAAGCTCCAGAGAATTCTATACGCTTTTAGAATCTAGCATTAAAATTAGATTTCGATGACCCGTTGATGAGATATACGAGTTTGCCCGTTTAGTGGTGACCTAAACATACTTTCCGCGTTAACTAAGTAAGTTTCATATATTTTTGCAAACGAAAAAATTGTTTAATATAGAAAAAAAGACGAGCTAGAAAGTGGTTTAAATTTCAAATTGATACCTTCATCCTAACCTGAGAAAAAAAATGCATAAAAATTATGCTTTTTTTTGTGTTATGTTTTAGAGAGTACTATGGTTATTAATTCGCAACTTTTAAACGAAAAAAAATACAATTTCTCAAATTTCAACATAATCGCACAACTACAGTAAAGAACAAAAGAACTGCTCTGGAATTTTACCAAATCGTCGCCTGTTTCTTTAATCTATGTAATTTTTTTCTAACTATTTCTATCTCTCTCTGAATCGTGCCTCTCAATCTTTACTTTACATTTTACTAAGAAATATCTTATTCACATGTAGTCTACACGGTGTAGTGACATTAATACAAACAATAGATCTTGTTACTCAGTAGTTTGTATATATAAACTAATTTATGGAAAGTGTTCTTGAAACCAAATATATTATAATATTGTATACTGTATTGTTATACGCAAAATGTTATTCTCTAATGGAAATAAACTGGGGTGGCTTATTCTCGACTTTCTCACGCGAAATGTTATTCCTGGTGGGCGATTGATATTGTCTTGGCGGGAAACTACATTCTATATGTATGTATGTATGCGCAGGCAGTAACACGTAAAATATCCATGATGAAAAGGTGTTTATATATATATAAATTTGAGTATTATTCTACTTTCTATGCTAATATAATGCAAAATATATTTATAAAATGGATATTTGCATAAAATTTTAAGTAATTCATATACGTCAATCAATGTAGCGTGCGCAGTATAAATTATTAAAAATGTAAATTGATAATATCAAAAACAATTTGTATATACAAGCAACTGCATCTTATCATCAATGTTTCGTACATTTCAACAACAAATTGATGGCTACAAATCATCTGTTTTATTAATCGTCGCAACTTGAAGAATTTTATTAATGACCAGCTTCACAACTGGACTAGAAATTGTTGTTGTTTTTATGTAATTTCAATAATTCGGTCAGTGGTTTATTTGGTAAATGTCGGTCTTTATTGCAATTTTACAAAAAAAAAAATGATATATATATATTTCCGCATTTTTTTCATAATACTTTATTAGTTTTTAATTGCGAAATAAATTGACAGTAATTCCTGTTATTTCGATGAGATACCGCCAGCTATTCAGAGCAAATCAACTATTTTTATATATCAATTAAGTTATCTAAAAATGTATTTTGGGTCAAATTAATTAGGATCTTATTGGAGTATTAATTAATAAAACACTACTGATAATTTTTTGATCCGAGAATGCTTCTTCGGTACTTCGTAGTTTTAAGTATGTGTATTTATAACCAATTATATTTCGACAATATATAAATAATGATTAGAAAGTGTGTATATATATATATACGCAAAAACAATCGCTATCAAGGCGAATATGAACATAATTGAATGAATAAAAATTGAATGGATTCTTAGCGATTGTGTGTAATAAATAACAATCATTTTCTATATGTTAGAATTGGTTAGGCTTTGAAATATATTGAAATTTCCTGTTAGAAATTTTCGAATCAGGAAACTAGAGTATTTATGATCAGGCAAGCATGGCTAGCCTGATGCAGAGAATAAATTATACGTTTATATGATAATTATCAGACGCACCAGTATTATATACTGTTTATCTTTATTATGTTGTAATAGAAATTATTTTGTTTTTATTACATACATTTCTGTTTTCACTTTTCATATGAATTTTATTTTATAAACGTTATTTTCTTCATATTTGATATGATTATCATATCAAAATATCACATTTTAGAAAACTTGTATTAAGAAAATTGTATGTGACACAACAAACTTAAATGAATATTTATAATTTCTAAGCTTAATTACTAATGATAAAAACAAGAATGCCGTGAGTGGAGCATGAGTTATAATCCCTTGGACCTGTATTTACTTAAATCTAGTGCATCTAAATTTTTATGGTCGCCCCTTTTCGTGCGCGGGGATCAGTTACTATGGGGCCCCAAGTGACCGCTTTCGGAGGCTCCACCCCGCAATCTAAAGCCCCATATATCCGGCTTTATTATGTAAATATTTCATCGCGTACCAGTTTCTTTTTTTGGTCTCCTTGTGTATATTTTATTAAATATCTTCTCTTGTCGGCGGCCACTCACAAACAATGTCTTTTATTTTGTTCTTTATGCAACGCAAACGACTAAATACGAACATATATTTCGTCTTTAAATATTTAAATATGTTATCTTTAGGTGGGTAATCGTTTGTACAAATTCACAATAGGTATTTCTAACAATGGTTGAGATCATTTCGTCGCTTTTCAGGTGAAAACATTTGTGAAATATGTGTTTAGCTTACGTAATAATAATATTGGAATTCCGCAACAAATGGATTTGTAAATATTTACAAACGTATCATAATCTCATTGTTCTATATTGTTTATTAAATAAACCAATGACATCGAGCTTAGATCATACACTAAAAAAAATTATTATTAATAAACTAGTTTGTAGCACTCTCGGATTAAAAAATATTGTTAACAAAAAGTGTTTGTCTCGTCGCCCTGAATCCAAAAATATATATAACTTATATACTTTGATGTTAGTTGTCGCTCGCTCGTAAGACCAAATTTGTGCCCTTTACTCCTCTGAAGGTACCGAAGCGATTTACACAAAATTTGCTACACATATTATTTGACACTCCTTTTGAAACCCCTCGCAGTTTAAATCCAATCGCTCGTATACTTCCCGAGTTATACGCCCCCAAAATTTGGAGCTACCCTTAATACTGCCCTTATAAAAATAATTAAAACACCCAAAAATTTTACTAGTAATACTAAGATATTTTATATCTACAAGATTTTTGCATATTGTTAACCCAAAAGCCATAAAAAAATATAAAATATTATAATTTTAAATTTTTAAATATGGATTAAAATCCTGTCTTTATAAAATAATCTAAAAGTATTTATATTTACAAAACCGTTATAGAACTTTATCTGTTACAAACTATAAACCTAAAAAAATAAGCAATATAATAAATATCAGCAATTAATAAGGTTATCAAAAGCGAAATAACCTATGACATCGCAATTATTTATTGTGCCAACGTTCATAATGTAACATAAACAAATCATGTTTACATTTTATAAGATATTTAAGAGAAACTAATACACAAAAAAAATATTTGCATATTTATTGAACCATTGACCTTCCAACACAAAATGAATCTACATATATACAATGATTTCGCAGAAAAATTGCGATTTTTTTCTGTAGCTATATATTTGAAAAGTTTCCTATTTTCTATACCTATACCTTGATTGGCATTTAAGATATTTTTAGGACAAAGGTTGGCGACCTGTCAAGTACAACCTCCACGTGACACTTGCGAAAAATCAATTTTCACACAGTTTTCCGTTTTCTCTTCATAATACACGAATACGAATACTCTATAATATATTTTAAATTTCCTTAAATAAACTTTAACTCTTTGAACAAACTGGATTACTAAATGATTGCATTTAATTTGCACAATGCGTATTTAATAAATTGTGTTAGCACGAAATAGGTTTATAATTAAGGTTGACCTACTCAACTCTTTTTTGTAAAATTTAAACAACGCAATAGTTAGTCTAGCCCGCCTCTGTTGACTGGTGAAACTTTTCGGTTAATTTCGTCCGTGGTGAAATTTTATAATTCCCTGTAATGAGTTCAGAAAACCATCAAGCAGTGGCACTGCTATTTAAAACTCACTGGCTACTTATTAAAACTAGGTATGGAAGAGTGGTATTAGCTTTTGTCGTTTCTGAAGCTATAACGGTTATTATATTGGATTATAACGTACAAGGGTTTCCCCTATTTGCACACTTGGGGGGTCTAACACTAATTCCAAGATGTTTTCTATCTTGCTTATTATAACTAGGTTAACTTGTGGGCACCATGTACCCATATCATATACATTCACTGTCTAATTAAATAATTAGACGCGTAATCGGTTATGTGTCTGTAGCATTCACACCAAATTTGCTACACATATTATTTAGCATCCTATTTGAATCCGTTCACAGTTTAAATCTAATCGCTCGTATACTTCCCGAGTTATAGGGCCCCAAAATTTGGAGCCCCCCTTAATACTGCCGTTATAAAAATAATTAAAACACGTAAAAATTCTACTAAAAATCCTAAGATATTTATGTCTGCAAGATTTTTACATATTGTTGGCCTAAAGGCCGTAAAAAATGATTAAGTATGGGATTTGAGAGGGAATGTAGTAAAACTATTGTGGAATAAAGTGGTGTGTAAGCGCTCCACGGGGTGGAATATCTTATCGTCGGTTTTACAACACAGTCTAGAATCGTCGAGTACTCTGGTTTCCAGGTTAAGTAATGTCTAGACAATAAAGTACGAATGGTGACAGCTTGAATGGGCTTCAATTTGTACCATGCATGATCAGAACTAAACAACACATTTTTCATGATAAAAATGTGGAATGGTTTATACCATTCTTCCGGTTTTAGAAGAAGTATTGTTTTCTAGGTCACTTTTCATGGATTTGCAAGTAACTTAAGTACATATTTCGTTTTGTTATCTTATCGTTTACTGGCAGGAAATGCTGTCATTTTTTTGACAATTTTTCTTGTTGATCTCTGGACAGGTGAGGTATTTTTGGTTAATGCTTTTTTCTTAGATACATTTCAAGGCATTTAACTGAGGGTTATTTTTGTTTTCTTACATGAAAGATACGAAAACCGTACTTTTGTTTAAAACATAAGATTGTGTTTTACAATGAATTAATAATTTTAATATTCTAGAATTTCTAATTTAAATTCCACTTAATGAAACGTGCGTAGAACTGAATAAACTAATTTTCTTTCGTACACTATAATTAAGGCACACAAAAGAAATAGAAAAAAAGTGCATTTTCTTTTTCTTTCATCTTATCAAAGGCAGAATATTTTTTGCAACCTTGGTTATACATTTAAACTAATTACAATGTTTAATTAGAAATACAATTTTAATAATTATAATAAAAGAAGCATTGTCATTTGTTTCACACGTATTCCTGGTTCCTTGTCATCGTTTATATTATTCACGAGATTATCCGTATAGTCGTAAAGACACAAAAACGAATAAATTATTGCTGAAGGATTTCTGAGAAGATTTGTTAGGAAGTTGGAAAAACGTTATATTTTCTTAGTAATTTTATGATTATTTATTTACTACTAGTTGCGCGTATTACTGTTACTTTTAACGATTTTGTTAACTATCTCGCTAAATAATTAAATTGTTTTCTCACAATTTGCACTAATGTTCGCTTAACTGTATAAATAAATTAAAAAAATATTATTATTATACACATAATACTTATTTATTTTACGACGAAAAACTTTTTATTCCTGCCTACATTTTAAAAAGAAATATATAATTATTTTGCTCCGATTTATTTCCCTCAAGAATTTGCGCACTCACGAAAGGTTAAACTACACTTTAATAGCAATCGAGCATTTAATTTTAGTAGTTATTTTGAAATTTAATTATTATTATTTCCCATAATTTATAACTTAGGAAGTATACGGGAGATTGAATTTAAACTGCGCACGGATTCAAATGGGATGTTAATTAATATGTGTAGCAAATTTGGTGTGAATCGCTCCGGTACCTTCAGATGAGTATAGAGGGCACAAATTTGCACAATTTCATTTTGAGCGCAATAAATCAACGTTTGTCCTCGCACAACAATGAGAAGTAAATCAAGTAAAACAGATGTGAGATGAACACCCTTAGAAAGTAATATGATATTTAACGGGCGTATGTGTGACCATCATTTAAAGTGTCACCCCAAACAACTGTATTTTCGTGTGGAATGTTTCGGAAAAGGAGCAGAAAATGACCTGTGCTAGGGTGGTCCATGATCCGTAACCATACGTTTTTTCCCCAATTTCTGAAACATTTCTAGAAATGCGTGTTATGTTATGTGATATGGGATGTTTACAACGAACAACTATTCGGTTTTTGACATATATTTTATCTTCGTGTATGTTTTTATAAGATATTTGTCAGTGGCACTTTGAAATATATTCATGGCAAAATTAGGAGTCTGTTTCTGAAATTTCTTTGTTCCCAAATTTTGGACGTTAAGATTCCATGAAGAATGGACTGTATATGATATGGGCATATGGTCTTTACGGACTAATCTAGTTTTAAATAAAAACTATAAACTAAAAATATGAAATTATTCACTGAATAATTTATAACTTTTATTTTGTCTTATATATATATAATATTTGTGATTTAAAAGATACTAAATAGATAGCTATCAAATAGCTATAAGCAGTATTGTAAATTTTAAAATCAAAACGTGATTATACGGTCATATGAGTTAATTTTAATTATCTATAATCAAATCGTGATGACTGTAACACAATAAATATTATAAATACCTTTCACAAATCTTATTATGATCATAGGTAAAAGTATAAATATATACCCTTGAAATTAAGAATAAAAATAGTGCCTGGTTCATTTAAATTCTAAAACAAAATTTAATTTCTCGCCTTATAAGTAATATATGCGATGCGTGCAGCGATTTTTAATTATTATGGCATTTTCGTTAACAATTTGAAAAAATGTTATAGATTTAAAAGTCTTACAATTTTTTATAGATTATTTTGATATAATCATTCTTTTTTAAATGCATATTAAAAATTGAAAATTATATTTAATAATTTTTTATCGCTTACGAGAGAGTTCAGTATGTTAGTAAAGAGACAATTTAAAAGACTTTAAATTTATTACGTATTGTAAATACGTAATAATTGTGTATGTACATTTCTATAAATATATGCAGGAATAAAGGTCTTAGCATTTATTATTATTATCGGTGAGACAATAACATGTATATAATTATAAAATATCCCGTTTCATAAATGAGTTAAATGTTTCTCGATATTGTTGTTTTGTTGTCTGATATACCGTAAATGTTAATGTCACCATATTAGGATTAATATCCTTTCAGTTTTATTCGGATATCTAAAGAATGTTCGTTTATCTGTACTGATGTCGTTTAAACATATTTTAACCTGTTATCCAGTAAATATAAGAAAATATAAACAAAAAATATTGTAATATAACTAGGTTAACTCGTGTGCCCATATCGTATACTCCGATCCATTTGTCTAATTGGGTTATTTCTTCCTTGATTTATAAGCTTGTTGTAAGGCAAGCTGAAGGCATTGGTGCATGCCTGTGTATATCTTAGAATTAGTTTGTATAGGGACAAACTATATACACTATCACAAATGTCTTTAATTTAAATTTAAATAGCAATTTTGGTGTGAAATATGTTTCAATGTTGTCATTAATTAATCACTGTGTCAATTTTGATTGATCAGCCATAAGTTTACTTCAAGGAAACACAAATTAGTCTCAATATAATGCAGGGATGCAAACCTATTTCGTAGCACACAATTTAGCACAAAACACGTCCACCCCTGTAACTACAAGCGTGAAAAATTTCAATCGTATAATAACGACTTTCCATTGTTGAATTCAATCAATCATTCCTAGCCACTCCTCAGTGCTAGTTACACAAAAAGAATACCTATAGTTTTTTCGCGTAGACCAACACACGACTAAGCATATTGTTATCATAATCGTACACTGCACATGCAAAGCTATATTGGTCAGTTTTGACCAAAAGCATATATGTATCTGGTTTTGAATCCAGTTCTGAATGCAATAGGCACTTTGGTATTTTCCCAGGCAGCTCCCTAACAATTTTATTATATATGTACACTGGGGAAAGGGTTTATTAATCCATGTATAAGGGCATATTTAAAAGGTTTCCCCTTTTTGTTGATGGGCCCCCTTTCTTATGCGAATCTAGCGGTGAACCATTGTTGGCGATGGAACTTGATGAATACTTTACACGAGGTGTTAGGATGAGTTGGATTTTTTAGATGGAGATGTTTGATACAATCTTTTTAGGCGAGATCAAAAGATATGTTGTGTCAATTTCGGTGGTGACATGCCGTTAATAAATAAATAGCCATGCAGGTGCTTTGCAATATTAACCGTAAAATACGAAGTACTGAAGAAGCTACAACGGCCGTGTGTCTGTAGCATTCTCGGATCAAATTATTAACCAAAATTAAAAGCCGCTGCATCGCATGTATTGCTTACAAGGCGAGCTGGACGCATAGGTTGTACCTAAGCTTGTTATTATTATATATGATTTAAAATCAATTTACGATTGTTTATTTGAAAAATGGGTACGACATAATTTAAAATATACAAACAATGGGTAAACCTACATAAATATACAACACCACATGACCCACATATTTAGAACCTTTCTGGGTGCGGAATAGGCTACATAGCCCGGTATTGAACCGAGTGCGTTGGTACCCCACGTGTTCGCAATCAGATTGGGACAAAGATATTTTGGCATTTTTACTTCCATTAGTGCTACCCTTATATTGTCAAACGGACAGCTGGTGATGCGAATATTCACACACAGACAGAGAAGTCATCAGGGATGGTCATAATATGTAGGAAAATTTCCGAAAAACAATAGGCGATAGTTGCCGAACATAAGAATAGTGGCCGGAAAACGGCGAAGAACAGTAGGCAGTATTATATGTATAAAATAGGTATGGAAATAGAATATGTTATCTACTGAATAAATTTCACACGGTTATCAAAGAAAGGTCCATTATTTTGCAACTTTTACTTATTAATCTATATATTAATAATAATAAAACGAATGTAGTTTATCTTTATTATAAGAAATACGCAATTGGTTACTTCCGTTGCGCTTGCGGTTAGGTGTGCAGACAGACAACGCTAGTTGTTATACCTTAGCTACCATCAAGAAACAGTAAAAAAAAATTGAAAGTAGAAATTATAAGTGAGTCGCGCGGCGCGCTCTCAGTGGGTCATGCATTTGCATATTATTATATTGAACACCTTACAACTGATCGATTCCATACAACCATTCACAATTATAACACAATAGTTTGATACACTAAAACAATGTAATATATTTAAATCGACGAATATAATTGGGTTTTATTATGTTTTGAACTATTTGTAATATTATAATTAAGTTACCATTTCTTTTAATGTTTGGAACTTTATATATAATTAATAAAGAACACGAAATTGTTCATTATTTTGTATGTATGAACTAAATTGCTTTTGTTATTGTAAAAAAATATGAATATTACTATTTAAATTCATACAAAATGTTTAAATAGTTTTTCTTTAACTAGTGCCGTTTTTAAGAAGAAATAAATATTACCTTCAAAAATTATTTTCTTTCGGACTATATACAGACTTAAAATTTTAATTAAAAGTTTAATATATATTTCATCAGTATATAATGGTTTGTAATCATGAAAATTTGATAGTGACGTTTTAGTGAATCGTAGTATAGATATTATTTCCCGTGTATGCGCGCCAAATCAATTATTTTTAAACTATGCCAAGCCGGCATAATTTAAATTATATATACTATATTTTTATAGTTCTATATTTAATCGCTTTTGCATAAATTTGCTTGCATTAAAATATTTTATGGAGTTGTTGAAACTTTAACATTTTATAATATTCAAATAAAATTTTCTCCATCTTTTTGCTTGCAATATTTTGAAATTAATTCAAAGTAAAAAAAAACGAAATATTCAAATTAGCACTTTTAAAATAAATATATTATTTTACGTTTGTAATAAAAAACCCTTATTTTTACAGAAATTTGCAACAATTTTTTACAATGTTTCAACCGTATTTTTACGAATGTAATATAAATTAGCTGGATTCGAAAAATCTATTAATACCATATTTAAAGGTATTTAAACCCAATCAAATTACCAAATTTCTAGGAATTACGAAAGAAATGTGAAAACTTATTGATATTTAGAAAAGATATGTTAATTAGTATAACTAACAGTACCATTAGTTGATTAATTGTTGTAATATGTACAACTATTATTGAATTTACGTCAATAGTATCCCCTATATATATATTAAAATATTATCTATTATAATTTATCTCGTCAAAATGCAGTAATTTTAATTTATACATGGTTAAAAAATTGTTTTATGTATGAATATAAAATTAAACAATCCACTGAATAGATAATATGGCGAGCTATAGGCATTAGTGCTTGTTAAATTTATGCTTTTATTTAAGAAGTAAACGGTTAAACCATTGAAGTAATCCTTTCCCTTTGAATGTACAATTTTTATGAAATAATGGTGTAAAATATGTAAATCCAATTGATTGAGTGTTCAAGGCCATTAATTTATTGGCAGTGGTCACAAAATCAGTGTCTCCAGTCGCATAAGATTATCTTGCATAATTCGTTCACGATTTCCTGGCCAGGTTGTAGTTATATGGCAGGCTATATTTATCGATAATTTGATATCGTTGTACGTAACTTAATCTGTGTGTAGTTTGAAAACGTGATCACAGTGAACTATTAACGGTCGAAGTCTAGATATATAAATTGTTGCAAATTCATTTGATAATACCCGGGGACGACCGCGAGTACCATGTTCGATTGTTACTATTTCGGTATTACGTAATACGAAATGTAACGAAATCGGATATACGAGAGAGCCGGCTAATTGATTGCCGTTGTTTTTAATTAAGAAATAATTTTGCGCTTGACTGACAACGGGAATGAATAGTTTTTGCTGCGACTTGATTGAAGTTTGTAAGTGATTCATTATTGATTTTATTCTAGACTTATATCTATAATATGCCCAGGTGTTCAAGCAATTATAAACCGAGGAATGTACAATAATTATTCATTGTTAAAACACCTATTTTTGCCCCCAAATTAGATGATTTCTATTACCGAAGTGTGTTCAAACAATTTTATTAACAAAAAGTGTTTGTCTCTTCGCCCTGAGACCAAAACATATATTTTCAGTAAATGGTACATTTTTTGAAAAAACTTTTCAAACAAAAGTTGCTAGAAATTTAATTATCTTTAACTTTTATAAAATTTTTTTTTTTGTAACTCGTGTCGTTTTCGAGATATGCAATTATATGAGTAAACATGCATTTACAAATCTTAAATTCATTTTTTTAAGGTTCTGTATTGGGTGTAGAGCGTTCACACACATAGACGACATTGTAAAAATAGTTAATAAGTATTCAGGGACCTTTAAAACAAATATGGAAGTAAAATCTGCTGAATTAAGATTAACTTTTGTTGAAATATATTAATAATTCAGTTTGATAATCAAAGTAAATCTATTCCGTAGGAACGAATATATATTCAGAGATAAAAAGAACTAGTTATTGAGTTTTTTACTATAAATATTCATATAAACCAGAATTACATCTTAGTCACTGAATGAATAAATTATTATCATTCTTTTTCTATGCAAACAAGATATTTTACTCGCATAACAAATTATTCTACGAGTTTCTTTCGACTTGAATTGGATAAAATGGGCCCAAAAGTAAATATTAAATATTTATTATAAACTTGAACAAAATTTATTCGCTAGAATAATTTATAATATAAATAATATTCACATTTGTCAAACAACAAATTATTATCAAAAAAAAAAAACAGTCTTGGACCCAAAACAAAACCTGTCTAAAAATAATTACGAGTTAAAAAATAAGTCTCCCACAAATCTTCGACAGGTAAACTTTTATTATTTTAGACGAAAAGTGTTAAGAATGAAAGTTTTAGAAAATTGAAAACTATTAGAAATCAATAAATCAATATTTTAAAAGACGTGTGTATCTAATAACAAAAAACAACTTAGGTGCACTTCAACAATATTAATAGCTTTGAGTGTAGAAAATTGTAAACAAAAAAATATTACTGTATATATAAGATAATGTTGTTTTTCTGTTTCCGCGATCGACAACTTTTAAAACCATTTTTCAAAACATATTTTCTTACATTAATATAAATAAACAAACAGTTGAAATCATTCCACATGAATAATTGGTCGAAATGATAAATGTCATGTCCCTTGTCAATATTTTTGTTTCTCTCCAGCAACGTTTTGTTAACTGGCGGTAGCACCATTCGACGAAACAATTGATTATCAATTACGACTGTCAATTGGTGTTCACACTAATGATCGAATGTCAGCCGAATTCAGAGCAATTGATTCCACTCTAATTTGGTCTATTTAAGGCGCTAGACTTATTTATATATATCAATCTCTGTCTAATAACGATTAATTTTATAAATAATTTCGTAAAATATCTACAATTTGGCGAAATTTTATTACTGATGTTTATTATTCAGTTTCCAAATACTCGTCCAAATAAAATAACTCAAATGTATATTATATATTTTTTATATGCATAATGTTTGTTTTTATGCCTTGTGTCCATTTTGGTGGGACACGCTATATAATTTTAAAAGCAACACGAGCAAAAAGCGAATATTTTACGAGCTAAACTAAAACCTCAGCGTCCCCCAGTAAAGTAACCTTGACGAGTCGACGAAATCACATTATCGTTTATCATATATATATATATATATATATATATATTTCCACTTACCACTGATTCTTGGTCGCGTTACGTTGTCTCTGGGCCACGCAGGCGTCGGCTTCTTAATTTCCGAGATGACCCTCGGTGGGGTCTGGTGGTGGTACCCCAGGTCCAAATACGGACTTCTACTAGTTGCAATCATGCTCGCACAACACACTACAGACATCCTTTTTCTTCAAAACAGAACGCCGATTAAACACAAAACGTTTATGGAACGTTATACAATTTTATCTAATTTTGCACTCATTGTTTTAAACAGCATTCATCAAATACTCAGTTTTAGACAGTTTTTACTTCCTTGTAATTCGTCTTTCAGTTATTAGACACTTTAAAAAAGCGTAATTTTGTCACTTCTCGGCCATATAATGCCGTGTAATGTCGTCTTCAACTTTTAGACAATTTATTTTCTTTCAGTTGAAATACACTTTAAGAAATTTGTCCACAAAAGTTAAATTCGCCTTATTATAAGTTTTTCGACACTTAATACGTATATAGACAGTATTTCTACATTAAAATAATCAGTATTTGCCTTTAGACAATTATTTCTAAGCAAATTCAAACAGCAAACACTGTTTTTTGTAATAATTGTCTAATTTAGACACTGTTTTTGTGTCTTTTCTATCAATTTACGTACATGAAAGACGCTATTTTGGTTAGATTTGTGTTTCCAGATAGTTTTCCTCGTTAGACACAAATTTTTAGCGGTTGCGGCACTAAATACTTGAATTTATTAGTTGCTATGTTTTTAGACACTGTTTTTCACGTTAGATATTAATTTTTAAGTTATTAGTTGCTTTAACAATCACTTATTTAGACACTAGTTGTTATTTGAATTGTACACGCGTCTTTTTAGACAATTCGCTTGTGTTTTTGCGATTATTTTGTCATCGAGTAACAGAACCGCGAAACTAGTTTTTCTGCTGGTTTAAAGAAACTGATTTTCTAAAACAACACCCGTGGAAAAAAGTGGAGCTGTTCTGCCTATATTTTTATATAGGTTTTATAAACTGGTATTTTGTATTTGATATACGTTGATTTTCACAAGCTTTCAATTGTTGAAATTATTATTGTAATAACAAAACACTTTTATTGGCTCCTACGATGTATTTCCCCCAATTGTTGCAAATTATTACAATTGCCGAAAAATTAATACCGATTTAAGAACATATATTTTGTATATTCAACCAAATTATGCTTTATAATTTAAAGCAAACATTATTTTTATTGTAGCAACACTTTTGTGCAGATTAATATTAATATAAGGCCTTGACGACACGATTATTAATTAAAATTTATTGTTGTACTGTCACGAAAGTTATTTGCGCTATTTCTATTGTATTATTGACAATGGGTATTGATTTTGTCAATCATGTACTTGTATTGTTGTCAAAAAATGACTTTCGATTTTTAAATTGCTCAAAATTAGTTGCACGACGATAGATTTATTGTGTAGTTTAAATAAAATTATTTATTTAATTCACAAACACATATTTAAGTTCGTATCACTTTATATTGTTTAAAAAATAACTGTGCACTTATTTCAAATTAATAATTTAATATCGCTTAAATTAAATTAAATATTCACTAAACTTGAGCGCCGGTCGCCACAACAATTTAAAATTCGAAAGTTCGCGCGCAAATCCATTCTAGATAGTCAGCATTCGTGACCGTCATGTTCGAATGTCGTCGCGATATTAAAAGTGAGTAGAAGCGCTTGCTGAAGATGATAACTGGGTCCAAAGTGGGGACACAGATTATGACAGTTGTGGGGCCTTCGCGGAGGGCCTCACTCACTGGGTAATTGTGCCGCGATAGGCTCCTATTAGATTCCGTATACGAAACGGGAAGGACCCCCCTTCCCCTTCTTTGCCTTAGTTTCTAAAACACGCCCCCCTTCAATACCCTTTTCAAAATTAACTAAAGATCTAATATAATTGTTTGTTCATTCCCCTTTATTTCCTTTCAAAAAGGTAATTTTTTATAGACATTAATGAGAAAATTGTCAAAAATTGATGTAGAATCCCTCAAAACGTATATTTCCATTCAAGTTGATCATGCATCTTTCTTTTATTCATTACGTATAAGAAATTAATAAGATTTATCTTCCGTGAGTGATTATAAATAATTTAACCCCCGGCAGTAAAAATTAATTATATTAATATTAGCAATAATATAAATAAATTCGAAATAAAACACTATAATGTTTATAATTCAAAATTCCGCTATAATTATTGTTATATAAAGCTAAGAATTAATATTACAAAATTACAGGAAATCGTAAGTAGAAACAGGTATAGAAATATGTTATTGTTTATTGCTATTTAAATAGTCACGGTAAGTAAATAAGTATTAAAGAATCCAGAAATATCTATAGGCATTGTTAAAAACAATATCAAATTTTACAATGCTAAATATATTATATAAATATATTTGAAATCGATAGCTATCTAAAAACAAAGTTACTAATAAAAAATTCGCTGAATTTTAAACTATAAATGAATGTATCAAATTCCATGTAATAGCTCGAAATTTAGAATTTAAATAAATTAGTGAGTAATCGCATAATTTATACATTTTAAATTTGTTTATAATTATATAAGTTTTGGAATTAATTTGTATTTTCGTAAAATATTACTTAAATTACTTAATTTTTTAGTATTGCAGTATTACTGTAGAAAGTAAATCATTTACATATACCTTTTATGAGTAATATAAATATTTAAGGTCTACCATATTTATTTAAGAGGGTTTATCTATAAATATTATTAATAGATTATTATTTCATATATAATCGCTATCATGTTTTGAATGATTAGTAATATATATTACAAAATATTTGTTCTAATGATTACATAAAGTTGCTACGGAAATTCATAAAACACTAATATTTTTTTAAAACATTTTATCTTTATCAGTTTGCACACCTTAATACAAAATTTTATCTTTTTAATATAAGCCAATAGATAATCTCGAATATACAGTTAAATGTCACAGACATTAGTTTAAAATATATTTAAATACATAAACCGGGGAACCATGTGAAACTTAATTTGTTAACTTAACATTTACTTATAATTTTGACGTTTAAGAACGTAACTTATATAAATAACTGGTAGACAGATTTAAATAAATTCACAATATAAATATTGAACCCATTTTATATGTCTAAATGTGCCCCTAAATGAAATAACGTATCGCCGCTACTGACTTAAATAGGCCTAACCCGAAACTAATGTCATTATTTCTGTATATATATCATTATCCCTTTCTCAAATTATGTTAATATCAGGCAATTGACTGTTTTACCTTCACAAATCTAACTGGGGTAAGAATAATCCCTTTTACCCTGTATTTAGTACAAATTAGGTAATATATATCATCGTCAATTTCTGAGGTTCGCAGAAAGGAAAATGAATAAAACATATTCAGCTTATTATAGTTATATTTTTGTAGAACAAATATGAATACTGAATTTCGTTAAATTATTCATAATATAACGTCACTTTAGCAACGTGTATTTCCGTTACAATCTCGAGACATGTACCATATTTACAATACATCCATAAATACATTCGTATAAGAATATTCTTGTAATAACATATACCCTTATATATCTGGAGTTGTAGGGTGAGCTGAAGGCATTGGTGCAAAAAAATCTATTAAATGATGTATTTATTTAAATAAAAGTAATTGTCGGTAATTAATTTGTTTTTAACACAAATCTCTTAATTCTTACAATAATGTTATCTTAATTATTAATTATGTTATTCAATTCGACTTTTAGTGTTAATGAAAAATATCCCACGCAAATATTAATAATTAATTTATGTTTCCAAAAACCTTCAAATTAATTGTATTAATTTTAAGGAAAAACAGAAACATATAAATAATGCTGATTGTTAAAGTTATTATAATTTATTTAAATTAGAGTAGAAATCGTAAAAATCGTAAGTGTGATGAAACCAAAAATCGGTTCATCGACTTTTGTAGGTCGAAAAAAATTAGTTAAATTACAAATCGCCCACAAATGCTAATGAAGATTGCATATTTTAAGCCTTGCCTTAGCATACCAATATTTATTTGGCAATTACAGATAAAAAAAAAGCTGTATAATATATAAATTGTATTACAGCTGGAGACACTGGTGCCAACATGATTGTTTGTTTATCTTTAACGTAGACATGTTTATGGTATAATTTCCTGGCTTGTAGATGTTTTGAGTTACATTCAAGTCATACAACAAACATACCATTAGGTGATATGTCTACGTATTTTGTCTCAAGTTATTTTAATAACGTGATAAACTATCAGATATGTTAGTTTAGTATATTTTTTTGCTTATTTTAATGTTAAATTTATTTCGCAACTATCTTTTTCTATACACTTAAATCTCAAGTGTTAAATAAACAGTTTTTTTATAAAAACCGCTGACAATTTTATAGGTGTAGCTTAAATAAATAGTTTAAATACACAGACAAATAAAAACACACGTATTTCAATATACTTTAGCAGTTATAACTAATAAATTTTGTTAGTAAATTTATTTCATGTGTATCTAAATAGTAATATGAAGTAACTAATAAAAACTGGATGGTACTTTGAAGCTATTTCAACTAAATAGTTGCAGTAGCTGCGGTGTCCGAGTGGTTAAGGAGATGGACTTGAAATCCATTGGGTTCTGCCCGCACAGGTTCGAATCCTGTCCGCAGCGATTTAATTTTTCATTTTCCTATGCTCGAATTTATTTTTATTATTTAAGATCTTAATTTTAATAAATAATATGCGTTACCCTTTCTTTGAGGGTTGCTAAATAAACGTATTTTTACGAAATTGACTCATTTTAACTACGATAATGCGCAGTATTTATATCTTTATACATTCAAACTAAACATATATGTGTAAATTAGGCGATTTTTAAAATTTAATACATAAAATTAGATGTAATATCGATTTGTTTCTGTATGCGGAGAGTCCAAACCTATTTTTTACACGTGGATAGCACGAGGAGCTTTGTTCGTTTGCCCTGCACTGGCTGTTCAGTTCAAGGTTTGTCTCTCTTCCACTTATAAGGAAGAAATAGGATAGATTATGGTTCGAGCAAGAAATCCAGAATAAACGAACAAACCCCTGTGTATAGTGGTGAGTGCACGTGAACACATCTGGACGTGGAGTGGCTGTGTTTCGCGCAGCGTAGACTAGTTGAATGTCTTCGAGCCACGAAATGTAATAACAGGCAGATTGTTTGTTCGATCCAACATTTTTATTGACACACAAACAGGATTGGATTATTTTATTTCTATATTCTTGTTTTGTGTTCTGTGCGTACTCCAATCAAACCGTCACCGTATCGAACCAATTGCTTCTCTTGAACGTAAATAACCCGAGGAGGATTCACTAATGAAAGTTCGCTGTAGCTAATTGTTTCCGCTGAAGGTTTTACTTTTACTTCGCATCTTCTGTCATTTACGATTTAGAATTTCCTACGTTTCTTCCCCTTAAGTTCATGTTATTCGCAGTTTAATAACGTTCGATTTGCGAACATTCAATAGCTAATATATTTGGTAATGTAAATTGTCAAATAATATAACAATAAAATTTGCAAAAATGCAACCTTTAAAAGTCATTAATTTTATCCCACACAATAATTCATATATTTCACATTCAATCAAATATAATCAGACGTGAATGATGGTTAAATATTTATTAACTATTGTTAAAATATCCCACATCGAGTGGTATTGTTTTCAGTTAATCAACAGAGATATATATTTGGTATGATTGCAGCATGACATCACTAATAATATTGGGCGAGACGAACAGTGAGTTCGTTAGGGTTAGCAAATAACGTCTGTTGTCTAAATTATTGTAGTCTCTTGCTCAATAAACACGATGAATCACATAACAAAAGGATTTATCTTTAAGTTTTGTTACTTTCATTTTGTAACCCTAAACACCCACCTCGTATTATAATGCATAAACGGGTTGATGAGTAACCAAACAATTTCTCTAAAAGAGAACCCATAAATAAGTTACTTGCAAAAAAAAAAACATTATTTTTGTTCTTTCATAGTCAATCTATTCTCGAATCAAAAAGATGACCTTGAAATTTTAGGGAGTAAAATTAATAAATCATGCATGTCTACAAAATTTAAATAAGGTGTTTAAAAATGATGTATTATCATTATAGCACAGGAATCAATGCTGCAAAAGTGATGGCATAATTTCATTTAGGTAGGGAACCAGTGCGCCTGTAAAGTATACTGTAGTGTCGTAGTGGTGACGTCATTGTAGCAACCAATGACGTAGGCAAGCGCGGGTCGATACACGCAGTTGGTGGGTCGGGTCGCCCGCTTTACGTTTCGCTTCAGTTTGTGTGTGTAGAAATGCCCCTACCTACCTTATACCACCCCCAATCTATTGTTAGTATCAACCCGAGCCCAAAAATACGGCGTAGCTTGAATGCCAGTTGCCATAACGCAGTTTCAGTTTCAATTTCGTAACACACTTGGTTCTAGGAATATGCAATCATGCAAGCCAATATACCAAGTTACCGACATCGAAACATTTATTGCAGTATTTGGGGTTTCAAACAAAGATATTTCAGAAATATGTTTGTGTGAATGTATGTGTAGAGCGCTTTGTTTATCTGTTACTATGGTAACTACGACTGACAGGACCTGGCCTTTTGTACAACGCACCTATGGCTTTTTGGTTAACAATTTGCAAAAATGTTATAGATATAAAAAGTCTTACAATTTTTTGTAGATTACTTTAATAAAAAAAAGTTAGGGCATATTTTACAATACAAAATTATAATATTTAATAATTTTTTACGGCCTTTGGGTTAACAATATGAAAAAATCTTGTAGATACAAAATGTCTTAGAATTTGCAGTAGAATTTTTGCGCGTTTTAGTTATTTTTATAAGGGCAGTATTAAGGAGGGCTCCAGATTTTAGTAAATTTACGCTTGTGCGCCATCATAATGCGCTGCATTGATGTAAATTTGGTTGCCTATATTACAATAGTCATGTTACAATAAAATATGTTACATCAACACATTTCCACTAATCACGCACTGGATTTATCATATTTTGTACTTTTAGTATTGTTTTCCATTATCTTCGATATTAATACGTTATAAATAGATTTTATTACCCTGATAATATCTTCATTTAATTTCCTTTGGCCTTCGTAAATAGAAAATTGGATTTTCCTAAAATATTTTGGCTAGACGTACAAAGAAAACAAAGGATAAACGAAAATTGAATACAATAAATATTAAAATTAGTATTTTAATTATTTTGTACGTCCTATAATTTTAATTAGTAGAAAATAGGGCTTTAAATGTGTTCATAATTGTTTTAAAGGCCCTATAACTCTAGAAATTTAAGATAAACAACCTTAAAAATAGTAACAAAACTAAATTTGGGAAAAGCTAGTGAAAAATGACGAAGATTTAGATGTAACGCTATTTTTGTGCAGTGCAATTCAAATAAAGTAGTGTACTTATTGCATGTTTACTTTTTCATTTTGTGTTGTCAAGAAAAAGCAGTGAAACAGAATCAACGTATGAATGGTTGGTTTAACTGCGGCTCAGCAAGGCGTTATAACCGAATGAACGTCACGTTCATAACAACCTCACTGAAATAAGCTCGTTTGCGAACAGTGAACGTTTTATCAAATAATAGTTACTAGATACAGACAGAAATGCAATCTGTTTTATTTTGTTTTGTACCAGTTTAATTATTGCTATTTTTTAAATATTTTCCTCTTTCAACAATATACATTGGGTTAGAAAGTCGAATTTAGGCCACTCCAATTTATATAGTACTAAGTATGACTAATGTTAATCGTTTTCAAAGATCAATTACGTAGATGTTTAAAATATTACGTGAATCTTTTATAGAAACTGGGTAAATATTTAAGAGGATAAAATTTACGACATGAAAAATTCGGTGTAAATTGTAAGCGCACAATGAACGCTGATTATTAGGGATATAATTCGTCTTTAGTATTTATTCATCGCAGTGCGGTATCCTGTAATCCAGCCTGTTTGAAATTCCCAACGTCTAGTATATACCAACTTGTACGATTTTAATGATTCTCGACAAAACGCTGGCACATCCTTTCTCCTCCTCATGATTTATTGATGGCCACTTTTGCTTTATTTTCCATTCTGTTCTCAAATTCTTTTCACACCTCAACTTATTTATTTTTTACTTTCCTATACGCAGTAATAAGTCATAATCTTAAAGAAACACCAGGCTTTGTTCATAAACGCATTATAAAAGTATATAAAGGTAAATTATAATACTAACGCGCGCTAGAAAACTAATATGTGCTGAAAAAACATAAAATATGAATATAAAAAAACAAGATAACAGTGGGATATTTGTCATTCACAGCCTCCCGCAACAAGGTAAAGTTAATATTGTTTGTGTTTCTGCAATCTGGCGGCAACCCAATAGCGCTTTATGCTGTACTGGTGTGCCAACTGCCCAGGCGCATAGATATCGATCGTGTGTGTTCGGCCGGGTGTTCGGATAGGTTCGTAGTCGCGCGACCCGCAGTCTGTTTGCGACCGTCGTACGGGTAACATCTCCGGCGCACGTTTGTTTATCAAGTGTGCTGTGTGAACATCCGATTGTTTCTTGTTTTTTATTTTTAAATCGCGCCACGGGGGCGTTCCTTCAACTATATACGTGCAACAATGTGTGCGACAATAATGACTAATATTTTCTATAAAAAATAAAAAGTTATAAATTGTTTGTTAAGGACTTAAAAATTCCTTTGTGCCAAACTACGAATTCGTGGATTTATTTTAATTTTTCTTTTGAACTAGAAGTTTCGTGTGTTAACTGCTGTATTATATTTAATTCTTCCCGGTAAGGATATATTTATATATTTTATTTTGGCGCTTATTTTCAAATTATGTTACTTTACCGTTTCTGTGTCTATATGTTTCTAATTTTTATATTAACGTGGTGTTGGTTTACTTCCACGAATATATTCGTTTTAAGCGTTCCACAATCAGTTCTACCTATTCCTACTATACTTGTGATACGTTAATATGTAATTTTTTTACACTAAAAGAACCAATTTACACTTTTAAGTTTAACAATTTAAAAATTGCTTGCGTTAGGGAAAAAATATGAGCTACGAAAACAAAATAATAATTTCTATTTGGAACGTTTGTTCGAAAAGTTATTTATTAACAAAGTTCGTATATAATTGCTTTTTGAGAGTTTTTCATTGTTCGTTCAGGAGCGGTCGGTGGCCTTGAGGGACCGGCTAATGAATTTCTATTTTACCGGTATGCTTGTGGTCCTAGTCCGGCCCTGATTTTTTTGTTTTATGCGTTGGACAGAGTTACATAAATGTTTCTTGATAAATACAGAAACTATTATTATGAATATATACAATAAAATTACGTACACAGCAAATTTAAAACTTAATAAAATATATTATAAGTTTTTTGGTGGAGGTGAAAGTTTATTATATAATGTTTGTGATGTATCAGCTATGTGTTTTATGTTACATGTTTGCGAGGTTTATGTCACACTATAGAACATTTATGTGACATTTAACTATCGTTTAACAACTATAATTATTTCTGCGTCATTTCTAAAACAATTATACTAACATACTTATATATATATACACCCAGATGTATGTGTTTGTGTGAATGTATGAGTAGAACGCTTTGTTTAAATGTTTCTATGATTTCTACCAGTGGCTGGGCCAAGTATTTTTTACAGTGGCACTGGTTATTTATAAATAACAAATGCTACGCTCTTGAAATTCAAAATGAACCCTCAAAACATTAAAATTTTGTTGTACACAATACGTATAGGAAAGTAAAAAATTAAACTACGCAAAACAAATATCAATTTAATTTCTTTACGATATATTAAATAATTAAAACAATATTATTTTTGTTGTTCTTATTTCAACCGCTTTTTCAAATATGATTTCCACTCGTGTTCATAATCTAATTCAACACAACCAAGTGTTTTTGCTGTCACAGCTAACGTGATTTTAATACGAGAAATATGAATATTGATTTTGTTTTGTTGGATGTCGAATGATTCAGGAAATATGAATAATAAAATAATTGTTTACAGTAGAAAATAGTCATAAATCGAAGTACTTAGCATTTGATAAGTGTGTCGTGTCGAGGTTGAAATTAATACGCTGATTAGAATTTTCGATAAGTTTATAAATGCTTGTGTTTTATTTGTACAAAACTGAGTTTATTTGGGGACATAATTGACTAATTACATGGGTGGTTTCAGCTCAATTGAGCTACAATGAAATATTAAACGTATCTGAAGTACACACCGTGTATACATGACTAAATAAATCGCGGAATTAAATGATTTCGTTCATTTAATAACAATCTTCGTTTAACTAAATTAACTGCGCATTAATTATAGCATATAAGAAAGTAATAAGCTTCGTAATGACTAAAGTAACATTGTATAAACATATTTTAATATTGTAAAGTATTCATTTTATTATTTATAATCTAACATCGTTATCTTTATTTAGAACAAACTTTAATCATTTTAATTTATCTTCAAGTTAAAAGTTTTGTAACATTTTTAACTTAATTTACCGTAAAACTAATGGAATATTATAATTACTAATAAAATGTTTAGATCTATCAGATTTTATGTTCATTTCATATAAAACAATATTTTAATATACGTATAAGTAAAGAATATGTATTGGTTTTTGTTGTATATTTATTTTATTACCAATGAGCAAACGGAACTAACTAAAAATGGGAAAAATAAACACATTTTATAAATGAAATATATCGTTTATAAAACTGCATCAGAATATATCGTAGTTGCCTATTAAAACTACAATAGCATAGCCATTCCCCTTCTATCTCCTCTTCTCTCTACCCCTCCCCTAACCCCTTCCGGTCGCCCCTCTCTCTCACGCCATCCTCCTCCTCCGCCTTCTTCACATCAACCTCCATCACCGCTCCCTCACACACGCACAGAGCGAAAATATTCAAAATATATTTAGTGACCCGCAAAACACGAATTTCTAAGTCGATTTCTTTTTTTGTGAACATAATACGTTATGTATATACTTTGATTATAAGGAATAATTAATATCGTTTTATATAGTATATAAATTTAATTTTGCCTAAGGGTTATTGTTAAAGCGAAACTATTTTTAATATGTAACAATGTACTATATTGTTCACTTTATGTATGCCAAAATAATGCACAATCACAATCAGCCTATTTGATTAATGATGTGCATGAAATCGAAGCAAAAGAACGGATTCGCAAATTTCAATTCGAATCATTACCAAGTAATAATAAACAAGCGCCAAGGCACATTGATTTTGACGTCAGGTGACGACGGGAGTTTCGCTAAAAGCCCCCCGTTGTCGGTTCTCATCATGTGCACTTTCATATATTGCTTTTCAAACATAATACCGTGTGAATAGTTAATCTATTATTTAAAATTGAATTTGTGGTCGAGAAATTATTCTATTATAAATAGGGGAGATGGTTTTACTTGGCTGCGGTTCACATAGTTTCCCTAATTTGCCACTAAAGTGTTTTTAGCTCGCACACACATAGTTCAGAACACTGTGTTAAGAAAGTAGAGGGGCGAACGAGCCCGTGCACGCTAACGGCAGTTGAGCTTGGTCTCTCAACCAGAGGGTATCTAGTCATATGTATACATTTTTAATAGAAAGGAAATCGTCATATGTATGTCAAATAAAGGATGAATTGTTGACTAGAATCATGCGGTACAAATGAACTCGAATTACCTATCGTTTTGCCCTGAATACCGCCTAAAAAATATTATTGCGAGACAACAGACAATTCCTTTCAAGCTTGTTAAAAAATTCATGGATGTCAAAGTAGGGTTGACATGCGATTCCTATATACGTCGGAATGTACACTTATAAATTACCTACCTACCTCTTTCACGTCAAACAATTACTGCCGTCGTAACTAGTATCGTTTTAATTACATTTCTCTGCGACACTGTTTGAATGTCTGAGTTTCCAATTCTAAATAATCCTGATGTATTCTGTGTTCTACAGGCAATCGTTCCGTCGTCTCTTTGTATAAATCTATTGTTTTGTTCTGGCATTGGCATGTCAGTTCACGTTTTTTAATGGAATTTATAATTTTATGGCTCTGTTAATATTTCAGGGGGTTAAAATAGTCTACGGTTACAAATAGCATGTATAGGTGTAAGGTTTAATGAAAGGGTGAGACTTCAGAATACATTAATGCGGATTGGACAGTGAATTGCACGTTTAATAACATTAAGGTTGCACGCTCATTTTTAGGCAACCCGTTTGTCATGAATGGACGCCGGCGTAGCTTATACTTTAGGCGGTGTGAATTTCGTTATACAAATAAATTCAGCGATAATATTTATAAATGTGTTTTTTTCTTGTTACAGATCACAATTTGGTGGCACTATCACATTCGAGGCTTCGTTTGCACAATTTGTTTAAATATTGTACAAAATAATACGTAACCTCAACGTAACCGAGAATCAAAATAATAATATACAAAATAGTTTGCTATAATACTAATAATAATTGAATGACTCGAGTGATTTCTGTGTAAGTGCGAGTGTGTCTGAGTGAATAGTGGCCACGTCTCGATCAAGATGCCGCAGGGGCCGATGTCGAACCCTCTTATGAGGCCCTTCGTCGTGCTCGCGTTGCCCGGAATGTATTTGTTCTACAAATACAACCAGTACAAACGGCGTAGGAGAGAATCGGCGAAGAGACGCCTTACAGAACGAGAACTGCAACACCTCAATCATAAAATTGTAAGTGATTTTTAATTTACTGACAAATATTCGACGAGCTAAAAATTGAATGTACAACAAATGCACTGTAGTTGGCATAATTTTCCCCAAGACAAAGCTCGCCGTAAACAGAGCGCTGGTCGCAAATAATTGGCGCAAGTTCACCCTAGGGAAACTATGACACTGAATGCAGGAGGTGGACGCCGGGACCGCAGTAAACTGCGGACTTGCCCCTTGCGCCACTCCGACCCTGTGCGGTAGAACAGGGCCTAGAGGCAAGCGGCAAGCGAACATCCCTAGGCAAGGATACTGCGCCACGATAATTGGCTTTCATTTCGAGTTGACAGATCATTCTTATTATTACGGCTGCACGCGGACGGCTTCTCTCACTTTTTGTTTTATTTTGTTTGTCTAGTTTCTCAATTGTGTCAAAAACACACCGTTATTTTAATGGCGACATTTATAATTGAGTTTTACCCAACTAGTCAAACAACGTTTGCAAAGCTGAAATATTCCATTTTACGGAATTACTATCCATATTTACATCCAAGTATATAAGTTATATATATTTTTGGATTCAGGGCGACGAGACAAACACTTTTTGTTTAGGAATTTTTTTGATCCGTGTATGCTATAGACACACGAGCGAGTGGAAGAACTAGCGGAAAGCGTGTCAAGTCCTTTCAACACGAGTGTAAATTTGCAGGTTTCGCGGAGGTCGAAATCGTATTTAATTTCTTTTATCTGAACAATGATCACACGTATCCTTAAGTTGTGACCTTGAGACACACCGGTTTGATGCTAATGTGGCAACAAAACACGACACACACTAACACGCCCACCCCGTGATTCTTAAACGCATTTAGATCAAAACGTGATGATAACTCGAACACGAACATATCTTATGAATTAACAATTATTTTGCATAATCCACCCCTATACTTCAGCAAACAAATTTTGCCGATACTTGGATGGAAAAATATGAAATATTATTTATTTTATTTACTCGACTTTGTAAACTGGAATAGAAAATTATGGACCATGTTATTTTCTTTTTCCCAGCATTAAATATTTTAGGTATCGTATCGTTATTGATTATACCTGCACCAATATTAAATTGCACAAAAATACACGTGTTCATGACTCGAAATGGCAAACATAATATATTCAATAGCCATTTGGTACCGAGATATCTAAGAATATATTTTCTATAAAGCGTAATGTCGATTTTACATTCATGTCTTTGCATAAATAACTTTTTATATAAATGTATAAATATATATAGATATATTTCTCCTGTCAACTGTTCATGATGATAGTATATATCTACTTATTGGGTTTCTACCGTAGGTAATATGAAAACGTTCAACGTATTTTTGGATTCAGGTCATATAGGTTAGGCATCGATTATATTATAGATGATTGATAATATTTTCTTAAAAGTTTATGATAAACAATGCAATATTATTTCATACCAAGTGCTTTTAAAAATGGTATAGTAAAAAATCATGATTTAGCGTGTGATTCATTGGTGTTGCCGTGTCGTAAAATTTGTTTTAAAAAATATTATAAATAATTTGTAATATATTATGTATGAGTGGTGCATTGTCAGGTGAGCCTTATTATAGCGTGTGTCATTTATAATTTTAATAGAAATATATGAATTCTAAAGTCTAATGGGGTTAAACACTTCTATATATAACAGATATTATTATTTATAATTAAATTTAATCAGTAATATCTATGTTTAGTCCTTGACATAATTTTATTTAATCCTTTCCACACAATTATTTTTTAATATTTCTATGGCTTTTTAAATATACACTTGCATTCACTAGTTTTCATAACTTATGCAGAATATTAGTTATATAATAAAAATAATGGAGCCCCCCTTATTCTGCACTTATAAAAATAATAAAAACACCTAATAACAAAAAATTCTAAGACTTTTTATATCTATAACATTTTTACAAATTGTTAACCAAAACGCCATAATAATTAAAAACAATTCAGTTTTCCCTATCATACTTATTAGGAGAGCAGAAACTAGGGTAGTTTTTTCTGTATACAGAATATTTTCGCTGTGTTTGCATCTATTTTTATCCAGCAAGGTTGCCTACTAACATTTTCTTTTGTTAGAACCTTTTGAGCAGTGCATATACGGATTGAACTGAAATGAATCCGATACAAGTAGCCAGGAACATGAAATGACTGACGAAACGTGTAGACAACAAATGACAAATGAAAAAAAAGGTCGACCTTCGCGCGCAAAGCGACGCTAGGGAAACGTAACCTAAAAATGCTCAACCAGTAAAAAGAAATCTCCTCCGTGTATATGTTATCTAAGGCAAACAGCGCCATTATCGATTTAAGGGCAAGTAGGTGGGGGATTGGGGAAACAGTGTTCGTCTGACCAAACGCCGCGTCCCTAAAATGCAGACGTCACGCTGCGTAAACGACGAATTATTGTGTGAGTTTTTACGAAAGGTTAGCTGTGGTCAGGTCACTCGGGTAAATGATGTGTGTGACGTATGTTTGCACCATCCGGATTTTAGCAATGGCCCATTTTAGGGGGGCACTTACCTATTTGATGGTGTACGAGCGCTGCGTCTTAAACCGGTTCTCAAGCCGATGCGAATACGTTATTTTTACGTTGTTGGCACACGTCCATTTTATCATAACTAAAAACAGGGAATTAGCTCTAATTTCTTTAGCAAATATATGATTTTGTTTTCTTGGATTTTGTTCTAAATTACCTATTGTAATCTTGCCAAATTTTCGAGTTAAGATTCACGAAATACAGATTTTATACATTGGTTCTGACAATGCTTACATAGACCTCTGTGTGTGTGTATGATTCTATATTATGTGTTTGCCTGTGTGTGCTCCTGAACGCTTTCTTGCGCATACGCAGTTGAAGATACTTTCTAGTGTGTATATATATATATGTTATATACATCTGTGTGTATATATATATATCTGTTTGACTATGTATTTGTGTATGTGTGTGTGCTCCGGAACGCTGTATTGCGCATACGCAGTTGTAGATATTTTCTGGTGTATATATATATATATACATCTGTGTGTATATATAAATATCTGTTTGACTATGTATTTGTGTATGTGTGTATGGTCCGGAACGCTGTATTGCGCATACAGTTGAAGATACTTTCTGGTGTGTATATATATATATATATATATATATATATATATATATATATATATATATATATATATATATATATATATATATATATATATATATATATATATAAATCTGTGTGTATATATTATTTTTTGTTTGACTATGTATTTGTGTAGGTGTGTGTGTGTGTGTGTGCTCCTGAACGCTATATTGCGGATACAGTTGAAGATCTAATCTAACTATTTTTGTGAATGTACCATATTTATTAAATTGTTTCAAGAAAATCGGAGTATCCATTAATGTTATTTATAAATACAATTGTATAAAATATGACAAAATTTGATTTCAATTAGCTTTTATATAAAAACTGATGTATAACCAAATGTAAACTTGATATCGGGTTTGTAATTTTTTTTATTATACTCGCATTTGAATTGAATCTATTTATAACGAAAGCGACGGCGGCGATCACCATTACATTTTTCCAATACCCAATAAAAAAAAGTTTGTTAATGATACAATATTGAAACGTTATTATTGATTTTATAAAAGTCCTCAAAAAGTATAGATATCTCATTTACGCTTTGATAAATTAACAATCATTTGACAAGACTGTAATTATATCTTAATATGTTTCTTTAATTACAAATGGGTGGCACAAATTCTTTACAAATTATAAATGTTACACGTTGTTAATCGGCAAATTAATATTAAATATCAACCAAATTTTACTAAATAGTAAGTTTTAATTAGTATTGCCTGCATTTTAATGCAAAATGAGTCGTTTCCCGCCAAGACAACTTCGATCTTAGCCATTTACAGGAATATATGTGGGGCATAGTGACGGTGAGTCTTGTCATCGGGGTAATTTGATATGTTGGAATCGTGTTCGTATATCTCGTCGTCGTTGTTGGCGTAATAATAAAACTGTACGTGTTTGTCTGGAGCAAATACGCCGGGGCAAAATGTAATTACTGTTCCTGGATGCAGGAGGCAGGAGTAGGCAAGCATGCGCAGTGTTCACTGTACAGTTTCTGTGGGCCATGGGCGGGCCATGATTTGAACACAGCCACACACAGTTGCATTAGCATTGAATACACACAGAAAATTGTGTGCTACATCCAATTTATTGCGCCCCGAAACTTTCCTATGAATTATTACCGTGTTATCGTTGCTGATATTTAATACTTTGTTCTACGTGCAATTAGTGCACATAATTAAATATACTGTAGATAGAATTTCGCTAGAATTATTAATAAAGACAACTATATAATTACAGGTAGGGTTTTAATTTATTAATTTATCATTAATTTTACTTCACAAATAAATTTTTTGAGTGTTTTAATTATGCTTATAAGTGGGGCTGCAAATAAGATATGCTTGTGGTTAGGATTTGTTGGTTCGACAAACAAATTGCCGTAATGCGTGTGTGAGTCGCTTAAAATCGTTCGTCGGTAATAAATTATTAAACCGAATCGAAGAAAGCAATTTGTGCAGCTCACACAAAAACTACTTGACTTTCTGTCAGCCATTGTTGTTTGATAAAGGTGATCATTCTGTGTCAGTAACAATTCGTGTTCGAACGACATGAACTTAATAGATATTCACTTCGTGTCTCTTCGCATTGATCTTATTTGTAAAACAAAACCACTCAATAGTCAGGAACCGCGTCTTCAACTCGAAACTTTACGAAATAAAAATAACACAAAAGAGAATTTTTGTTCGGAACCGAAAAGTTAATAGTAATTTGATGGCATTTTATTTTTACTTTCTTGGACGAAGTCTAAAAGGAATATTAAACATTTAGAGTCGCTTTAAGTTCGTCTGAAGCTCATACCACATATTTAAATAATGTATATTTGCAGTTATTCAAAGTTTAATTCAAAAAAACTTGACTTTATTAATCAAAATCACGTTAAAAATAACCTAAAACAATGATGCGACAATAATAACAGTAAATAAATAAATACTAAACTACTTAAAAGCTAATGAGATTCATAATATTAATGAATATATATACAAAATTGTGCATTTATGCCGTTTGGTTAAGACGCGAATGACTTATAACGAACAAATCGTTCGCAAAGCGTATTATTCATACAACGGTACATTTTAAAAGCATTGAAAACCAATCAGTCTTTTAAATATGCGCGTAGAATAAATCACGGGAAATCGATTTTTAATATTCCATTAATGGAACAATGAACAAAAATTCCCTAGACGCCCGGCCACGGTTTTCCAATCATGGTAGATTACCATTGTTTTACATCCAATACGAACCTTCAGTGACGGCGTTGAATTATTAAAAGTAGAACTGGAAACTCTCAGATTTTAATAAAGTAGAACAAATATCACCATTTAACGAGTTCTTGTAAACATTACAAATAGTAATGATTATCACGTTTTTATTTCTTTTGTTCACTTCTAGTTACTTTTATGTGCGTACTTATTTGGCACTGGTGTTTTTATTCTAGTTCTATATCAAATGTATTCTCTTCTTATGCCAGATGTATGCGATTTCTATGTCAGTACTGTTTTTGCATACGGTGGTGCTGGATTTGTTTCCAAGTAGAACTGACCCTTTGTTCTGTAACAAAAACAAAGAAAATAGCTGAAATAATTGTATTTTTAGTCTATAGGGGATGAAAATTATCGTAAAATAATTAAATCTCTGATTATTCCCCTAGTTGTACAACTGTTCGGCTTGTGAATTCAATATTTTACAGTAAATATCGAATTCTTATCGGGTTTATTATTTAACTATGCAATAAAAATAATAATTCCTTTCGTTTTATAAAGTTCAACTATATATTTAAATTCATTCCGTCACCAAGATATTATAAAACAGTTTTATGTTTTCGTAATCATTATTATAATTATCACTCGTAGCGTTAACTGAGAATTCTATTTATAGTATCACAACCCTCTAAATATTATTCTATATTTGGCGTGCCACGACCACAGCTGGTATTCGAGTTATTTCGGAATAATAACTTGTCGCCCGCTTATAATTTAATTTACATTACATGATTTACATCATAAATTATTTTTGACTTCAGCGTCTGACGCATTTCACAAAAATTTGCATACTTATGAATATTGCAAATAATGTTAAGTAGAGACACAAAAATATATACAATTAAAAGTAAAAATACATTTTCTGAGGTAAAAATAAAGTATCTGCATTTTTTTAATTGTGTTCGAAATAATCTAGGGACTATATCATTTTTATTACCGTGAATGTGCGTTACGTCCCATGTAATTCTCAATTCTGAATTTACACGGCGGGAAAAATCCTCTCCATCGACTGCACCGCGTTGCCGGGAAGCCTAACGGGTTGCGGATACTTTCAACGTAGTAGCGCCAAGCACGCTGGTGACTGCAGCTTACTGAAAGGAGAACATTCTACACTAAAACTATATTAAAATTGGTTCAATTATTTTCTAAAAAATACTACAGTAAAAATTACTACAGAACAGAAAAAGACAAAGATCAAGATAAAAAATATATTACAGAACGAAGAGATTGAAATATATATATATACAAGTTTAATAGTTTCTATTAACACTATATTTAAACAAATAATTTTTTGGTAGTAAGGCTCTATATTTAAACTACTATAAACACGTAAAGTTATTTGCGGCACGATTAAAACCATGGATATTAGAGTAGTACCGCCACAAAACACAAGTTTGTTCGACACCCACTATCAATTTTCTTGCTGTTTTGTGGCTTTAGGGACAAAAAGACTAACCGAAGTGTGTTAGGAGCGTAGAGGAGAATAGGGGTGTTAAAGTTTTCTTTCAATCAAGAGAAAATTGTGTTTCTTTCTGTTTCGTTGTTATGGTGACGTTGGCACAGTGATGCAGCACTCTCGTGGGGAATAAGTGTATATATAATTATAGTGAAGGAAGACACGGATACGCGTCCCCGGTGCGTTGTGCACCACCAGGAACGGACTTAGTGGCATGTTTTCTCGTCAGGCGATACATTCTCGTTGTTGATTTATACTACACGTGCGGTATTTTTGTTTTGAGCCCAATTTTAGCAAGATTTATTGCATAATTTTTACTATCTTGACGACATGAGTTTAGAAAATAGGATAATTAGAGAAACGAAAATGTGATAACTACCTACTTTAGAAGAAATGGTAGAAGATATCGAAATTTTGAGTGTAATACTTACACGCATAAATCATATCACGTAAATTGCCACCGTAGAAAAATAACGGGAATGCTTCTAGCATTAAACTGGTTCGATCTATTACGAAACATTATAAAACAATTTCTTTTTATTAATTAACGAATGTACTTACATTGTATTTCGACATCTTCAAAAAGACACCCAGGCTGGAAAGTTCTCCCGCCATTTGGGTAAAAATCGACGTCACCTATCGGCGATGGATACCCAAGAATCCCAGCGTCTGTGTGTATTACATCGACGAATAACGCGTCGCCGGTCGAGAGGTGGAAGTTTCTGCCACCGAAGTATAGAGGGAAGGCTGGATCCAGCCCAGTTATTCGTGGTATTCGACGGTCTAAATTTTCATACATGTTTGATTTATTCCAATTTGTTAGCAAAAATAAATAATATAGTGGCCTGTACTCGACTTTTTAAGGCTATGAAACAATATAAATATGTGTGCCACATTGTAAAAATGATTCCTTATATGCTAGTTTTCTATATTTTGTGCACAGAAGCGTAGTTTGAGTTGTTAATATGATAATTTGGCTCAGAGGGGGTTAACCGAAATCCCAAAAGCAATAACATAGTCCAGTGGGTATTCGTATATATGTATAAGCGGAAATATTGTAGTGTATTATATTTGGTGGGTGAAAAGGTAGCGGTGGCAGTGGCAGTGGGATTTGAGATTAACTTACTGGCAGGCATTGCTTTTCCCGCAAATCCAGCGCTTTCCGCTCCCAAACTGAATCCAATAACGTGCACATTGTCCAATGGGAATAAGCCGGATTGGTCGACTCTTAATAGAAAGTTGGCGAGCATTCGGCCCACTAATCGCGAGTTCCTCACTGCGTTTATGTACCAGGGGGCAGCCGACAGCACGCCCCAATCAACTAGTATTATATTGTAGTCGGCGCCCGACTCTAGATACGCTATAGATGCAAAAAATAATAATGTATTTGTGTATGTGTGTGTGATCCGGAACGCTGTATTGCGCATTCTGGTGTATTCTTACCGTTTTTAATGGCAACTGAGCTGATGGAGGGGGCCCTTTCGCCGAACCCATGTATAAAGATGATAGTGGCCTTGGTAGGGTCTGCGCCTGCATTCAGTGCGGTCTGATCAGGCTCATAGAATGGTATAGTGATGCCTTTGTTCGGATGTTTCCGCGTGTAAAGGTAATAACGTACGTCTTGATTTAAATCTAACGTACAACACCATGGACAGTCACCGTGCGGGGTTCGGCTCAACGTTATCTCCCCTTCCCTGTCTATATACATATATATTTTAGACCGTCGAATAGTAAATATTAGAGCTATAACGGGTTAGTTTTGAGAGGAAAACTAATCGACAAGTAACTGCTGCGCATTCAATGCAATTTCGCGTTGATATATAATTCTGGTAACAGAGTTATTTCTGTGAATGAGAAATACGTGCGCACTGGGATTTGGAATATATATATATCATTTGGCCCGGAGATTGGGCGCGCTCAGCACTCTATCGCGTACCTAATTTCACTCATTTCCGTTCAATGTACGATTATCAACATTTTCCCATTCAACATTTCCCTATATTTGATTTTACACACCGATTACCTTCGATTACACGTTTATACATTCGAACATTTTGACTTATATACGTATAATATATATAAAAGAAAAATTGTCAGCACTAAAAATATCGACCTCTGAACCCATTTCGACTAAACCCACAATGACTCTCTCCCTCTCTGTGTGTGTGTGTTTACTTAGCCCGTTAAAATAAAAAACTATAGTAATTATACCAATGGTTATGTATTAAGCTGCGGTTACGGTGTGAAATCACTACCTTATTTATCATTTTTGTTAAAACCGCAGTAGAACACACGGAAGTGTTTCGAATGTAAACAAAAGCGTTTAATTCCTTGAAATCGCCACAATACTAATCATTCCATTCTTTACGAATGTCTGGATAGTGAAAATACTTAAACTGCGTATACGGCTTCTTTAAAAATGTAATTGGCAAATAAAACCAGAGATAAAGACCATTTTATGAAGTAAAAGGAACAGATAATAACATCAATTTCGAAACGGTAGCATTTAATGAACACATCTCTGAACAATAACATTTTATCACACAATCAAATGTATATAAAACTCTTTTATTATTTTTAAATTAAGAATACGTATTTTTCATTCGCAATTGTCAACATTGCGTGAAATCAAGCAACATTGTTTCTCACGGCCAAAAATATATTTTTGATACTAATTCGACTCTGTTCACGATTTGTTTAAATCAATTTTATGCTATTTTAAATAGATACACTTTTAATATTTTCACGCCTATATAATTAATTTCCACTTTTTGTTAAGGACATTTTTTAATTCGAGAATGCTACAGACACACAACAAACAACGTATAAAATACAATTATTTATGTAGGTAATAAAAACACGCTAAATTATTCTCACAGTAAAAAAAATTAAACCTTTAAAAAAATAACTAAATAATAACCATGAGATTATTTTTGTATCATTTCCTAATTACAAATATTTTACACACTCTTATAATTATGAAATAATTTTTTTTTTTTTGCAACATTTTTCGTGGCTAGTGTTTGTGTAAAAGTGTACACGTTGCAAAATGCTTTCAAAAAAAAAAATTGCACGATTTACGTTTTTAACAATACTTGTTAAGCTAAAGTGTCTGCAATAGTTTAATGAAGTAATGAGAGCTTTTGTTTAATCTTGATTGAACGATTTCACACGATGTCGCGACTAGTACATATATATTTACTTATATATTGTCGTTTATTTTTGCGTGTTCAATGAAGCATGTTCTTTTAAGCAAAAAGAAATCGTAACAAACGCTATTTAGCAATCACGTGTGCATTGTTCCGCTAAAATCACTATTTCATAAGTATTTTGTAGATGTGTTATTATTAGATTGCTACTTTATTATATTATAGTAATTAATCATTTGTAAGATAAGTCATTTAAAGTTCGAAATATTTCATCATATTTTGTAATAATATACAGCCCGGCTCAAATAATAGAACACACACACACAGCTATACACAGAGAGAGAGAGAGAGACACACCATTGTAAAATAGTCGAAATAGATTCAAGGACACTCACAAACGTCGATTTTGTATATTCTTTTATACCTAAGTAATAAGATAGTACAAATGTAAAAGAATACTATTGTCAAATTTAAGTAATTTATTAAAAATGAAAGTTTACAATATTTATTTAATTTCAGAATGATTTAATTTATATTTTACGTTTTGTTTAAACAGCTTTATAAATATGTATTACGTTGATCGTTAATTAATAACTTTAGTAGTTTATTCAGTTGAAGGCATTGGTGCTTGTATGCTAGTTTATTTAACCGTGCGTGAACATTTTCTGTGAAAACATTCCTTAATTTGGCGGGAGAATTATAGACCGTTCACAATAAGAAATGTATCCGTTAAGGACGGTTCACATTTGCCAACGTTATCCTAATGATTTATTAAAGTTCGCTGTTTGTAAAATATTATCAGTTGCAAACACGAATATCAATGAAGTTAACTGGATCAAATTATATTGTTATCTATGTGTGGTTTAAGTCTATTATAGGGGAATTTACATAGGGAGTGTGCGAGAATGAACAAAAGTTAACAGTGGGTCAACTTCTTTAAATTAAATTAAAATGTGTATAAGCTTCTAAAATTAAAATAGAATAAAAAAAATTATATTAATTTTTCCCTATAAAGTCGACAAAATATATAAAATTAAATTATTAGTAATAAAATATATATATTCAGCGTGTGTATTTTATTATTTATTAATTTTGTCGCGTATATTTAATTTTAACTAAATACTTGTCAGGCAAAACTTTGTTCAACCCTAAGTGAGTGATAGCTTAATATATATTTACCTAAAAACCAAATCATAGTCGCAGCACACATAACTGATGAAACATACGGTAGCAAAGCCACCATCACTTAGCATTACACTTAAAAAATAATATTTAACTAAATTCACATGAACATAAACATAAATCACAAATAAAATCGCGCGCGTTAGACTAGATTTAAACTATCCGCTATTCACAGAGCTGACTGTACCCGAAAACTGACGATCTTTACCGGCATTTCTATAACAACACTGTAGCAAAATTGTTTCACCATTGTTCCCCATCACCGTTGATGGGAAAATACTACGCTACTGACAGGGATGAATACCAACACTTCGTCCTTGGCACCACTGGCCTCACTACACTAAACGCATTCGGCGAGATCTGAATGCTCGGTTATAATAAACATTCACCTATTCAGGTTCATTATTCCCCTAATTTCTTACAAATGCCACGTTTGCTTGTAGATATAATCAGTTTTTAATGCAATATGGGAAAACTGGAGTGGCCTGTACTCGACTTTCTTCCCCTTATTGTACTTGTACGCATTATAATGAATTATTTTATTTTGTTTTTCGATTTTTCAGTAAATGGTACGTTTTACGAAAAAACTTTTACAACAAAAGTTACTAGATATTTAAATATCTACAACTTTTATACTATTGCATTTTCTCTAACTCATGCCGTTTCCGAGATATTAAAAAAGTAGCTAACATAAACTGTAGATAGTTTTAAATGCAATAGTGGAAAACTGGAGTGACCTTTACTCGACTTTCTTCCCCTTTGAGTACCTAATTTATTATTATGGTTTATTTTATTATATATTGCAATAATCACAATAATTATATTCACGTCTTTTTGATTTCGAAAATGTTTTTAACTCATATACAGTTCAATCTGCTTATAATGGAGGTTCAACGAAGGGAGTTTGGTCCATTATAGGCGAGTTTTTATTAAATAAGAATTAAAAATAATAATACATGCAAAAATCTAAATTTATTTATATATATATAAAAAATTGCACATATTTTTTCGTCATATTGCGTTATGGCAAATTACAACATAAGATAATTTATGATTTGATTTATACATCATTTTAGATAAATTTAAATAGTTAATGCAACATCAATTTTACATAAATGCGCTTCTCGATCGAAAGTATATATATATATATATTTATATTTATTACATGAAGGTCGCGCATCATTACAGAATTATTATTGTAATACTTTCGTTATTGTTGAACTCATCTCTGTGTCACGGTCTAATCTAAGCAATGGAATTTAGCTCTTTTTATTTATATTACACGATTTTGCAGGGTTGGTTTCAGACAAAAATCGATATTTCTATTTTAGAATTTCTACGTCATACAAACACTACTTTCGGTACCAAAAACTGTTACTTTCAATGTACATTTAGCAACCGAATAATTAAATGAAATTTTAGATAAATGAAATTATTAGATAAATGAAAGTTCAAAATAATTTCTGTGTTGAAATTGAATTACAGAACAAATAGTGTTGCAACGAGTACTTTGTAAAATTATTCTTAATTTTATTTCTCTACTTATTACTGACAGTGTATTTAACAAAATGATATTATTTGAGTATTCAAAATGAATATTTCGAATATATATTTTTTAGAAACAAAATACAGTGATTTTTTTGGAACCTGTTCAGTATTTTGATTACAAATAATAGTGATTGATGCTTAAGCCCTATAAAGGTTTTAAGGTAACACAAGTAGAAATTATGTTTCTACGTGCGCAACAAAAACTGTTTGTTTATGATAAGAAAACATCAATCAAAAGTGAATTAAGGAAACAAATAAAGAAACCTTACAAACAAAATAACATTTACTTACGCTAATACTATAAAGTCGAATTTAATAACGTAATAACGGCTACACAAATCGTTTATTTCCGGGCTAAAATAATAATATTATTTTTATATCTTTATTCGCAGGAAAAATTGCAATTAAAAAATGTTTTTAAGATTATTCGCGGAAAACTTTACCGTTTCATTTATTTAAGTTAATTGATGCGTTATTAAAATAAAAAATAATATTGTATGAGAGAAATTATATATTTTATGTTTACATATTTCGGCGAATTGTATCTATTATAATAATATGTTGGTTAAAGATGGCTAACAATGTATTCAAAATCGATTTTTTCATAGAATTTACCTGGATAGTATAGGGTCATCGTCCGTTTAAAATGTATGTCGTTCGTGTGGCAGATTCGTCTGTCAAATTAGACGTTGTTTCCCATAAAGTTTAACGAACTGTGTTATTAGAAACACACCTAATTGTCTAAACACATATTTTGCAAATTTTTATCTCCAAAACTCTAAACTCAAAGAAAAATATATTTTCACCAGGCATTATTTATGCAATTACGAATCGACTAATATTTTTTTAACTATTAAAATCGTAAAATTCTTTTATTTTGAGCTATTATTTTCAAATATTGTTTTCTGTATTCATATTTTAATTTTTCACCCAACGCTTAACGAAATTATGTTTAATATGTCAGAAAATAATAAATATTTACCGTTGCTAGACAGAGAACGAGATATAAACTAACTTAACAACCTATTTAATCATTTATAAAAGTATTCCAAACACATTAGCTATCAAATGTCTCCATTTTATGTCGATCCATGATAGTTATGTAAATTTTTATTACGTAGAAATAGTCTAAGCGTCTATAAATTGCCCTTAGGCCAAAGGTTAAGGTCACACTACAGTGGTACCCAACATGGGGTGTGTACACTAATGTATATGTCCGTTAAGGGTCTATAAGTTGCGTGTAAATTCAATTCATTACGAATAGTAAATTGTAAAGTAAATACAGAGTAGTTTGCGTGTGAGGGAAATGCTTTATTTATATAGTGTATCCATACGTCTAAATTGACCAAAATCGGTGTATTCTGTATATGATATGGACACAGAGTGTTCATGAGTTAACTAGGTTCAAGAAATAATGAGCGTTAATCATTTTAATAGATAGGAAAGATCAAATTGGATCTTTTCTGAAAGGTCAAATTACTCTAACAGTGGTGTAAGTTGACCCTGGCATACTATTAAATGTTGATTTAAATAATAATCCAAAAGGGCATTTTGTTATAAAGAATTCTTTTCAACACGTATATATTTAACTAAAGTGCTAATGTTTCTCGAACGAACAAATAATTGTCTATATATTTTGTGTTTAAGTGGTGTATTGTTTGTTCGATGATATTAATCATTAGTTTTCTATCTTCTTTCAGGATAAATTGCTGAGTAAATTAGAAGAAAATGAACCGGAACTAGCAACCACTCAAGAAGAGGAAGTAAGTAATCAATTAATAAATTGTCTTTGCTTTGTCAATATATAAGTATATCGATTATATTTGTAGCACAATTCTATTATTATATCTAATATTTCTTCTTTAATACAAAAAGAAACCTTAACTTAACCAGTGACACCTAAAGTCTTTTACATAAATTTCTAGCTACATATATGAGATAAAACCCAACCAAACTAACATATCCCGCCTTTTCCACACCAGGAGTTCTAAAACGTTTTCCACTCGCGACCCCTTTCATTCGAGCACACTTGTGTACGCCAGTACGACCCCAAGTATGAAGCTTTTACTGCTACAAGTATAACGCGACCCCCAGTTTATAAAACCCTGATCTAGACTTAACTTAATTTCTAGGTCAAGTTTATAAATCAATAGTAATATAATTTTTATTATATTTACATAATAGTTTTTCCCTTACGCAACTTCTAAACAATGTCTATATTATTCAACAAAACATAAGTAGCTATTTTTATCCAAAATAAAATCTCATATTTAACTAATTTTATTGTACATAACAAACACGCGCCAGTAAAAGACACCATAGTATGATTTAAACCTAGAAATCTTGTAACTTATCAAATTGATAGTCAATCTGTATTATTACAAGCAGAGGATCATTTTATATATCGATATTATACGGTTATCCAATCCCCGATTTTACATGTATTGGATGTGCCCCTAGTGTGTGATTTGCATCAACGCCAAAGCAACAATGCAAACATCTCCGTGCGGCCATCAAGTCGTGTGTCGTAAATGTTTCGTGAAAACAATCCAGATGGCCGTCAGTCAACGGTTGCTCCCGCTACGCTGTGTCATTTGCCGCGCGAAAATCCTGCGCCTAAAACAAACGGGTGCTTGTCCACCGTCGACGAGCAACGCCGGGATGCCCACGTCCGTCAGCGGTTACTCAGTGGCGTCCAGCTCGGGTATCTCTGTGCCCCAGTCGGATAGTCTGTACAGCGTGAGCAGTGGCGGCTCGTCGGTAAGCGACGCGAGCCTAACGTGCGGCTCCGGGTGCTGCCAGGGGCGTACCTGCCTTGGGGCGTATCCGAGACAACCGACTGGCGCGCTACGGAGAAGCCAGCAACACGCTATGAAGGTTTGTGGAGAATTTTTATTTAAATACTAGGGAGAATTTACATAGAATTATAAGTACAAAGTACAATTTTTTATATATAAGTCAATTTCTACTAAAGTTATAATTATGCTAGAAGTTATCTTTTATTGTTTTATATTGTCTATGCTTCAGTTAAATATGTTTAAATTGTGGTTTAATTTCAGATGAAATTGCAAGATTACTACCATTCAGAGAAAAGTTCCGTTTGTCGTTTACCACCAATAAGAGAGATGTCACCGCATGCAGCACCACGAGTCACTTCCGCTCCCGGCTCGACACGTATCCGGTGAGTCACATGAACTATTATACCTATGTCCACACTGTTCACACAATACACACACACACACAACAAAGTCAATACATTATTTTCTTAACCGCATAAATACAAAAAACAATAGCATGTTCATTATATATTAACAATAAACACTGTAATTTATGTATTAGAAACAGTATATACATATAAATATATAATAAATTGAGAATTATTTATTAGAGGTCATATACGAAAATCGATGCATTTTTAACGAACTGAAATTATTCACATAGTAGCTATACATTTCATAAATACTATATTCAGTTCTCGCAAACATTAATTCATGTGCTTCCCCGAGATGTTGCAGAGACGTAGTCAATTAAATTTTGTTTATTATTCATTTCTTAAATGATCAAGATTTGCTACTTGAAATCTTCGTCAAAAGAGCTATTAAATGAATTAACTAAAAGTACAATATAATTCTTCCTAATTTGCAGATGCGCGCAGAAAATCGTAACCCAACTAGAAACCGTACCGTTGCTAGCCGGCCCATCAAAGAACTATTTCCGCAACACGAACAATAGCTACGAAAAACTACCACCCATCGAACCGGAAAAGGAAACGACGACCTCTTTGACGAGTACTACGAGCAGTACGCGACGTTGGTCGAAGCGGTCGTCTAGTAAAGACACAATTAGTAACCGAAGTGGCAGCAGTGGTAGCACCATTAGTAGAGATCGACAGAAAAGCGAAGAGCTGGTCGATAATAAGAAGAATGAACTAGCCGAGAAGAAACTTGCTGATGCCGAGAAACAGAAAGCACAAACGGCCAAAGAACTGGAGAAACAGGCCAAGAAAGAACTGAAGGAGGAGAAGAAAAAGCTGAAGAAGGAGGCGAAAGCTGAGAAGAAATCGTAAAACTTATAAATATGTGTTGTATAGTTGCTGTTGATTTGTTTAGGGACTGCGAATGCTATTGGTACAAATAAATAAACTCGTACATTTTTGCCCAGTTTTACGGCTTTCAAGGATTGATTTGGTTCCCTCATTAACGCATTAAATGAATAATTTCTGTGTTTAAGATAGGCGAACTTAAAGTCAGGTCATGCGAGTATATTTTAAAAATGTTTAATTATCCTTGAAAGCCATAAAAAAAGAAGATAATTTAGCAATAAAACTATGTATATTACGTAGGTGTCAATTTGAATAATAATTGTACTATTAATAAAATTACTTAAGTATAGTAAAATAAATTAAAATAATAACCGAGATAATAACAAACTAATAGTTATTAGTATTGGACCTAAAGGTATCGTTTAGAAAACTGTTAAAATGTGTCAAATATATAAATATAAGTGATAAGACAGCAAAAAGTTCTATAATTTTCACTAAAATTCGATGTAAGTCGTCAATTCATAAATAAAACAAAATAAATGAATCGAAAAATTAAACTTGTTTCAACTAGTTGTTAGGCAACACAAACAACATGCGTGTTTGACCAATAGCATTCTCAGCTGACGCAGAAATAATATGTGAATATTGAAAAGCCGTATTTATGAATAGATGAAACAGAATAGCAAATACCATAGAGTCAATTGTGTAACAAAACATTCAACATGATAGTTATTTAACGCTAATAGCATAGCGTCCTTACGACCCGATCCAGTCTTTTTTATATATACTTGATGAACGGGGTCCCTGGCAATTGGCATCACTGCAATCAAACCTAGTTTTTATCGAAATATTTTGATGTTTATGTACATGAGCCTCGCATTATTCATTTAAGCTATTGTTAATGCTTCCAGACCCAATGATTTTTATTTTTTTTTTTTATATCTTTATGTGTAATAGGATTATTTATTGTGTCTTCCCATTGCTATTTCTCATTAGTTAGCTTTATATTTAGAACATATACATATCAGTAGATAGTATCGGCTTATTTTAAATATTACTTCAGTTTTTGTTAGAATAATTTTGCAACACAGTATAATAAAATCGCTGAAGCAAGGTACCGTTTTGTCAGACTTGTTTCAACTGGTGCTCGGGTTGCTGTGTTTGGGGGTTTGGGAGATGTATCGGGTCCACGGCAGGGAAGTTTCGCGAATTATGTACCTTGTTTCAGCGATTCTATTTGTAAACGTATATTTAGACAATAAAGTGAAATTTGTTACAAATGAATTAAATCAATTTAGAATTATTACTTATAATTTCGAATGCGTTACTATTTTGAATAGTTTTCATCTGTAAATCATTTTCATTTCATCTGCTTTCGCGAATCAAAACCGTTTTATTATGATAAAACCCGTCTTTTAAAATTCCATTTTTCTATCATATTTAATAACTATAATACAATTCTAGTTAGATTTTTTAACTATTATTAGAAGTTTATATGTAGATGTTTACTAGGAAGTGAATTGAAAATTAATAAAACGGTTTTGTCCATATCAGACGATTTAACAAAATGGTTGAATATTCGGGGTGTGCTTTAGATGCATCTGTTATTTTATGAGTAGCGGCCGAGCATCTGCCTTAGAGTTTTGCTTGTAAAAAGAGATGTTAAAATAACAACAATAAATATAATCAAAATAATATTCCTACAATAAAATCAAACAAATTTAGCATCTCTACTGTAATCTTCCGTCGAATTTGTTGACGAAAGAAACTCAGATTAAGCAGTCAATTTAGTTAAATATATATGCGAATTGCATTTTCGTTATTCATTATTTATGAAGTGATGTCCCCCGTAGGGATCTCGTGTTTATGTCATTTTAAACAATTCAATAAGAAATAAAACAAAAGTTGGCAATAATATTGATCAAACAGTAATATTAGTAGACTGTAGTATAATTATTCTAGTTATAACGCAGATATATATTTTCAAAGTAGTTGTAAAGTGCCGGGACTGGGTCTTTCAATTTTTGTAAAGACTTTATAAATAGAGAATACAGTTTATGTAATGTAAAGAGTATATTATATAATATATATATATATATATATATAATGTGTTGTCTATGTACAGTCGTGTTATTTATGAAGAAACATAGTTGAGCTACAAATTCAATAAAAGCCCGTTGGCTGTTGAAATACGTTCTTTTTATTTCATTTACCTTAAATCTCATCCTTTTCTGCGCCCACTAGGGCAAATCATTTGCATAATCATGCAATTTTACTCATATTTTTGCAAATACAACAAGTCACTATAAATCTTGAAATGTAATTATAAAAATTTAATTTATTTACGTACAGAAAAAACATTTGAAAAATCCTGGAATTAGAATTGCACGATATTTATTCAGAAAAGGAACAAATTGCGATTTCTGCGGTTACAATTCACATAAAAATGGAAAATAAATAAATGTAATCTAGTAAAACAGTTACTAATCTTCTTCAGCCATGCAATTGTTGAATCTACGAAGCCATTGTCTACCCAATGGATCCCGGTTGACGGGTTTATCACATTTAACTCGGCCGTTGTAGTTTATCATCATGTAGTCGCTACAACTAGTTATGTGATTCCCATCACAATCCTAAAAAATAAAATTTTAACACCACTTTTGTTATATATTGGCATCAAAATATATAAGAATACATTTTTGTCTAACGAATTGGAATTGAATTTAATTCTAAAGAAACATTACCTTGCCGAATTTTTGTAGAAACTGTTTGACCGTTTGTAAAGCGCATTCTTCATCTAATGCGCATTCTTCAAATGCTGCAGAACATTTTATTAAATTATATTAGCTATGTTTTAACAAAACTAGAAACATCTAATGTGATTTTAATACATTTAATGTTTAAGTATACTAAATCTAGACCTTAGGTGTTTATTAACAGAAAACAGTTTTTTCCGGTAATATACATAAGCTAACTGGTAAAATTAAAATTATATATATATGTTTGCTAAAAACTTGGAATTAATCGAGCCAAAGTAAATTTGTAGTTATAGATGTACATCATAACAAATCAGTTATTTGTCTAATCAATCTTCCAAGAATCCTAGAAACCCCTAATGACTACAAATTAAAATTCCTTAACGATCTAAGATAATATATTCCTAATCATTGATCAATTATTATTTGTGCAACAATAGAGCTAAATGGAGGAAGATTATAACATTTAAAATATTAGTCATTGCCAATTATTGTTGCTTACCTCCACGCCTATCGGGATCATCTCCCGCAACAACAGGAGAGTCTGCATCCGTCCAGTAATCTCTAGACAACTGGTAAACCCCGCATAAACCATCATTACATCCGGTTTGATTGTTACAACCTGTTGCTGCTTCGCATAAACATTTAGCGCAATGGTCATTGAAATTTGGCAGGAAAACTAATAAAATAAACATATCTGATTAGTGAGACAGTTAATTATCTTAAATTTATCGCAAATAGAACTACATATATTTTAATAGAATCCATAAAAGAAATTTGTGAATTGCATTGCGCTCCTAAATGCAAGTAATATCCGAATAACTGGTTTGAAAAGTGTATACAGACGCTGCTATAGTCACACGTATCCAGTTAGAAATCGATATAAGAACTTACTCTGTTGCTTCTTTGTGGTAGATGACGGCCTTTTCAATGGTTGGTCGCACAAATCAAACCGTTTTAAGTAATTTTCATGAAGAGTTGTATTGCAGGCTGCAGCACCCATTATGTGTAAGGCGAAATAATCTTTGCAATCCATTGCGCCATCGCCATTGCAATCCTATATCAATAATTCGTTTCAGACGAGATTTAGTACGCACATTGTTGCGTAAATCGTACCATAAATCTAATAGATTAGGTGTATTCACAGTAAAACCATTAGTAATTTAAATTATTACACCAGTTCGCTGTGAATACAACTATGTAAAATGAAAATATCGCGTGTTATTGAGTTGTAACTGATGTATTTATTTTATGTGTTCTTATAACTTTGTTGGCAATTTATTTGTTATTATATTTAAAAAAATTCCACATGGAGTATTGTCACTGTAACCGCCAATTGACTGTGTATTGTTGGCAACGTAGCGTCGATTGTTTTTACGGCAACAACGATTCATGTGAATTAAGCTTCTCATGTATTATTATTTTTGCTGAGATACTCTATTACCTTTTTATGTTTTCCCATGTATTGTTGAACGGTTCGGCTAGCACACTTTTTATCTGTAACACAATTAACAAATGCGTCCGGGGTGTTCGACGCCTCTGTTTTTAGCGTTGGACGGCCAGCGTCTAACCAAAACTGCGGTGTAATTCGGTAGCGGCCACATGCATCTCCTGCGATGCACACATCGTCGTCCGCGCACTCAGATACTGTATCACAAATGCAATCCATGCAACGGTATGTCACTGGTCCAGCTGGATTTATTATCGTTACTCCTAGGGGAATAAACAAACCGATTCGTGTCTTCTATTATTAATATATTCCTATTTGTGTAATCGCATTTTTATTAAAATATATAAATAGGTTAAGGGGATATAGGGGATTTAATGTTTTATTTTGAGAGTTTTTCGGTAGTTTTTAATGGAATTTACAATAATTATACGTTTCTTTTTGCACTAATGGGCAAATTAATATTAATTAGGTTGTTTTTAACTATTATATTGAAAAAATTCCATTACTTTACACTGCGTGTTATACGAAACTCGGCCCATAGGCATTAAACATATAGGAAACCAGTTTTTTCATGCGTATGGCTTTCCAAATTATTTTAGAGAAAAATGCTTCAATATATATTAGAAAATAATGTTGAGCATGTATATAAATAAATACCGGATTAATCTTATATATATATATATATATATATATATATATATATATATATATATATATATATATATAAGATTAATCCGGTATTTATTTATGAATAACGAAAATGCAATTCGCATATATATTTAACTAAATTGACTGCTTAATCTGAGTTTCTTTCGTCAACAAATTCGACGGAAGATTACAGTAGAGATGCTAAATTTGTTTGATTTTATTGTAGGAATATTATTTTGATTATATTTATTGTTGTTATTTTAACATCTCTTTTTACAAGCAAAACTCTAAGGCAGATGCTCGGCCGCTACTCATAAAATAACAGATGCATCTAAAGCACACCCCGAATATTCAACCATTTTGTTAAATCGCCTGATATGGACAAAACCGTTTTATTAATTTTCAATTCACTTCCTAGTAAACATCTACATATAAACTTCTAATAATAGTTAAAAAATCTAACTAGAATTGTATTATAGTTATTAAATATGATAGAAAAATGGAATTTTAAAAGACGGGTTTTATCATAATAAAACGGTTTTGATTCGCGAAAGCAGATGGTAATGATTTACAGATGAAAACTATTCAAAATAGTAACGCATTCGAAATTATAAGTAATAATTCTAAATTGATTTAATTCATTATTCATTTTAATAAGTTTCCTTTTAAAATATTTTAAATGGAATCCACACGTTAAACAAATTATAATTTTATACTTACCAAGGCATTCATTAACAATAAACAACAAATAACAAAAAACTAGTAATTTGCACATTTTCACGTATAATTCACTATTGCTATGCAATAGCATATAGTTTGTCACACAAAAATACGTATTTTTCAACAATTCATGGCCTTGAGAAACACACTGTTCGACTAGCAAGTCCCGACTAATTGGGAAATGTACCTGCTTATACATTAGAGACTCATGAATTTTCATTTGTAATTAAGACATTTGTTCATATTTATCTTAATTTACCTTCATATATTACTAGGAAAAAAGTTTCGAAGATATTCATAATTTGTTTACACAATAATTAAATTATGTTATTTAAAATAATAATAACGTATATTAAACTAATACAATTTTTTTTTTCAAATACGTATATTTACTCATTTTATATAAAAAATAAAATATTCGAATCCGCTAACGCTACAGACACACACCAAAACACTGCTCTTCAGTACGATGAGCTAATTATATGTATAGACGGATATAATTTAATATAATTAAATAGCATTTTATTCTAATTATGTTATGGTTTTACCGATTATTAAATTAATTAATTCAATATAAATATTTTGGGCGTGAAAGTGAATACAAACAGAAGAAGTGTGAACTGTATTCGGTATATGAAGCGGGCACGTGGAGCCCAAGGTTCACCTACTGTGTATATATGCATAGATTATTATGTATTTGATGGAAAGTTAATTCTGGAATTAGAGATCTGTGTGTTTACCGTGAATGATTGGGCATTTTAATTAACAGTTGACATAGCGTTTTATTTTCAGATAAGAATATTGTGTATAATTGTCAACCTTATAATAACTTATAGAAAGGAGCAAAATTATCTATTATTTCTATTTCAAATAAACTTTCTACAGAGAAAATCCTATGTCCACATATATAAGAGCTCTAATTCATCCGAGAATTTCAAATACGTTTCGTCTCTTATAGATATGTGCAGCTCTGTGAATATACCGACTGAATTCCCATTTGAAATTAAACCAGTCGACGAACAAACTAATGAAAAACTACTAGCAGATTTTAAAGGTAACCCATTAAAGCTTGTTTCACGTTATGAATATTAACCGTATTCTTTTTATACACAATCACATCTTCTCACTTCGTCTACACATGGGTCAGGCAGAGCAAAAACATGATATTGTGTAAAAAGAATACAGCTAGTATCGTTACTATAGGGGAAAGAACCGGTTTCGTACAAGTTGGTCCCCATAAGTATCTATTTCCGCATAAATATGCAACCGAATTTCACGAATACTACGACGTCGAGGTGCGACCCGATGATGTTTGGATCGTTACATTTCCTCGATCGGGTAAATATAATTAAATAACTGGGGCATTAGAACCATTAATTATTATACTAGGTTAACCCGTGGGCACCATGTGCCTATATCATAAACAGAATACAAGTAATTTTTTTGTAAATAAATAAATAAAGCATTTCCCTTACACGTTTTTGTATTTTCATTGTTTTCTCCGTCACAGGTTCATTTAATCTAATTTTTTATTTACACAACTCGATATGCAACAAATTGTCGCCATTTTGACCAAAATAATTGATAAACTCTAATTTTAATTACGTCTTAGGAACCACATTAACTCAAGAATTAATTTGGTTAGTATCTAATAATTTGGATTATAAAACAGCCGCGGAAGTACCACTGCCGTATCGATTTCCATTTTTTGAGTAAGTAAAATAATAATAAATTAATTTTAATTCTATAAGTGTAGCGCGAACTATTTCATATTTCGCGGGCGAAAATTACGTAAGACTTTGTTACCCTATAACAATAAAGCTGAATTCACAACAAGCAAATAGTAATTAAGATTAGAAAATTACAAATAATAATATAATAATTTAATTATAAATTTTATTACTTGTAGTTTCAAAGCTTAATTACTATTTTTTTCGCATACACCATATAATAAATAAATAAAACATCAAATCCTGTATTTAAGGTTCGGTTTATTTTTCCACGATGATGTTAAGAACGAAATTTTAAAAGAAAATGCGCATTCAAAACTAAATCAAGAATTAATCGAGAATATATCTAGCCCTGGTTGGAAATTATTGCCAGGAATGAAATCCCCTAGATTCATTAAAACTCACTTGCCCATTAGTTTGTTGCCAAAAGAATGGAGTGTGAAGCAATGTAAAACTATCTATGTTGCACGAAACCCAAAAGATGTCGCTGTATCATATTACCATTTGAATCATCTATTCAGAACACAAGGATACAGCGGGGATTTCCCGAAATATTGGGAATATTTTGAACAGAATTTACGTAAGTATTTAACTAATATATTTTAAATATGTGGATGCAGTAAAAGTCGAGTGAAGGCCACTCTTGATTTTTCTTTTAGAGCCGTGGATGCCTTATTGGAACCATGTCGAAGAAGGATGGCAATCAAGAAATGAGCCAAATATTTTATTTTTGTTTTTCGAAAATATCATTGAAGTATTATTATAACGAAATCGCAAAATAATACATAATAAAAAAAATTTTTTTTTAGGATATGTATGGTACAATTGCAAAAGTGGCCGATTTTTTCGGAAAATCAATGACTGCCTCAGAAATCAATGGACTGAAAGATCATTTAAGTTTTGAAAATTTCCAAAATAATCATTCGGTTAATTTGCAGTTTTTGCAAGAGTTAAGGATTACGCAACAAGGAACTTCTGGGTTTATTAGGAATGGGAAAACTAAGAAGAAGAATCAAGAGTTTACACCGGAATTGGAGGATCGAGCGAATAAATGGATTGAAGACAATTTGAAGAAAGTCAGTTTTACATTACCGATAAAACCGAAAGTTATTGATTGATATATTCAATCAATTTAAATTTGTAACTCAAGAAAATATATTTTAAGTCGAATGTATCTTATATTATAATTATAAATAAAAAATTAATTAATACGACTGAGCGATGTTAATAAAATAAACATAGCAAGTATAGCTAATTAATGAGTGTTTCCGGTAATAATAATTTTTTTGTATTGCTGAATTGTCAACAAATGACATAACTTTGTCAATAAGTTGTACAAATATAGAAAGTGATCACTTTTACTAGTTTTCTATTTACAAAACATACACATACCTACATATTTATTAAATATGTGCCGTAGGCCGAGCAGGAGTCATCAACAACACTGGTGCGCGAACACTTTCATATTTCGCGGGCGGAAATGACGTAGCCGTGCCGAGGCACAAGCCGCTGTGTGTATTATCGGTCTAAGCTTGGCGCCAGTATTTAGGCAACCACGTGTATTCAATGAAATTGAAATATATATATATATTATTTATTGACGTATTTGCTGCGGGAAATTATATTTAAAGTATAATTGTTACAATAACCATATATATATAAATACATTCATCACATATTTTGAACTGTCTTTATTATTGCAGATTCAAAATTAGTATCTATAAATACTTTGCTTTTAGTGTTAAATATTAAATAGTATATATTATTCATTTGGAGCTTTTGGATCTCTACCAACTTGCTGCAAGCAACTATCTAATTTGTGTTGGAATGTTACTGGTAATGTCCCTTGGCAACCATAACCTCCAAGTTTGTGAATCAGGGCGTAATCTAAGCAGTCGATTTTCCCATCTAAATTGCAGTCCTACAAAAAAAAAAATTAGAAATATATATATATACGTCTCCTTTTAAGGGTAAAATGATCTGAGGTGAACTGATTTCACGTAAATAAAGTGAAATAATAGCTGTATTCTTTTTACACAAAATCTCAGCTAAGCTCATGTTTTTGCTCTGTCTGCCCCATGTGTAGACAGAGCGAGAAGATGAGTTTTAACCGAAGCAAGATGAGATTGTGTATAAAAAGAATACGGTTAAAATTGACATTAAATCAGAGGAGTAGAAAACCCAAATTTGGTCGAGCGAGCAACGACTAACATCCAAGTTATACATATTTTTGGATTCAGGGCGACAAGACAAACACTTTTTGTTAAGGAAATGTTTTGATTCGAGAATGCTACAGACACACGAGTTTCAAAATGATAGAACTCAAGAACTGTGTATGGGCGTGGAAAGCAACGCATCTAAGTAATATGGGTTGCCTAACTATAAGGGGTATTTTGAGATTACTGTCGCGATATACAAATATATGTTTTCGGGATCGTATTTAAAATCCGTAAATGTTACAGACACACAACGGAACTGATTTAGCTCTATTGTATTGTGCGTTAGTATTAGTTTTTTTTTATATTTATTACGTGTTGGAATTTGGCCATGTATCCTTGGACTGTGCGTGCAGCACAGAAGGCATCGTTCACGCAGTTTGTGAAGGCGGCTGCCGTATCGGGTGCCTCGCCACCCAGTGTAGGTTTACCCGCGTCCGACCAGTAGCTCCAGGTAATGTGGAACAAGCCGCAGATATCACCCTGGCAGCCTATGGTTCGATTGCAACTGGAAACGGCTTCGCACAAACAACCCAAGCATCGCGTTGATATGCCAGCGGGCGCGTGGCCAACCTGACCACTTTGACCAACGACACCTGGAGCAATTAACCACATTTAAGTCATAAAACTAAATAAATAAATAAAGAATTTCTCAGTAATTGCTACATTTTAATAAATATATATTTCTGAAGCTTCTGTATTATATATTAATGTAGTTTTATTTTTTTATAAGAACGTTAATGTTGCATTTTGCTGATTAAAACAAAATTTTAGAATCCTGGCCACAAATTCAAGTTTAACTAAACATCGTACATAGTTGCAAACCGGTTATTTAAGTTATTTTGCAACCTCATTTGAATAAAATGAAAATAGTGTAAGATGTCCCAATAAAAAACGAATAAAGTTATTATTTACAATAAATTTTGTGCAATATTAACATTTAACCTTTTTAAGAAGAAGACTTCGTCATTTAATATTATGTCAACTAAGAACGTGACTAAATATTTATAAATTCCAATAATCCATTATAAACTTTAAATAGAAGTTTGTCTATGCCCCTACTTGGGTGGCACGCCACTGACCCACCTAACAAGTATAAATAACGGGTCTATGCAAAAATTAATAACTTAGACCCATAATTACGTCATTTTCTGTTATTCATGGTTAATTATACAAAAAAAAAAATGTATAAATAAAGATTTTCTTTTGAATCCGGGATGTGTGTGAACGTGTAGCACGATTTTTTATAAACGGATGTTTTAAATAATGCACACAAAAAAATCTATACATAAATACAAAAATAGAATTTGTATTCAATTGTTTTTTGTACGTAAATGTTTATTTAGTTAAAGTAATTGTATATTCGTTTTTATGTAATTAACCATAAAGATTTAAATAATCACAGGTTCCACGTAGATAATTAAATAAATAAACCTTAAAATTTGAATAATGCCTAATTAAAAAATTATCGAATTTGTATTTCTATTATAACTAATTATAATTATAACTATTTTTTCATATTATGAACCCAAAGGCTAGAAATAAATTATTAAAATTTATAATATAGTAGCAATATTGCATTAATAGATTAACTATTGTTGTAATTAATAAGTAACATTGTCATTATTGTCTTTTACATTTTATTTCCTCAAAATTTAGTGCTAATAAAGATAAATAAATAACAAATTAAAACATCTACTGAGCAGATAACACGGCGAGCTGAAGGCATTGGTGCCTATACTTGTTTGATTCATAGCTCGTATATACGATGAGCAAAGTAATAAATCAGTAAAATAGTTTTTCCAGATTTACCTAACCCACTCATCGGAAATTGTCATTTGTTTACGTAGTAATTAAATTTAACCATATCGTAATTAAATCTCATAATGATCCATAAATTAACGTAATGACGCAAGATTCTTCAGGTATCGTTGTTGTTGAAACGGTCAAGCGACCGTAACCTTGATTGCAACAAAATAATAATACGAGTCAACAATGAATTGTCTCATATTTGGATCTGAATCATATGAATCAGATACAAAATATGAAAAAAAAAAATTCATATGTGCTAATTTATGTTTACAACTGTCAAGGTAGAATTTCTATTGTTCTGTCATGTTTTGAAGTTGTAAATATTCCAAGATAATGATTCATACAACAGATTAATCACTATCTAATATAGAAATATGTAAAAATAATTCGCACTGGACAGAAATCATCTTAATCTACGTACTAATTTATAAATATGTCCTTTCTACCACGTTTAAAAAGGTCTGCTGGGTGCTGGAATGTGTTTTGAACTAATTAACCCGTTTATTATAACACAATGCACACTCGCGCCTAATATAACCAACAAATTTCAACTGTCAGCGCCCCGTACACCGTGCACTAACGTTGTTCTAGATTTGAAATAGCGCAACCCGCGCTACACGTTAATGTTTTCTCATTTTAAGATATGAGTCTTGTGCCGGCCACAACAAATATTTTATGTATCAGTAATTCTTATAATTCGAAGGCAATTTATTTTTAATTATTGATTCGTAAAATAACGGAACATTTCGAACGATAAAGTTCCCGTTAATTAAATAACGAGTTTTTTATCAGATTTGTATCTCGACTAAAGCGTTCATGTTCAATAAAATTATTTAGTATGTTCCTAAAAATATGTATATTCCGTTAATATTTACAGAAATTATTAGGAATATTTGAATATACCACGATTCCATATTTATCTTATTGGCAGGTTTAATTATCGTATTATTACTTCATAAATTGATTAGTAATAATAATAATCGCAGAAGCTGTAGGTGTTAGCAATTATTTACTTAATTGGCTTTGACGGAAAATCATATTTAAGATAAATATGCATTAATAATTAATATAATATGTATAAGTGTATTTTTATGAGCGCGGATGTGTATCAAAAAACAAATAACTTACCTGGGAAATCCAAAACATGTCATTTATTATTCTATATATAAATACGAAATTTATATAAATATGTTTATTAAAATTAAAGAGTAAAAAAATCAGTATCATCAGTGAAATGTAATTTAAAACATTAGACTGAGCCATAACAATAGTCAAACCCAATTCAGAGATAGTCAAAGTTTGAAAATTCGTATTAGAAACCAAATATTATTATAACATTAAAAAACTATAGGCACAGTAACATAAAAATAGTAAAATCATGTACAAGTTTCCCTAATAAATTGTAAACATTAGTGCAATTTCTATAGAAATGTAAATTCGCCAAAAGAACTCGTCATTTCATAAGAATTTGTTTATATACATTCACCTTCCTTTTACAATAAGGGCACAAGAGAAAGTTATTTCCTTTTAATTTTATTATTGCAATTATAATTAAAATATTCTAAAAAGTAGAAACTACATATTTACAAAAAATACCACATTCATTTATCACGAAATCATATTTTTATAACAAAAATTAAAATTCTAAAAGATACAAAGTCATGGGCTGAGGGAGAAATACATTCAGCTACTCATAAAATGGGAACTATCTGGTCCCTTAATCTCTATTATAAGCGGATTCCCTAGTATTTTCTTTATAAGAAAGTAAAAGACGGTTTTACTATTTTAAAAGATGCAGTTATGGAGTAAACTTGTATTTAAATCGAATGAAAACTTAACCTAACAACAGTTTTGTTTGCTTACCCGAAAAATAAACCGCAGCGATAGCCACGAACGCGGCAACAGTCATGCACTTGTACATTTTAGCCTTTCACTTGTATAACTAGCCTGATCTGCAGTTGTCCGGACACCTTTATAGCGCCGCAATAATCTTGGTGGCCGACCTCGACCTCGGTCCGTCCCAATGCTTGCAGACGGTGGGCGAAATGGAAGCACTCCCCGCGAGCGCGATGCTGACAAACACCTATTGTTGCAAGAACGATTAGCAATGTTTTCGTCATCTTGTGTTTTGCCCAACAATTCGACTATAATCAGTTTGAGATCCGGGATATTTCCATTATATTAAATTCTTATAAGAATTATGACTCAATTGCCCTCGGAATATTATAAATATTTATTTGTAATGAAATGAGAGATTTACAATAATAATATGATATGGGCACATATATTTACGAGTCTAACCCCAATTATTTCTTATTTCTACGAAATTAATTATAAAATTGCTATCAAAATACGTTTTGTTGTAAAAATTACGGTTCAATGTCAGGCATGAACATTTTGCAATGAGATATAATCAAGAAATGTGTAAAAAATTATTATTAATCCTCAATGAATAATTTCATTCATAATTCCTTCTCCTTGAAACAATATACAGAAATTTATAACTCTTCATATGTATAAAAGAGCTGGAGTGTTCGGTTATATGTGTGAATACTATTAAACTGCGAATAACATTATTCCTAGCACGTTGAACCTAAGGTAAAACGAGTTGCATTTCTCACAGCAATGTTTACCCCATGAATTTTAACAAGGATTTTATTGATGAAATCTTAGAAATATATCAATAAAATCTTGGCATCGTTGCCAATTAATTTTACATTTTTCATATAAATAATGGTTGACTCTAACAACTGTATAGAATAATAATTTGGATATAATGTCCAAACTGGTTTTCGTATACATATAAAAATATATAACTTGTTCACATAAATAGAGAAAATAATTCTACTATGAAAACTAATCAAATTAAATTCAACAAATTAAATCATAATGAAAGTTAAAATATTCATAGTTTCAATTTCCAAGTACAAGTCATTAGCTTATAAGATAAAAATATCAATTTCAAATAGATATACGGGATCAAAATCCGAAGATATATATTGAGCCTTATAGTAATAGGCGCCAAAGTTAGAAATTTATACAACTTTAGTTGCAGTTCTCTCAAAAAGAGGTGTATATTTGAGAGAACTGCAACTAAAGTTGTATAAATGTCTAACTTGGGCAAGTGCCTACTTTCACGAGTCTCTACTAGAGGGGGACACCGACTAGAATAGGAAAGAGCAAAACGAATGAAATATTTTAAAATTAAGATTAAATAATTTTTTACGGCCTTTGGGTTAACAATATGCACAAATCTTGTAAATATTAAATATCTTAGAATTACTAGTAGAATTTTTGGGTGTTTAAATTGTTTTTATAAGGGCAGTATTAAGGGGGGTTCCAAATTTTGGGGCCCTATAACTCGGGAAGTATACGAGCGATTGGATTTAAACTGGGAGTGGATCCAAATGGGATGCCAAATAATATGTGTAGCAAATTTGGTGTGAATCGGTCCGGTACCTTCAGGGGAGTAGAAAGCACAAATTTGGTCTTACGAGCGACCGAGTATAGGCGTTATATATATTTTTGGATTCAGGGCGACGAGACAAACAATTTTTGTCCGAGAATGCTACAGACACACGACCGAATGCTTTAGCTACTTGGGTACTTCGTACAAATACTGATAAATTATTTATTCTCAAATGATACATTTTCAAGAGAAGAACATAAAATAAAACATGGATAAACGTTTCGGTTAAAAAGAGAAATATCTTTATTCAGTACGACACATTAAAAAATGAGAAAACAAACACAGTTTAGATTTTGTTGAAGGCAGCAATATCGACAGACTGGACGAAATCTTCAAAATCTTGGATCTTCTCAGTGAGCAGATCGACGGAAACTTTATCGTCCTCGACAACGCACATGATCTGTAATTTGTTGATGCCATAGCCGACCGGCACAAGTTTCGAAGCGCCCCACATAAGTCCCTCCATGATGATAGTCCGGACTTGCGTCTCCATTGCTTTCATGTCGGTCTCATCGTCCCACGGTTTCACATCGAGGACAATCGACGATTTGGCGATAATCGTTGGTTTGGTGGATTTCTTTGCAGCATACGCCTTCAGTCGGTCTTCACGAACTTTTGCGGCGTCCGCGCTTTCCTCTTCTTCATCCGAACCGAATAGATCTAAGTCGTCGTCGTCCTTTGCGGCTGGTTTCGGGGCTTCGGTGGTCGTCTTTGCGCCTGCTTTTAACGGGCATGCTCCAGCCCCAAACAGTTTGCGTTCGGCATCGGTGTATGATTTGATGTTATTGTACCAACGCAACGCGTGAGAATAGCTGGCAGCCGGGGCTTTGCCTAATCCGTTGAAGGTCTCAACGTCAGCGGTGCTAGGCTGGTATCTAAAGTATATGGGAATTGCATACAAAAATTCCAATTGATAATTGATTGTTGATTTATAATACAAAACACATACAAGGCTTTCCAAAAAGGCTTCAATTCCTTATGAATTATAACATATTTGTAGTAGAATAACAGGTTTAAATTCCTATTGATTTATAATACAATATTACATAAAAGGCTTGTAATTGTCAAAAAGACTTCAATTCCTTTTGAATTATAACATATTTGTAATAAACAGGTTTTAATTCCTTTTGATGTATAATACAAAATCACATACACGGCTTGTAATTGTCCAAAAGGCTTCAATTCCTTTTGAATTATTTGTAATAGATAAACAGATCTTAATTCCTATTGATTTATAATACAAAATTACATAAAAGCCTTGTAATTGCCAAAATGGCTTCAATTCCTTTTGAAATATAATAGATTTGTAATAAACAGGGATTATTTCATTATGATTTATAATACAAAATCACATAAAAGACTTGTAATTGTCAAAAAGGCTTCAATTCCTTTTGAATTACAACATATTTGCACACACAAATGCATATAAAAGACTTGTAATTGTCAAAATGGTTTCAATTCCTTTTGAATTGTGAATTAAAATCAATTCATTGTAGATTTGAACTTGGGAATTATCGAATTAACGTTGAATTGGAATTATGAATTCAATTCCAATAGTAATTGACTTTGCTCAGCTCTGGGTAGTGAATTAAAATTTTAATTTATTTTTGTAAGTGTCTTTAATGATGAAATCCCCATTTATAAACACTAATTTTTGAAGACATAATAATGAAAGCAATTGTTATTGATTGATTGACGAACTTAAAATATAGAATTTATTACAACGTACTGTACAATATTTAAAATGTCAAAATAATTATTTTTAATTTTTATTGCTTTCGAAAAGACAATATATATTATATTCCTTTGTAGATTTACAAAATACTCAAAATTATTTATTTTAATTATTAGATATGTAATTTTATAGACATAAAATATCTTAAAATTTTCTATAGAATAATGGGATATTTAAAAAAAATTAGGGGTAGTAATTTTATTTTTGAGGCGATTGGGTTTAAATTGCCTAATATGTGTAGTAAGCCGAAATGACAGCAAAAATGCGATAAAATTGTGTCGTAGAAAGTATTTCGAAATATAAATGAGAAAATGTAAAAATGCCATGTGGACATACAGATATCTTGTAATAAATAAAATAACTTACCCGCTAATGTAGCTGTTATCGGCTAGGAATGAGTTCAATTCCTTTACGCCTTTATCTGACTTTAAGTCGCCGAAAGCCATTTTGTTATTAGAGTATTTTTGTCTTTATACCAAAGCCACAGCCAACTATCTAAAAGTTCCAACCGGAAAGGACAAATATATAACCTCAAAAAGGAAACGTCACAAAATGGAAGTCTTCTTATTACTACACAACACACTACATTTACATTTGTCCATCAAAGAAGCTTTAATAATTAAGTTGGCAACCCTAGCTATAAGTTCAAAAATCAACAGAACTATCAGCGACTCTGCTCCGCCGCCAACGGCCAAGCTTCACGATGTTTATCCGTCACCGTGCTATGTACTTTGTGTAATTGTTTATTACTGTGTGCTATACATTTTTGTGTATAATTTGTTAATTAAATATTAATATTTTACTCGTGTACTTAATATACTAGTTTGTTCAAACAAAAAAACCCTCTAAAGATGGAGTAGCATCATAAGTTTATGGACAACAAAACTGTTGTGTGCAAAATATAATTTTGCGGTCATTAACATTTTACCTAGTGTCTCATAGAAGGTAATTGTTTTAGTGTCCCTATTAAATTGTTGTATAGTGGAAACGAATGTAAAATTTAATATGGTTAATGCACAATTGTAATGTCAAATGACGGTTAAAGGAAAAACGCGCGCGTGTTTTACCCGGCATTTTAAATGTACACATTTTCTAATAAAATTATTGATAAGAATTTTCGTTTATATTAATAGTTTAGTGATATAACCAAGATTATTAATTATTAAATATTTATAATATAGAAACTGTATAAAATTTAATTGAACTATAATAATTTAGGATATTTTGCAGTATTTGTATATAAATATTTTTAATATCGTTTTGTTTTCGCGCTTCTATTAGTGTTCCGTTTCCGGATCGTCGCGGTTCTACCTGCGCGTAGTTTAAATAATTTATATTTTGAAAATAACCACTAGTTGGTGTTGTGATTCTTTATAAAATGTGTTTTTTGATACTTCTATGTTTATAAGTTATCATTTTTAGTTATACGTGTATTATTAAGGGTATCTCCGTAAAGAGAGCCCCTAGAATTAGTGATATAAAGGTAATATTTATAGCGGTTTTTATTCATTTTCTAGATTAAGTAATCAACTATTTGGTTCATTACAGTGATTCCCCGATTTGCGCGAATTCGGACTTCTTATTAATTAATGATTTTAAGTAGTATTGTTTTTTAGTCTCGCCACCATGATGAACGGAAGCGGAGAAGCCTCTTCGAGCAAATCCACTAAAACCGGCTCAATCGAAGCCACATACCAGAAGAAAACGCAGTTAGAGCACATAATCTTACGTCCGGATTCATACATCGGATCCGTCGAACATGTCCAAGAGTTAATGTGGGTGTTCGACACCGAAAAAGGTCACATGGTCCAAAAACAAATCGACTACGTCCCCGGTTTATACAAAATCTTCGACGAGATCCTCGTAAACGCAGCCGACAACAAACAGCGCGACAAAAACATGGATTGTATCAAAATCGACATAAACCAAGAAGCGAACACAATATCCATTTGGAACAACGGCAAAGGCATCCCAGTCGTAATGCACAAAGACGAAAACATGTTCGTACCGACCATGATTTTCGGACACTTACTCACCTCCTCGAACTATGATGACAACGAGGAAAAGGTTGTCGGGGGCCGAAACGGATACGGCGCCAAATTATGCAACATTTTCAGCACTAAATTTGTGGTTGAGACCGCGAGCCATGAGTATAAAAAAGTTTTTAAACAAACTTGGGGCGCGAATATGATGAAAGCGTCTGAGCCGAAGATCAAATCGTATACCGGATCCGATTTCACGCAAATTTTGTTTAGTCCCGATTTGGCTAAATTCAACATGGATAAACTAGACGATGATATCACTGCGTTAATGTCGCGCAGGGCGTACGATATCGCCGCTTCTACTCGGGGGGTCAAAGTAATTCTAAATGGGGAACGAGTCAAAGTGAAATCGTTTAAAGATTACATTGATTTATATGTGAAAAGCAAGGAAGACGAACCTAATGGACCTCCAAAGATTATGTACGAGAATATTAACCCCCGCTGGGAAGTCGCTGTAACTATTTCCGATCGTGGATTTCAACAAGTTTCATTTGTAAACAGTATAGCTACAACAAAAGGGGGACGACACGTCGATTACGTAACAGATATGATTGTGAAACAATTACTAGAAATATTAAAAAAGAAAAATAAAGGAGGAATAACCATTAAACCGTTTCAAGTCAAAAACCACATGTGGATTTTTATAAATTGTTTAATTGTTAATCCATGCTTTGATTCACAAACTAAAGAAAATATGACGACACAAGCAAAGAAATTCGGCTCAAAATGCGATTTACCTGAGAAGTTTATAACTTTAATCTCTAAAAGTGGAATAGTTGAGACGGTTTTAAACTGGGCTAAATTCAAAGCACAAAACGATCTGAATAAGCACAGTGGGAAAAAACAATCGAAATTAAAAGGAGTCCCGAAACTAGAGGATGCCAATGAGGCTGGAACGAAAAACGCGCACAAATGTACATTAATCCTCACCGAGGGAGATTCAGCTAAATGTTTAGCTGTATCCGGATTAGGTGTAGTTGGACGAGACAACTACGGCGTATTTCCGCTCCGCGGTAAACTCTTAAACGTTCGCGAAGCGACGCACAAACAAATCTTAGAAAACGCGGAAATAAACACATTAATTAAAATCATCGGGTTACAATACAAAAAAAAATATAACACAATCGATGACGTAAAATCGCTACGGTATGGAAAAGTTATGATTATGACTGATCAAGATCCCGATGGATCTCACATTAAAGGATTAATCATAAACTTCGTACACCACTTTTGGCCCGAATTGCTACGCTTAAAATTCTTGGAAATTTTCATTACCCCCATTGTAAAAGTCTTTAAAAAGAATAAAGAAATCTCGTTTTATTCATTACCGGAATTCGAAGAATGGAAAACGGATTGCGCCGACTCAGCTACTTACACTACTAAGTACTACAAAGGTTTGGGTACTTCAACTTCGATTGAAGCGAAAGAGTACTTTAAGGATATGGAACGGCATCGGATCGCGTTAAAATATAGCGGGACAGATGACGATCGCAATATATTATTAGCGTTTAGTAAGAAGGAAGTCGACAACCGTAAAGACTGGTTGATAAAACATAACGCGGATTTAAAACAACGGAAAGAATTGGGTCTGCCCGAAGTGTATCTGTACACGAAAGATACACGGACAGTTAGTTACTCAGAGTATGTGAACAAGGAATTAGTTTACTTTTCGAATGGTGATAATGTGCGTTCGATTCCCAGTTTGGTCGACGGTTTGAAACCGGGCCAGCGTAAAGTAATGTATACTTGCTTTAAGCGTAATGACAAACGCGAAGTTAAGGTTGCTCAGTTGACGGGTTCCGTTGCTGAAATGTCGGCGTATCACCACGGCGAACAGTCACTGTGTATGACTATTGTAAATTTGGCACAGAATTATGTAGGGAGCAATAATATTAACTTGCTGGAACCTAGGGGCCAATTCGGTACCAGATTGAACGGCGGTAAAGATTCGGCTAGTCCCAGGTAAGATTTTAAATGCAATGGAATTACAATTATTCACGGTCTTGATTCTAGAGCGGGTACAGACACACACACACGAGTTTTTTTTTTTTGTAATTACAATACTTAATATATTGTACCGCCTTATTCTTGAAACCAAAATGGTTAAATATGTCCTTATTTCCAGGTATATATTCACAAAAATGTCCCCTTTAACTCGATTAATATTCCATCCACATGACGACCCGTTGCTGCGTCGAGAAATCGATGATAACCAGAAGATCGAACCGGTTTGGTATATACCGATAATACCTATGATCCTAGTGAATGGTGCCGATGGTATCGGTACTGGTTGGCGTACCAAAATACCAAACTATAACCCGAGAGAAATTGTCGCAAATATTAACCTGATGTTAGATGGTAATGAGCCAAAACCGATGAAGCCGTGGTATAAGAACTTTAGGGGTACCATTGATGACTTGGGAGAGCAACGGTATGTTTGTAGCGGAATTGTTTCGATCACTGACAACGATGAAATTGAAATCACCGAATTACCCATTGGAACATGGACACAGGTGTACAAGGAGAACGTCTTAGAAACATTACTGCATGGTAAGTAGAAAATATGACAGGAATTTGAATAAGTGTTACATAGATCTGGGTGCTAGGCTCCGAGAAAGTAAAAGCGGTCATACAAGATTATAAAGAGTACAGTACAGACACAACAGTGAAATTTGTGGTGACGCCGTTGCCAGGCCAACTGCGAAATATGGAGCACGAAGGCATTCATAACATATTAAAACTACAATCGAGTATCGCTACATCCTGTATGGTCTTATTCGATGAGTTCGGCGGTATTAAAAAGTAACGACATTCTTATTTGAATGATTCAGAACAAAGAATTGAATCTCCGTTTGTTATAGATTCGAAGCGGTTGATCAAATATTCCGCGATTTCTACGCGATACGTATACGGATGTACGCTAAAAGGAAAGAATACTTGGAGAGTTCGTTGGAAGCGGAAGCAACGAGACTGGATTTTCAAGCCAAGTTTATTTTAGAGAAATGCGCGGGAAAGTTGGTTGTGGAAAACAAACAACGGAAGACGTTAGTTGAAGAATTGTTGAAGAGGGGTTACCCTGCTGATCCAGTTAAAGTGTGGAAGGAGAAAATGGCGAAAGAAATGAACAATGACGTCGAAGACGACGAAGAACCAGACGACGAGGAGGATTCGCAAGAAGACGAAACGGCTGGTGATTCAAAAAAGAAAATCAAAGCGGATCCTGGTAAGTTTTATTACAATCCCCAAATAATTTGAACCTTGGAAATACCAAATATAACGTTTCCAGAAGAAAACTTCGAACTTTGTAGCTCTTTGGGCAAAATCAATTACTAGTGGAATTGAATTCATAAGTCACAATTCAAAACGAATTGAAGTCTTTTTGGCAATTGCAAGCCATTTCGTTGAAAAGGGATAAAAAAAAAATTACAAATCTGTTTATGTAGATAAGGCGTTCAATAACTCAACGGACGTAAAGAAGTACGATTATCTGTTGGGTATGTCGATGTGGATGTTGACATTGGAGAAGAAGAATCAGTTGCTGAAACAGCGCGATGACAAAATGGTCGATTTAAAGATTCTGCGCGAGAAGAAACCGTCCGATTTGTGGCACGAAGATCTCGACGTGTTCATGACGAAACTCGACCAAATCGAAGAAAAGGAAAGACAGGAAGAAGCAAATACCGTTAAGAAAGCTGTGCCGAAAATCAAAGGGGCTAGGCCCAAAAAAGCACCTATCTCTGAAACATTGCCCACAGCAAATGCCCGGAGAGTGGAACCCATTCACACGGAACACATAAAAAAAGTCGCCATTTTAAAGAAGGCTAAGGAACGGAAAATTAAAGCTGGAGAGAAAACCACACCGACCTCTTCAGGATTAAATTCATCAATAGTAAGTTATTTGCTCACCGTACGAAGCAATCAAAATCTAATCTTGTTTTGTTTTTAGGATGAAAAAGACGAATTCGACGCAATGATCGACGACAACAAAAAAACGTTAAAAGACAAAATGGGAAGCACCCCCGATGTAATAAAAAAGACTGGCGCGCCCAGAGGGCGAAAACCTGCCGCGAAAAAGGATGAAAAAACTGACGGTCTTATCCAAACAAAACTCGACTTTAAAAAGGCGCCGGCAAAAGTACGAGGGAAGAAAATGGTAATTAACGACAGCGATGACGACATCAAAATAGAGGCAGATGATTCGGATTCGGACCCAGAGTTCTCTAAACCGGTGAAAACGACGGCGCCCCGTGAGAGAGTCGGCCGCCGAGCAGCCACAACGAGGAAAGTGTGCTATAAGTTGGATAGCGATGATGAAGACGCAGTGGTAGCATCGTCAGACAGCGAGCCAGAAATGTTCGAGAATGATTTAGTTGATAAACCAAAATCGGCAGTCATCCAACTGACTGATTCGGAGGATGATGATATGAAACCAGTGAAATCGGAAAAGACATCGGATGAGCTATTTGATTCGTTGATTGAAAGCGAACATGAACAGAGCGCTGTTTCGTTATTCGACGATTCGGATATACCGATCGCAAAGAAAATGGCGGCCGAGAAACGAAAGGGCAGCGACGACGGCAACGGCAACACGAAAAAATTAAAAGCATCTAAAAAAAGATAAATTAGTTTATTTTTTAACATATTTAAATATTATTTTATTAAATGTGAATCTGTAAAGCCAAGGAGAAATATTTCTCTGGCAATACTTTAGTATAGGTTTAATAGTAATTTTATATAATTCCCAATAAATAGTTTTTTTAACCGATAGTACAGAAAATTAGTATTGTTTTGTCTTGATCACCATTTTTGTTGTACCGAGATAACAAAATGGCGGCTGTATAAAATAGCGCCAAATACAGGTTTAGATAATAGGAAGTTTTTTAAAAAGGTTTAATTTTACAAAATTCTAATCTTAACGACAGAAACATATTTTAACCAATTTTATATAAAAGATCACACTGCCCCCCGAACACAAACACAATTTTCGCAATATATTTTTAATTTTGTGTCGTATTTTCTACAAAATTTCCTAGTGAAGAAGTATTGATATTATTTTAGTTATAAAAATTACTTAATTTGTTTATTAGAAAATTAAACAATTTTGTTTTAGATTTAAAATAATTGTCGCCACAAAGTAAACATTTACAGTGTCTGTGGTATCATATAATTTATAGTACATTATAATTATTATACTTGCCCCTTAGCTTAATTAAAACTGAGAAAATTAACTGTAAATGCTAGATTTCATAATATATTTTTAAATATATTATTAAATCAAACATACGTATAGTTAATTAAAATTAATTTGTACATAAATTATGAATAAGAATAAATTGATTTCGTAAACGGAAATTTTATTTATTTATTTTTAGCTTCAGACAAATTTCCTCAACTTAAGTACGAAATTGTCAAATATTAAAATTATCAGTGGTTTTTGCCCCCCTTAATACTGCTTTTATAAAAATAATTAACTCAAAGGCCGTAAAAAATTATAATTTAGATTTTTTTATTCTATCAAAATAATCTACAAAGAATTGTTCGACTTTTTATATCTATAACATTTTTTCAAATTGTTAACCAAAAGGCTATAATAATTAAAAACCGTTGATCGCTACGCATTACTCATAAGGCGAGCTGGACGCATTGTATGTACCAAATCTTGTTTAAGAGATTATTTATGCATGTGTACAAAATGGAATAATTAAATTTCAAAATTATTTCGTACCAAATTCTGGTAGAAGTAGATTAATATGTTGGTACATTGACTCTAAATGAATTTCGGCTGTCATTTGCCAGTAAATTGCACATCTTATAATTACTGGTTACGTTTTGGCACTGCTATATATATATACCAATAGCCGTATTCTTTTTATACACAATTTCAGCTTGTTTCGGTTAAAACTGATCTTCTCGCTCTGTCTACACATGGGGCAGACAGAGCAAAAACATAAGCTTAGCTGAGAGTGATAAAAGAATACAGCTATTTTTATAAAATTTACAGATTTGTCCATTCACAGAGTCAAATTTGAACACTGTGAACAGGTACATGTATTCCCGTATGTTTAACTTCGCTGAATTCCGTTTGTGAATGAACTTTGAAAAGAAATTTTGAATAAATTTCCACGATAGTTGGCAACATTGCAGCTGCATAAAGCTCAATGGCTGCTGTACTCCGTATGTTGTTAGTTATTTGATAGTTCATAAATTAACGCAGTTAGCATTAAGGTACATTGAAATTGCATTTATTGTCACCCAAACCGATACACCTAATTGCTTCCAATCCAAATTAAGTGTTTATTTTAAAATAAATTAGGTTACAAAAATGATATTATGTAATTTAAATAACTAATTTTTGTGTGTGTGTTGCGTAAAGATGCTGCGTACAACTTTAACCCGGGCCCTATGTGGGCCCAGCAAAATCAATTTTGTCGTCGCGGCAAGGTGTCAATCGTTCGAAAAAATCGAAGTATTCGTCGACGACAAACCTGTGATGGTGGTACCGGGCACAACGGTGCTGCAGGCGGCGGCATTGGTTGGGGTCGAGATTCCGCGGTTTTGTTATCACGAACGCCTCGCAGTTGCCGGCAACTGTCGCATGTGTTTGGTCGAAGTGGAAAAATCACCGAAGCCGGTGGCGGCGTGTGCAATGCCGGTCATGAAGGGTTGGCGGATTAAGACCAACTCTGAGATGACCCGAAGAGCTCGCGAGGGTGTTATGGAATTTTTGTTAGTTAATCATCCGCTGGATTGTCCGATTTGTGATCAGGGCGGCGAGTGCGATCTGCAAGACCAATCGATGGCGTTTGGCTCGGATAAATCTAGGTTTACCGATATTCAGTACTCGGGCAAGCGCGCGGTCGAGGACAAAGATGTGGGACCGCTGATCAAGACCATCATGACCCGGTGCATTCATTGCACCAGGTGCATCCGGTTTGCGTCGGAAGTCGCTGGGATTGACGATCTGGGCACCACCGGCCGCGGATCCGATATGCAAGTTAGTAATTTTACTTTCTTATACGTTATTTTTAAAAACATTGATATTGTTGCATGAAAATAGAATGAATTTAAAATAAAATAATATATATATATCCAGTGAAAACTAAGTATAGGTCAAGTGAAGGCCACTCCGAATTTTTAGATTATTTATGTGATGCAGTTGGCCGAATCTAAATCGTTGAGGAATTTTAGGAAAGACTTCTTTTTTCACAGTTTCTTTCAGGGCTTCGACCGTAATTTTTTTCGCTCCGGTTCAATTAAATATATATATATATATATATATATTAGTTTGGTTCCGGTTTTTAGTTTTCGATTCAGCTCCGAGAGTGTAATTTAATTTTTTTTAACATGTTCCTAACCGAAATTAACCGGTTTTTTTTTTGGTTCAGCTCCGGTTTTTGTTCCGACAAAAATTATGTTATTTTTTTTGGTTTTCGGTACAGTTCCGGTTTGAAGCCTTGACGAAATGAATAGTAGTTCTTCTTATTGAGGCATTAGTACTAATTAATTGGGTTAAATACATCTAAATTTATTCATAAATAATTAAAAACATTTTTTTTTAATTTTTGCTATTATATAAAAAATCGCAGATTGATAAAAAATTGTTTTCAACTACGCTGAAAGTATGTTTATAGAGTGTTTAAGTTACACCCAGTATAGGTTGTTTGACCCTCCAAATATCAACTTTCTATCATTTATGGTTTGGTCGCAAACTTAGACAAAAAATTTCAATTTCGTGAAATGAGTCAAAAAAAAAAAATGTTTTCAACTAGGCTGAAAGTATGTTTATAGAGTGTTTAAGTATCGGGGAACTCAAATCTGTTAACTGAGTTATATCGTTGTATGTGTAAAAAAGTAATGTTATCCAATTATTTCTGAAATAAATGTATTCAAAAATCTAGGTGGGAACATACGTCGAAAAAATGTTCCTGTCCGAACTATCTGGTAACATAATCGATTTATGTCCGGTCGGCGCTCTGACAAGTAAACCATTCAGTTTCACCGCTCGCCCCTGGGAAACGCGCAAAGTCGATTCAATCGACGTCTTCGACGCCATCGGTTCAAATATCGTCGTATCAACACGAACGAACGAAGTACTACGCATCCTGCCACGAACAAACGACGAAGTCAACGAGGAATGGTTATCAGACAAATCGCGGTTTGCTTGCGACGGCCTAAAACGGCAACGTCTAGTCTCACCGATGTTGAAATGTAACGGTGAACTGGTGAGCGTTGATTGGGAAAACGCTTTGATTGCTGTAGGCAAAGCAATTAAAGCGTCAGGTGGGAAAGTTGGCGCTATTGCCGGGGGATTAGCTGACGCTGAGGCGTTGATTGCGATGAAAGATATGCTGAATCGGCTGGGATCGGAGGCGTTCTGCACGGAAAATGCTTTCCCTAACGATGGCTCTGGAACTGATCTGAGGTCCAGCTATTTGCTGAACAATAAGATTATGGGCATCGAATACGCGGATTTGGTGCTGCTTGTTGGCACTAATCCACGGTATGAGGCTCCGATTTTAAACGCGAGAATACGCAAGGGGTACGTCCACAAAGAACTAGAGGTAAGATTTAATAAGTCTGGAGTTTTCTTAAATTCAAATAAAATAATTGTTTATTGATAGGTAGCAATGATTGGTCCCAAGGTTGACCTATCGTATAACTATGAACACCTTGGTGTTAGCCCGATCATCCTCGGCGAACTGGTCAATAAGACCAATCAGTTCTATACGAAGCTTTCAAAGGCAAAAAGGCCATTAATCATACTAGGTGCCGATCAAATGAACCGGAAAGACGGTGTTGCGATCTTGTCGGCCGTGCAATCGCTAGCGCGCAGCATCAAACCAGAGATCGGCTCATGGAAAGTGTTGAATGTCCTTCACTCGGTTGCCGGTCAGGTAGCAGCCTTAGATTTAGGCTACACGGCTGGCGTAGAACCGATCTGTACGATACAACCCCAAGTATTGTTTCTGTTGGGTGCCGACGAGTGTGCGATAACACGAGCCGATATACCCAAAGATTGCTTCGTTGTCTATATAGGTAAGTGGTCACTTTTTTCGTCGTATTATTATTGGAATCATGCAACGTTCTACTGTCAATTTAGGTTCCCATGGTGATGCCGGTGCAGCAATGGCTGATGCTGTGCTCCCAGGCGCAGCGTACACCGAGAAACAAGCAACGTATGTGAACACGGAAGGGCGAGCGCAGCAAACGCTTGTGGCTGTATCGCCGCCTGGCTTAGCTAGGGAAGATTGGAAAATCATTCGGGCTTTATCGGAAATCATCGGCCTTCCTTTGCCGTACGATAATTTAAATGAAATCCGATGCAGACTCGAAGATATTTCGCCGAATCTAACCAGATATGGGGTATGTGAAGAAGCTAACTATTTCAACCAAGCAGAAGATTTATCTAAGGTAAATATTGGGCCAATGTCAAGTTGACAGTCAAGTGAATTTTTATTGTGTTTTAGACCATTAGCGAGCAAATGCAGGACCCCCCGTTCGAAGTTCAGAAGTCTCTAGATGAATTCTTCATGACCGACCCGATTAGTCGTGCTTCGCCAACTATGGCGAAATGTGTAGCGGCCGTCATGAAACAGAAACAAGCAAAATATTGAATAAACTAGACAACATTATTTGAATTTTTTTATTTATTTTAAGTGTTTTCCAAATAGTCACGATAAACTCTACACTCTAGACGCAGTAACATGAAAAAATTTAATAATGGGCATATTTCATTATTATGAGTTTTCGTTGATATTTTGTTGAAAGTTATGTACTATAATGTATAATAATATATTTTAAAACAATTTAAAACTTTGGTTTCATTTAAACCCCCTTAATACTCCCCTTAGAAAAATAACTAACTAGCCCAAAATTTCTACACGAAATTCTAAGATATTTTATATCTATAAGGTTTTTGCATATTGATAACCCAAACGCCGTAAAAAATTATTAAAAACTATAATTTTGCATTTTTAAATATGCACTAAAATTTTTACGGATCGACTAATATTATTTTTATAAAAATCGTTCCGTACAATATTTATTTTCCGTGGTTTGTTTCACCATGAATAGTTTTATATAATTAAGAAATATAACTTTGACCAAAAGTGTAACCATGTGTCCGTAATACCATTTTATTCAAAAAACAGTCATTACCGGTCGGAATATCGTTGATTTTAGCATAAAAATCGCTGATTTCTAATACTATATTCGATGTTATATATCACTGGTTGCTTATATATTCGAAGTTGATTGCAGCGCCGCCAGGAATAACCCAGAGCTGAGCGGCATTAATTCGAACTAGACGTACCTGATAGTTTGTCTTAAAAGATGAACTAGCACTGGTGCCAACATGATATTAATTTAGTTTTGCCAGAACGATGTATATTTCATAATTTTTAGAGGAATTAACATGCATTTTTGTGTATATATACATTAATGTTAGTTAATTATCGAATAAAATAAAACATGTGTAGCTTCCATTTTATAACAGATTGAAAATCAGTGTTCCCAATCCTAGGGAAACGAAAATATATGAAGCAGGAAAGAAGAAATACGCATACATATTTGTTTTTCTTTGTGAAAAACAGTTTATATTAATGCAAAAGGCTGTTTTACAAAGAAATTTAAATATGTTTCGGTGTTATTCTAATATTAATATAATTTTTACTAGTTGGTCAAGCTATTAACAACAAACTCTCACTTTATGATTTATCTTTAAAAGCATTGTATAAGGTTTTATTAATATCAGAATTTTTCACAATAATTTATTTTGTTTTGTTGCATTTCTGAGCGCCAATGACAGCTCCTCGTTCAAATCGCATGCGCGATCAATAACAAGTAAAATGTCAAATAGTGCAGTGTGTGTATCAATGTGAGTGCCATAAAATTGGGTATTTTGCTGATATTATAAGGTAAATTTAGTATATTGAATAGAATTTTATAATGTACATGTATATATACAAATCATATTATGGAAAATGTGAAATCAGTACCATTTTTTTGCTGATACTGCAGATGTGTCAAAGTAAACTACACTTTCAAATGATAGAAATATACAAAGAGATATCTTAATTGATTATTTTTGTCGATTTATGTATTATGTAACTATTCAAAATATTGGTCCAAGCGGATTCACTTCGTAAATAGTTTAATTTTAATTATTGTATAATTGCTTTATTGTTAATTTTACAAACAACAAGAATAATTTATGAATCTTTTTCTTGAAAACTAGTATTAAGTATTTATTAAGTTATTATTATCAAGGTTTTGCCATATTTTACTGTAAAGTTAACAGAAAATAGAGCTTTATTCATTATTCACGAACATAAATTGATTTTTTAGTTTTAACTTCGGTTTTAGTTATTAAATGTGTCCAAGTTTTATTTTATCAATTGATAAATATGTTTTACACAAAATAATAATTTAATTCATAAAATTAAATAAATATAATTCAAGCGCAACTCATATCGAAGGCTTTGAAAATGATTTTTGCCCTTGTACTTAGGCAACCAGTTTCTTACATGTGTATGAATGGTTGCATAACTAATTATTTTGATTATTCCAAAATGTATTTTAATTAATTCTACGTTTTCGTAGTCTAAAATTCTACTCAAATTTTGAGGCATTCTAAATATGCATAGGTGTAAGCACCAATGCCTCCAACTAGCTTTTAGTTGACCAATCGGATATTTTGTTTTGTTTTTACGAGCTATTATATACATTTTTAGAATCAAGAAGGCATTTTAAATATGCTATTTCGACCGATTAATCTTAAAATAAACTTAACTTATAATATTTTTGGCAGCAATGCGTATTTATCATAAGAAATGTCATGTTTGTTTTAGGGGATTTTAAAATTTAAGTGATAGATAAAACAGATTAGCTAAAATGAGTTTAGGCTAAGCCCTGGGGTAGTTTTCTTTTGTCAAATTTAAATATGTAATTCGTAAATGTACTATGTTAAAATTTCCATATAAATTCGCGGTGTGTATTTTTTCCCCTTGTTTTACCTAAAAATTAATATACTTTATCCTTGTTTATCTTGTAATATAAAACATAAGTGTCTCTTTGTTTGCGAGTTTTTTCGTTTTTCTGTGTTTCCCACCGAGAGATACTATACATAACGGTCCATGGACTCGTTCCTGTGGGACGACGAAACATTACATTTGAATACGCGGCTTTTTAAACATTTCCGCTTTTAAACTAATTAAGCTACTACCGGTTCTGTAACTTGTTTTATTAGATTTTTAATTGTTAAAGGTTTAGGAATTGATTCATAATTAAAAATTTATTTTAATTAAACATAAATAAATTTTTTCAAAGGGGTTTTCATTATCCCCATTTTTAACAATCTGTTGTGGCCTACACTAAACTTTCCTGTCTATAGTTTATGTGCAGATTGGAGTAATAGTAATAATAAAAGATAATGACTAGGTTAACTCGCACTAAGTGCCCATAGCTTATACAGAAACCAGTCGACTCTTCACCCATCTGACTAATTTGCCGTGTGGCAATTTTACATCTAAATTATTTGTATACGTATTTCCTAATTATGGATACTTTATATAAATAAAGCATTTTCTTCAAATATCAATACATATTCTTAGATTTTACGTAGAATACAGTATTTTTGTTTACTTGTTGATGTCAAGTACATGCAGATGTATTTTCACATTGTTTTCATAGTATTTACGAGTGTTCATCTTCCGCAAAAATAGATAAAAAGCATCTGTTGTTTCTGGTACATAAATCATATGTTGCATCCAATTTTGTAATACGACATACAAACGACTAGATTGTTTACGTTGTTTATTTTACTAGCTACATTCTTTGTTTGGTAAATTACATGGTATAAAAGACTGGTGTGGCCTGCGCTCGACCTTTTTTATGCTTAGTGTTCACTATATCTATGTTGTAACTATAGGGGCATGTAAATGTAACTTGGCTATTTTCAAACGCGTTTTTTTAGTAAATAGTAATTTTTTAATGAATCTTTTATAAATAAAAATTACTAAACTTTTATACAATTAAAAATATATAATATTAATAAACTATGGAATATTAATACATATTTATTGGTTTTACGTACAAGAACGGTTTAAAATATATATTATTAATTGTATTGCGATGATTTTCGTTCTGATTGATTTTATTTGTGTACTTTGGTGGATGCGCTTTGTTTCCCAAACTGTTTTTCCATAAAACAAGCACCTATGCGTCCAGCTCGCCTTATGAGTAATATATGCGATGCATCGCGTTTAATCGATTATATTCAATACCATAAACAATGATTACTTGATTCGAATATTTTGCACAGCCCTATAGTAGCCACAACATTGTAGAAATAGTTGTCTGTACTCTATTTTTAAAATGTAGAATTAACTTAAAAGTTTCAAATAATGTTCATTGGCCGAATGCCAGCTATAAAAGAGTAAAAATCAAAAGTCGTAAAATGTGAAATGACACATCGTATATTCTTTTATACTTTGGACTGTGACGCATAAAAAAAACCCTCCAAAATCTTAATCACCCCATTGGAAAAACAACAAACAACGATAATTTGGTGTATATATATGTTGGCCCATATTTTGGACATTTGATGCTCATTAGGTATCCATATACTATAGTGATGATGTTTTCGCATACGTCAGCGGTTTAATGAAAGTGCATCTCTATTTATGTTGGCGGTGGCGGTTCCTGTGTATAGTATATACAGTTTGTTATATATATGTATGTATGCGGTCATGTAGGGTGGCATAGGAGACGGCGCGGCGGTCGGTTGTGCTGGTCGGAGGCGGCAGACTGCCGCGAGACGCGTGACTCATACTGTGGAGCCGCCTCTATTGATCGGAGACGGTTACACGGCGCATGAAACACACACACAGAAATGTACACATAACCTACGAAAAATACACACACACACTTCTTCTAAACACGAATGAACACAATCACACACACTTAGAACGAATACGAATATAACTACTTATAATATACACACACACTTCTTATAAACACGAATGTAGCCACGGATATCGGACACACACGCACAAATATACACAGAACACATGGAAAGAAACACGAATGGATTCATGGATACCAGGATAATGCACATACATTCATTAATACATATACGTATAGATCTAATTCATAACGTATATATGTTGTACTAATACATATATATGCTTATATGAACGAACAATGAAAATATTTTACTAATATTTTTTTTTTTTGTCTTGATTGAAACCAATAGCTTCGCATTGTATATTTGAGTTTACGAGTTTTTGTGAGCAAAAAATTGTTTTGTCTGGTATTTGCTAGCGAAAACTTTGGGTGGAGAATGCCATTGTTCTCTATATAATACATATAAAGAGTCATTTACCCCGTCTACCATATTTATATAATTAAATCATTGCTAAATGTTATTCAAATATTTGATAAATAAAGACACAACAAAAGATCTATTTACGCAAAGCTTTCCTTATTCAGAATAAAAATTAATCTTCCTGATAAATAACAGATGGCGTGATAGACTACCATTTCGTGTATAGCTACATTCACAATTTATAGACTGAAATAGTGGCCATGACACATCCGTTTATTTCAGCCCGCGAAATACGAAAATGATCCTTATATGGGACCTACTATTTTAGGCCGAAATACTCTATTAAACATGTTCCCGACACTATAGCTGTTAATTTAACACATAAGAGAATGTAGTATCGGTTATATCGGTGCGTCCCATAAGAATAACCAAAGGTGCATGTGGAACAGATTCATTTTCGTATTTCGCGGGCGGATGTGACATGGCCACTTTTTTCGACTATTAAGCATTCTGATAAATAAACAAGGTGGCGTGATAGACTACCATTTCGCGTAGGTACATTCACGATTTATTAACTGTCCAACTTAAAAACGAAATTGCTAGCTCATAGATCTAGTTCAGTGGAGTCTCAATATTGCTAAATCAATTTCATTTAATATATAAAACGCCTAAAATCGAAGTATTTTAAAACACACAGACGCTCAGTGCCACTTGAAGTCTCAGTGTAACAATTGTGAACTAATTAAAGAGCTGTAATGAACCATTCGAGAACTTTAAAGATATAAAAGTGGATAATACAGCTGATTAGAGAGCGCTTGATTGCACACGAGAAAAGTGTTGGTTTGCTTTAAGTGTGTGTTTGAGATTGGCTCCTTGTGTGGGTGTCCTGTGTAAAGAGACAATTTGATGCGATATCACAGAGTCATCAACATCAGCAACGCACTTGTGGCGCGGGTCGCCTATAAAAAGGAGAAATACCGCACTCTAAACGCAAACAAAGTGTGCTATTTGCACCCTGTCATTTTATACACTCAATTCCGTAGCGTAAAGCTGTTGACGCTTTATGTTACAGTACAATTCAATTGGCTTTTATTATGAACAAAATAACATATACATATTCATTTTATGACCTTATTCTAATTAACACTGAATTTGAAATACATTTTTTTTTTCAAGACAATAATAATAATCTTTGTAACAATCGGTTTATTTTAACAAGCCACTTTAAGTCTCAGTGTATCAATTCCGAACTAATTAAAGACAATAATAATAATAATAAAATATTTATTTAGCAAAAAATGCTATACATGAAACCGGAAGTTACTGAAAAAATAGCAGGAATTAACTATTCCTGCTACTTTTTCAATATCTTGAAAACGCCATTCTTATAAAAGATGGCACAAAGGCGAAAATATTTTGACCTCGCTTGACTTCTCTTGTTATACCTGAACTGAATTGTCCCCCTCGCACTCTTTAAATTATGGATCGACTCTTTACAGAGAGAGAGAGAGAGCAAGAGAGAACATAACCTCGCAAAATGAGCGCGCGTATACCTGGATATATAGGGATGTTTAAATTTTTAATGTTGGCACATTTTCAGATGCTTTTTCCTTCGTAAAAGAATGAATTACAAAAATTTTATTTACTATTTTACACGATAAACTACCAAAATATATACTATTTATATTGTATGTTATTCGTTTTTTTCCCCTTGGAAGAGTTTATAATCGATCTTTTGTCATATTTGTTTTTCTTGGTTCTCTCAGTACCATTTCGTATGTTAATAGAAAATGCGAGTCCCTAAGGTTTTCGCAGAAACTTTATTAAACATTTATTATACTTCTGGTGTTTGCAAATGGGGTTTGAATTTAAATTCGCACGGTTCATATTTAAGTGCTTTTGGATCATATTGAAAACTAATGAGGCTTTTTATTTCCTTCGACGAAGGCATACGCCATTAAAGGTGTAATCATGACTCGCAAATATGTTTTCATTTCTTGGTCTAATCATAATCTGTCCTTTTTCTTCGTTATAAGTGGAAGAGAGATAAATTATGAACTGGACTGAACAAGAAATGCAGGACCAACGAACACAGCTACAAACACAATGTTGCCAACTATGAAAATCTAAATAACCCTATATTTTTAATAAATATACTGTGAAGACATGACAAATTGTTAATATACAAACTATAATAACTAATGTTATTTGTTTAATATTGTAATAATTATTTAAGTTGCTTGATATTATTGAAAATGGAGTTCAACATAACAAAATATAGTAATGTTTCTCTCCGTTGGTGCGTTTTTTAACTGACTTCGGCAACAATAATATTTCAAAATGTATTCTTATTTACTATCGAATAGTAAAATATATTTATATTGTCTTTTTACGTATATACTCAATGAGAGAATTGAGTTCAAGGTACCCACGCGTTTTAAGCCGTGTGACGTCAACACGGTACAATTCGCCCCGTGACGCATCCAACTAAATAAACGCACTACCCGACCCCTTCCCCCCTCCCTTTTACCAACAACCCACACTCTCAAAGTCATCTCTGATGTATTGTTGGCGTCCAGTCGACAGTTTTATTATTTGATTTTTATTCATTGCATTGTACCGCGTGATTTTAACAGAGTGTCGACGCTTACAATTCATTATTTTATCGATTTCATAAATCATTTCTATAATTCAATTTCAAATTTCAAGCAATATGACATGGACATTTAGCATATAAATAATTTTACTCGTTCATATACAATTAATACTAAAGCGATTCAATTAGTAGTAGAGTCGTAAATAGTAAAATATACAGAATTAATTAATGTAAAACATATGTTTTATATTAAAATGTACATTTTAATCTTATCAGATTGACTACAAAACAAATAATTTTATTTCATATTTTCAAATTAAAATAATAAATAACTACATATAGATAAATAATTTTTGTCCCTATTCCTATTTCATATGTCTATATCATAAATATATGCTTTAGTTTCATAAATCATTACATTATTAATTAATTACTCGTTAGGCAATGTATGAACCAGCGACTCCACCATAAATCACTTAAAAATTCGATAACGTGTTTAGAGAAATATATCGTGTCGTCATAACTTTGCCGCCATAGCTCCATAAAACTTAAATACTCCGAATGACTTGTTACAGTTTTAAACCCCATAAATTGTGTAGTGTTTAGTTAGGAAGTCCCGTGAGCATTATGGGGACAATTGTGTGTGTTATTAAACCCGTTTAAAACCCATGAATATTCCATCAGTGTGACACCAGGCGTCCGAGGACAACCCCGCATTTACACACCAATTAATTTTGAGGTTAAAATTAAATCAACCTAAACCCTCATCAAAACTGTGCTCTTAAACGGTCATAATGCCGTTATACCTCAATGCCATTCACAGTCTCGCAGTCATTCTGCGTAATTCGATAATGCAACAATACCATGAGACTGTGCATTTGCTCCTCCACACTCAATATATATTGTTGTATATTGATTGCTAGTGGACATGCGTAAAACGCCAACGCTCATTGGTCAAGTGCGCAGGTGCGGCCTACTACTGCCTCCTTATTGGTGCGCTAGTAATTGGTGGGGGGTTTTTATATTGATTGGTGGCAGTAGGGTCGTGGTGCGCATGTTACAACCCCGACAACCATCTTGGATGGCAGTCGAAACGTCAAACGTGTGAGGTTCTCGTGTTTTTATTTTTAACTATAGGGAATGTTTCATTTAAACAAAATGAAACGGTTTGGTGCGTTCTGTGTGACAATACTTAGGAATTAAATAGTGTGAACATATTTGTTAAGTTATTATGTAAGTGGTTTTTGTTAAGGGTGTGTGTGTTTGTGGTTTCGATAGATTTTTGTTGACCTTCACATGGTTTTTCAAACAGTTTTAGTTAATCCTTTTGTTCGAGGTCCTATTTCGTGTTATTTATTTATAGATATATGGATATATAATTTTGGTTGTTTTTGTTAAACTGCGCAGTTGAATTTATATTTTGTAATTACCTTTGTTATTATTTATTACACAATATTATAAACTATTATTTGTATTTATTTTTCCTATTTTCCTTAATACACATTATATTTATTTTGTAACTAAAATTACGCATTTCCCAATCCTACACAATTTTCATCCTTACACAATTTCCTGATTCCTTTTCTCAAAACTCTTTCTTATTTTTACTGGAATTTCTGTTAGAAGTCACTCAAGTGATTCCAGCAAAGTAGTATAGGAGAGAAGAGTAGGAGGAAGAACTCCTACTCTTCTCTTTTCAGCAACCTTAATATTAAAATATTTTTATTTTAAAACACTGAATGTTTTCATTCTACAAAAAAAAAATCCTTCTACTCTTCTCTCTTCTGTATCATTAATTTTAAGACAATGGTTATTATTATTTTTTTAAATATTGTCAATATATATTATTGATTTTATTAAAGGAATAACTGATTAGCATGAAATCGGTCATTAATAAAATGAAAGAAATTGTACTCTAGCAAACGCAAATCGTAAAAACATAAATAATTACGAAAATTATTCTATATCGAGATATATTTCTTTAAAATTTAAAACAATATAAGAAAATAATATTTATTATCTAAAGTAAATTTAGTAATAAGAAGTGTAGACTATTTTAGTGTATAGGCAACAGCGGTTACAGCACAGTAAAACAAATAGAATGCATCTACACTAAAAATGTCGAAGTAATTCTACTCTATACGAACAGATGTCTTTCCGAAAATACTCTATTTCAATTCAGAGGTGGTCAAAACATGTATTTTCGTAAAAACCTCATTATTAAAATATTTCTTCTAAGATAAAAACATTGATAGTTATAAGAACTAAAACTATTGTTTATAATGGAGCATATTTAGCCTTGATCCTTACGGAGCAAATGCCCTGGTTTAAAAATAAAACAAAATTGACGATATAAGTTACATAAATACGGAAACTGGTCGGAAATACCAATATTAAAAGAATAATTAATTTCGTCCATTAATGACGTGATATATAAATAGAAATAATCTAGCTACAGTTTTAAAACCTATAAATTGTGTTGTATTTGTATGCAATCAATAATTTCCGTTCTGCGTCTGAATGACTGAACCCCGTAAAGATTAAATATATGTTTTGTGTGTGTGTTTTTTGCAGAACTACTTTTACCCGTAAGAGCGCACTACACTAAAGCAAAATGTCCTCGGTGAAGGTTGCCGTCCGTGTGCGGCCCTTCAACAACAGGGAAATCTCCCGAGAATGCAAATGCATTATCGAGATGGCAGGGAATACAACATGTAAGTCGGTTTAAGCATTCACAATATGCGTGGTTAGTTTTATAAATTACAGTCTACAATAACTGTTTCGTTTTAATCGACGCAGTTCTGCAATCAATTTTTAGATAAATCGCAGTTTTACATATATAAAATATTACATTTGTAAATTATAACTTTAGTTATAATGTTAAGGTTCAAGGAATCAATCGGTTTATATTAATAATAACCGGTCATTATTAATACTAACCAAATAATAAGGCCAAAATCAACCTTAATATATTTGTAGCCGTGTTAATTATTTGCTAAGTTTGAGAGACATTATGCAATAAGATTCAAAGTTTAACTTAGTTAAGTTTTAGTAAATTAGATCGTGCTTTTCTAATTTTCTCTCCATGTGCACGTAGAAACTTCATTAACAATGTTTCGTCATCCAATCAAACGTTTTAATTAGTTTCGGTGCCCAAACTGCATAAGTTAAGAAAGACGCAATGAATTTTCTAGGGGAATTAAAAATATTCTACTTAAAAAACAGTTTCGATTTATGGAGAATATAAAAAGTTACTAAAATACTGTTATTACACTGTTGAGTCTATAAAAATGATGCGTAAAAAACCGTAGTTTTCCAATTTAAAATTATACATATAAAATATATTCGTCTCCCTAACGTTTTAAATAAATTTTTTATGGTTCAAAGAATATAATTGGTAAATTTTGTTTCTTAATATTTATTTTTTAATACCAAGGGTTTTATTGGATTTGTACTGCTATAGCAGTTTGTATCTTATAAATAAAACGTTCTACACACACATTAACACATACACATTTGGGTGTTTATACATATATAATAACCGGAAAGGAAACCCTAAGGATATTACAACCAGAAATGCTGGTTTATTTCCAATTTTTAATCTTAAAGAATTTTTTTTGTGTATATTAAAACATTCGGGTTAAAAAATATAGAGTATTAGTGACGTCACTGGTCCAAATATGTTAATGACGTCACGTTTCCTACTCTATTTAATACCCGAAGTGTTACTAAATCGTATTTAGCCAATCTAGGCGCAATATGTCTGGTCTAGATTTCTATCTCGTCGTATTTCGTTGCCAAATAGACTAGCATTTTCTTAACGGAAACAAAATCGAATTTAAGAATTGGCCATGACACAATTAATACATTTTTCGAGCAAGTAACGTGATTAAAAACAGTCTAGAAAAGCTACGCTCTTTTAATCGACCACCATGTTTGAACCAAACTATGCGCCATTTTGTTTCCAACTGGATGTGTTATTTTTCCAGCAATTGTAAACCCTAAAGTGCCACCAAATACCAAAGATGCAGCAAAAGGCTTTAATTTCGATTACTCCTATTGGTCACATAACGTAAGTTACCCTTACACTTAAATAAATCAACTACTAAAAAACCCTTAATACAGGAACAAGATGAGAAATTCTCATCGCAACTTGTGGTGTATAAGGACATCGGGGAGGAGATGTTGCAGCATTCGTTCGATGGGTACAACGTGTGTATATTCGCGTACGGCCAAACGGGCGCTGGGAAATCGTACACGATGATGGGCAAACAAGAGGATGGCCAAGAGGGAATCATTCCGCAAATTTGCAAAGACTTATTCGATCGTATTCGTACAACAACAAACGACGGTGTTAAGTACTCTGTGGAGGTGTCGTACATGGAAATCTACTGTGAGCGGGTCCGCGATTTGTTAAACCCGAAGAATAAGGGGAACTTAAGGGTGCGCGAGCATCCGTTGCTGGGGCCGTATGTCGAGGATTTGAGCAAATTGGCTGTGACGAGCTTTGAAGATATTCACGATCTCATCGATGAAGGCAACAAAGCTAGGTATCATTTTCTATATTTACACAAAATGGCCGTGTCTGAATTCATCAAAATTGTTCGTCACAAAATTTAGTAGCTTAGACTTAGTTATGTTAGGGTTAACCACAATTGACATAAGTGTCGGTTTAATTATTTTTTAGAAGCATGATTATAAAATTCTAGAATTTTTGCCTTATACTACAATAAAACTATACATATTAACACGTGGGCCCATGTGCCTATATTATATACAGTCAATATTTCATTAATATAATAATAATAAAGTAAATTTAATATTCAATGACGCAATGAAACAATTTTGTAAATATAGGAACTATATCCGATAATTGGACAAAATTATTGTTCTATTCTTACCTTTTCTTTCAGTATTGTTTATCAATCAAGAACAATATCATTTTATCTCTTCAAAAATTAATAATTATACATAAACTTACTGCTTGTTACATTCCACACACAATATATATTAAACTTAGGCGCTGCTTTTATTTTTATATTCACTTATCACATACAATATACTTATTTTGACGTGTTTAAATAATTATTTTTACGTTTAATAACGCAGAATTTGTTTTTTATAAAACAGTGCTGACTAGATTTTTAATTTTTAGTAACTTTAGAAACAAACCAAACGTTCTACACACACATTTATATACATCTGGGTGTTTATATGAATGTGCGTGTAGAACGTTATATATATATATATATATATATATATATATATATATATATATATATATATATATATATATATATATATATATATATATATATTCGTCTTTTTTCTACCGCGTTCTATGTGAGAATGAGCGAAGGGCACAACCAATCGACACGATCACATATTATACCTTTACATAATCAAACAAGTAATTAAATAACAAAACAAAAATATATATATATGCAAATTTATTTTATTACTTATGCTATTTTGTACTCAATTAAGATTAATTATTTCTTATAATTTATTCTGTATTCGAATTCGTTTATATTTAATCATTTCGTTCAGACACGGCATTAGGGACGCTTGTGGTCATCAATTGCGATTGGAATTTATATGAAAATACATTTTTTGTTTTATAAAGGACTGTAGCAGCAACAAATATGAACGAAACCTCGTCTCGATCCCATGCCGTATTTACAATATTCTTTACACAGCAGAAAATCGACGGACCAACACAATTGTGCACGGAGAAAGTATCGAAAATTTCACTAGTAGATCTGGCGGGTTCTGAACGAGCCGATTCCACCGGCGCCAAAGGGACACGCTTAAAAGAGGGCGCAAATATCAACAAAAGTTTGACGACGCTAGGAAAAGTTATTTCTGCACTTGCCGAAATCGTGAGTATACAGGGATTTTTTTTTTAAATTTATATATTTTTTTTAACGTATCCGGATACTTGGAATATTATAAGGCGGAATTTATTATTTTGGGTAATGGCCAATTAAACCGCTAGCGGAGCTTAGTTACATTTAAGGCTAGTTGCACCCGTTAACTTTAAACCAGACTTAGTTATATAATATTAAGGTCAATCAAGCTCGAAAAAAATGTATACCGATTCATATTTATAAAAAATAATATATCAGCTACGCTTAGTGATAAGTGATTTTGATATTTAAGGCTAGTTGCACCACTTAACTTTAAACCGGACTTAGTTATATAATAGATATTAAGGTTAATCAAGCTCAAGAAAGATTTAGATCGATTAATATTTATAAAAAATAATATATCAGCTACGCTTAGTGATAAGTGTGAGCAGTAATGCGCAGTTACACCTCTAGCGTTTTTTTTTTTTTTGTTACATTTAAGGCTAGTGGCACCGCTTAACTTTAAACCGGACTTAATTATATCATGGATATAAAGGACAATCAAGCTCAAATTAAATTTAGACTGATTTATTTTTATATAAAAAGAATCAGTTATGCTTAGTGATAAGTGTGAGCGGTGCAACTGGATAAAAGTAGTTCTGTTTGCTGTATTCATGACTATTATCAATTTTAATTTTAATAAAAAGTATTTCATTTAAATACAAATTTTTATACCATGCGTTCTATGGAAAAATGTATAGTCGGTGAGTATTGCAAATATTAGTTTAATATGAACTGCTGAAACTGTGCCACTTTTATTTGAAGCTTCTTGGGTTAATTTGTTAAATTTTATACTTAAACACTAAATTTTTAAATTCGTAGGCGTCGAAAAATAAGAAATCCCGTAAAGCTGATTTCATCCCGTACCGAGATTCGGTGTTAACTTGGCTGTTACGTGAGAACTTAGGTGGTAACAGTAAGACTGCAATGATCGCTGCGATTAGTCCAGCTGATATAAATTACGACGAAACATTATCAACACTCAGGTGATTTTAGAATCGTGTTTGGGTTCTCGGAATATGTGAAATTGAGGTTTGGAATTCTCGTTTAGGTATGCGGATCGTGCTAAACAGATTGTCTGCAAAGCTATTGTCAACGAAGATGCAAATGCGAAACTTATTCGCGAACTCAAAGAAGAAATACAGAAACTACGCGAATTACTCAAAGCCGAAGGTATTGAAGTACAAGAAGGTAACATTTTTATTTTAATTTAATGTATTTTAGGATTGATTGAAATGGGTTACCTGTTTTATATACTATTACATTAAGTATTCCAAATTGAAATAATTCTACTATCCAAATTAGATATAGTAGAGGGAAGTTGGATTTTTCGTGATTATATATTTTATATTCGAAAATGAGTTGAAAATATAAATCGGTAAAATTAGGCTCTTTTCTCGGGAAGCTCCAGTCCGATTTAACCGATTGATGAATTTAAATAATTCTACTATCCAAATTAGTGCATTTTTAAGTGATGCAATCGGAAGTTGGATTTTTTGTGTTTATATCTTTTTATATTCGAAAATGAGTTAAAAATCAGAAAAATTAGGCTATTTTCTCGGGAAACCCCAGTTTGATTTTACAGATGTTTGTATTTTCAATTCATTTTGGAATATAAAAAGATGTAAACACAAGAAATCCAACTTTCCAATTGCATTATATTTTTTATTAATTTCTCAGGGATTCCATAAGTAAGCACGATCACGAATAAAAATTGCAAATAGTAATTAAGTCTTAAACCAAGCGTTTCAAATGAAAATTAGTTGAAAAATAATCAAAAAAAATCTAATTACGGTACAAAAATAATAATATGCATTTTATTTTTACATTTTGTGAATTTCAGCTAAAATAGTTATATAAAATAGGTAAAACAGTTCCAGTAAGCTAAAAGTGTATTCACAGCGATCCAATTAGTAATCACGAATCGAAATTAATTGAACCATTTCAAATCAAAATTACTTGTAACAAGCACATTTCTTTTTCTGAAAATCCAAAAATTGTCAGTATACAAACAATAATAAACAACTTAGATATAAATCGCAAACAAAAAAACATAGTATCAATCTGATATATGGAGTTTGGCGACTAATTAATGTGAACGTTAGCATTGTTTGTCATAAAACAAAGTGGATTAGCTGTGAATACACCTTGTACAAAATTGCTAAAAGCAGAACAAAAATTATGTGTTTTCATTTTTATAAACCTAAATTTTGAGATTAAAAAAGAAACCAAAAAATTAAAGGAGCTTGTATTATTGGCGTGTATATATATACAAAAATTGTAAATATGAAATATTGGCAAAATAATCTGATTGTTTAAAACACTTGTTTTTCACTAAGTAAAAAAATACAATTCGTGTTTTTGAAGCTGTGATTTTGATTTGTTACTCTTTCTATATCTCGTAATGCCGCATAGGGCCAGATGGTAAAGTATTGTACGAAAAGAAAGAACTGAATAGTAAGTACAATTGCTTTCGTGACGGCTTTATGCTGCCTTTTTATCATTATTCCACGCCTTGTACACTGTACTGTACAGTGCGACAGCATTATTCTGTTTGCAATGTCCACTTGTATTTTTCCGTCCCATTCTTTTCGTTCTTAATAATAGTAATTGAGCAACATGGCCGCACAAAAGCTTGGCTTTCTCTGTTCATTTGTTATCGTTTATTATATTTGTAAATACTTACGCCATGACTTCATGATGTTTGTATTATTGTGTCAGTATTTCGTACCGAAGATTTTTAGTGGTTTTAAATCGCGTTACATTGGCAAAACGTACAAATTCGACAGTTTTACTGTATATAGCTTATTAACTCGTCGTGTTGTGCTTGTAACAAGCTCGAATCAAAATCAAAACAAAAAGGGCACTGATTATGAACATGTATATACTTTGTGAAGGCACCAGACCAAATAACTTAAAATATGTAATGTTTTTAAAGTTTGTTCAAATTGAGAATCGAAGCGGCTATAAAAAAAATATTCAAAAAATTTGCCAATAGCACAGATTATAGGGCTTTAAAATTTTGAACCTTTCTTAATACTGCCCTTAGATAATTTAGGAAAATTAAAATAAATTAAAATATGTTATGTTTTTAAAGTTTGTTCAAATTGAGAACCGAAACGGCTATAAAAAAATTATTTAAAACATTTGCAATGTAACGCGAAAAATAAATTAAAATTACAGATATTTTAACAATATACTTATCGCAAATGCTGCTGTTTATGTAAAATGCTTCCTAAATAATCTGCTGTATTCACTATATAATTTGAATGTTGTACATATTAAAAAAAAAAAATGGTTGAAAACAAAATTATAAAAGGATTATATATAATATATTTTGGAAAGTAATTAATTTATGTTAATTTTGCTGTATGTAGTCTTCTATACTATTATTGATTATTGGAAGATGATTGGTTGATTAGTGTTTCTCTTCTTCCAATTAGGAGAAGAAGAAACTGTTATTGTTAAGTCACCACAAAAGGAACGACCTAGAAATGCTTCTACAACGATTGCCGAAGAAGCAGTTGACCAGTTGCAAGCTAGCGAGAAATTAATTGCAGGTAATTATCATCTTTATTAATTCATAAAATTTTACCAATAGTTTGTAAACCAGACTTAACAACAAAATGAATATCTAATTCTAGAATTAAACGAGACTTGGGAAGAAAAATTAAAACGAACCGAACAAATCCGAGTTCAACGTGAAGCAGTATTCGCAGAAATGGGCGTAGCTGTAAAAGAAGATGGCATAACCGTTGGCGTATTTTCACCGAAACGCACACCGCATTTAGTTAACCTTAACGAAGATCCATTTATGTCTGAATGTCTGCTATATTACATCAAGGTAAATTATATTTTTGTTTTTTACAATAAAAAGGGTGTAGTTTACAATAAAAAGGGTATATATTTGGTTTATAGGATGGTTTAACTAGAGTAGGTTCTGCTGAAGCCAACATTCCGCAAGATGTTCAACTATCCGGTTCACATATCAAGTCTGAACACTGTATATTTGAAAATAAAGATGGCATAATCACACTGATACCGCATGCTGGGGCACTCGTCTATGTGAACGGTCGCGAGGTAAATTAATTTAGGATATAAAACGAAATTTCTTAACTAATCTAAGCTAAAAGAATTATTACATAAGTAAAGAAGCTAAAGCTAAAGGTCGTGTGTCTGTAGCATTCTCGGATTAAAAATATTCCTTAATCCAAAATATTTGATTATAAAATATGGTGATAGGTAAACGAGCCGATAATCCTAAAAACCGGTTCGCGCGTTATCCTCGGCAAGAACCATGTGTTCCGGTTCACACAACCGGATGCGGCTCGTGAGTTACGCGAAAAGGGTTCCCCAGCGGGTGAGACAGTCGATTGGAACTTTGCTCAAATCGAATTGCTCGAGAAACAAGGCATTGATCTCAAGGTCGAAATGGAGAAACGTCTGCTTAACCTCGAGGAGCAATTCCGTAAGGAAAAGGAGGAAGCTGATCAACTGTTCGAGGAGCAACGCAAGAGTTACGAGGCTCGCATTGACGCGTTACAGAAACAAGTTGAAGAACAAAGTATGACAATGTCAATGTATAGTTCGTATACGCCTGAAGACTTCAACAATGAAGACGACATATTTGGTAAGTCTTTTTTTTTTTAATTTGTGTTTTATAGGCGTAGAGGTGTGAATATTTTAACTTTTTTGTGTATATACAGAGTTTTTTTTTTACAGATTTAGGAGTTTTAATATGTTTCGCAATAGTTTTGGGGCCTAATTTTGATTTCTCTACGCCTATTGTGTGTTTGTTGGTGCTTTTTGAATGAGGGCATGTGATTGTTTTGGTTTTTTTATTTACATTATGTTTGTTTGATGCGATCATTCTGAAATACGAATATGTTTTTTTTTTATAATGCGTTAAAATTGAGTGAAATCTATATAACTATAAAAAACGACCGCCGTCTTGGTTTAAAAAAAGGAGACAAACACCAAAGTAGACTAAGCAGCTAATGAAATATCCTAAGATACATTTTGATTTACTTTATTGCATGTGCAGCCATTGAACATTAGAAATCACATTATTTTTATTTTACAATATAATTTGTTCGTAGTTAATGTTAATTAAATAATATTCATAATATGATTCATACTAAATTCATTCATATTTTTGGTTGCTTCTTTTGATATGTGACTGATGGAGGACGCTTTTTCAGTGAACCCTCTTTTTGACATAGAATGCAATTGGACGGAACGGGAATTCGAACTGGCGAGTAACGCCTGGCGTAAATGGAAATACCATCAATTCACCTCGTTACGGGACGATTTGTGGGGCAATGCTATTTTCTTGAAAGAAGCAAACGCCATCTCGGTGGAACTTAAGAAAAAAGTAAGTTCTTCACATGAACTTTAACAAAACTAACGTAAATCCTTATTTCCATCGTACATTGAGTAAAACTATCGGAAATATATTATTTCTAAATATTTCGGCCAGTAAATCGAATCTTTATATACTTTCGCATTCTTTTTATTGTTTTGTTAAACAAACGGTTTTATTTTTTCGATACGCAGCCCTGGTGTCCAATTTATATACTAAAAAGTTCATGGCAACCATTTTTGCTATACATTTGATAAATTATGGAACTGTTTTTACTAACATCAGATTAGATTTTTCGTTCCATATATTTATATTTTATTTAGAACCGTACAAATATGTAAACAAAACAATGATTTAAAAATCTATTTGTGCCTAGGTTCAGTTCCAATTCACGTTATTGACTGATACATTGTATTCACCTCTCCCTACTGACTTACGACCCTCACTTACTGACTATGACGAGGACGAAGATAGGCCTTTGCCCAAGACTATTGTTGCCGTAGAAGTACAAGACACCAAAAATGGTGCTACGCACTATTGGACGTTGGAGAAACTAAGGTAAGATTTACACACGCATGCGTAGATTACACCCAATCATTAAAATTAATTAAATTATTGACAAATAGTAATAAAAATATATACGTCGAGTTACATAGCATTATTTTTGTAGCAGCGGTTACAAGAATAATTCTTTATTTATTTAATAAATATAAAATCTATGAATCGAAACATTGTTCTTGTGACTGGTGTATGTACTCGCCACCAATATAGCTAGAACTAGAATTTAGATATATATATATGTTGGTGGTAGTAGATTAGATTAGTTAGTTAGTTGGTTGGTTGGTGTTGGTGTATAGACAGCGGCTGGAACTGATGAGACACGTGTACAATGAGGAGTTGGCCGAGTGTGTCGAGTCCCAGTGCACAGGTGTCGCTGGTGCTTGTGCTGCCACGGTGGGCGGCGGTACCACGGAACTTCTACGCTGTCTGACGCAATGCCCGCAGCCCCCTCAGCGCTTCTCGCTCGCCACATTGCTACCCTCGAGGTTGGTGCCTCATTCACTATCACTACACCTAGCCACCTATCCAGAGGCTCACTCAATTATCCCTTTTAACCATCGTTATGTATTCGACAATTTTTAATTTGAATGACTGCTATAGTAGTTAATATTCATATGTTCTGAATTGTTTAAAACGTAAATATTGTTATAGACATCGATATAATAATAACCTTTGAGGAGTGAATTACTCTGAATAGGCCAAATATTCCTCAATCCTCTCATTCTCATATACGTCTTGTGTTTGCTTATGCTGCTGCTTCCAAGCTATTTTTAATACTAATACAGTAGTAATGTATACGTAATAATAAATAATAATTGATATTTATTGTAATGGAACATTACTACAGCGTAAATAAACTGTACACTTGTCCACCTATTTTGTTTTGTTTGCTTAATACGTAATAGAGCAGAAGCTCAAAGTTTTTTCTACCAAACTGAAGTTATCAGTTTAGTGATTATATCATGGATTCAGATAAATAATGAGAGTTGAGATTTATATTTCCGGTTCAAATACTTGTTGATTTTTGTACTTTACGGATTTTTGTTATGGACACGTTTTTGTATTTTTAGCTCGCCGTACGAAGTACTGAAGAAACTAATGCATTCGGTCGTGTGTCTGTAGCATTCTCGGATCAATACGATTCCTTAACAAAAAGTGTTTGTCTCGTCGCCATGTATCCAAAAATATATATATATAACTAATTTCCCTCACGATTTTAAAATAATTTAGTTTGTAATAAATGCACTGCAATATTTATTTTAGGTCGTCGTTTTTTTATTTTATATATTTTGCATTGATCATATATTTTCTATATGGCGAGCTGAAGGCAAAAGTGCTTGCATCTATGCTTGTAAATATAAAAATAAATTATTTTTTATTGACTATTCAACTTATATGTTTATAGATTTAAACCTAAGACGTCACTTATAGCGGAATTCTTAGTAAATCTATAACATTATTGAGAATTCTATAAAATATTGGCAATGCTATAAGTGTTACATTAATTTAATAAATCATTTTATTAACAAATTGAACAACATTATCCGATTTATCAACGAATTTTGCTGCAAAAAATAATCATTTTGAAATTATAAGCGTTTAAATATTTATAGAATTACAGATTAGCTCAGAATTCCACCATTAGTTTTTTTAAACGTTTATAATGAGAGCATACCTCTCCATCTTACGATTTTAATTTGCATTTTTATTTATTTGGTGGCACCAACCTCAGTGTAAAATTAAAATAAAGCAATTGTTTGTTAGCTATCATTGTATTTGCTTATATGTATATTTACAGTCTATAATAAAAATATGGCGCACATCCGGTCGAACTCGAACACTTTAAAGTATTTGAAGTCTAGGTGGAAATGTTTATAGCGTTCACATTTAGAGTTTAAACGCTATAAACATTTATTTTAATGGTGATTATTTATGCAATTACGAATCGACTGACATATTTTTTATTAAGATCGAGTCGGTGTTTGTATCCAATTATTGTAAACATATTTTTATTATAGACAAAAACTGTTTTCCTTTCAATGCACAAAATCACACTTAGACTCTTCTTTAACAGGCAACGATTAGAACTAATGCGCGAAATGTACCACAATGAAGCCGAACTGTCCCCAACCTCCCCTGATTACAACGTCGAATCGCTCACGGGTGGCGACCCATTCTACGATCGTTTCCCCTGGTTCCGATTAGTCGGTCGTTCATTCGTATATCTCAGCAATTTACATTACCCTGTCACGCTGATCCACAAAGTGGCGATAGTCAGCGAAAAGGGGGATGTCCGCGGTTATTTACGCGTTGCTGTTCAAGCTGTTATGGACGAGGACAACTCGGAGCAAGTCGGAGTCCGGCAAAGCGCTCGCATTGCATTTGAACCCCCACGAAATACGCTAGAGCATCGTAACCAGCATAACATCGAAGAGCGGATTGTCGAAGGACACTCTACGGTGGATGCTATTAAATTGGATGAATTGGAATGTGATGCCGATTCGGGAAGAGGAGATAGTTCTGTGTCGTCAGATGTTAAAGAGGAGGAAGTACCGGATCATTTGCAAGTCGGCAAGGAGTTTACGTTTAGAGTGACTGTTCTTCAAGCTGTTGGTATTTCTACGGAGTATGCAGATATTTTCTGTCAGTTTAAGTAAGAGGGTTTTTTGGATTTTGAATTGGAATTTTTATTGAATTGTGTTTTTTGTAGTTTCTTACATAGACATGACGAGGCGTTCTCAACGGAACCAGTTAAGAATACTGGGAAAGGAACACCGCTTGGTTTTTATCATGTTCAGAATGTAAGTTTAGGCCACTCCAGATTTTTTTAAAGGGTAGCTTTATAATCGCAAAATCGTTTATTAATTACAGATCACCGTAAACACAACAAAATCATTCTTAGAATATATAAAAACGCAGCCGATCGTATTCGAGGTGTTCGGCCATTATCAGCAACACCCGTTACACAAAGACGCCAAATTGGAGGGTTCTGTCCGGCAACCACCGCGCCGCATGCTGCCGCCATCGATTCCCATTAGTCAGCCGGTGCGATCGAGTAAATTTGGGGCGTTGCCTTCACCTTGTACGGCGCATGTGCACGCTAAAGTGGATGTTCTGGTTTGGTTCGAAATTTGCGAACTGGCCCCGTCCGGCGAGTATGTCCCGTGTGTTGTGGAACATAGTGATGAGCTGCCTTGTCGTGGCCAGTTCTTACTGCATCAAGGAATACAACGACGTATTCGCATCACCATTGTTCATGATCATGCTGTCGAACTGAAATGGCGTGATGTCCGAGAATTAGTTGTTGGACGTATTCGTAACACTCCTGAGCCTGAGGACGAGGAGGACAATGATAGTTCGGTGCTGTCATTGGGTTTGTTCCCTGGCGAGTATTTGGAACTGCCTGGCGATGACCGGTGCATGTTCCGCTTTGAGGCCGCTTGGGACAGTTCGCTACATAATTCACCATTGCTCAATCGTGTCACCTCCACCGGTGAACAAATCTTTATGACCATATCTGCATATCTTGAAGTAAGTATTCCCTGAGTTTGAGGGGAATAGGCCAACTGCGCGCGTTACTATCATAGTAGTTCTCTCTTTCTATTCTCCGCCTTATATGAGGAACCGCGATAATTATACCATACCATATTTCTGAGATTCTGAAAATTAAAGAGTCAACATAGTTTTTTGAGTTTCCTTTCTCATAGCTATAACCCAATACATCGCATATCGGTAAATTTTTTGACAATTTTTTTTTTTTTATAGTTGGAAAATTGCGGCCGCCCCGCAATTATCACAAAGGACTTAAGTATGATTATTTATCAACGTGACGCCCGAACTGGTCCTCGTTCCCTAAAACACTTGTTCAGTGGAAATTATCGCAACGCTGAAGCCAATCGTTTATCAGGAGTGTACGAGTTATTATTACGGCGTGCTTCTGAAGCAGGTAGTCCAGGTTTGTTCGTTTAAAGTCCTCTAGATGTTTAGTTCCTACCTCTAGAACTCCGAAATCCTGCTATGGAGGGACCATGAGTTTATTTCTGTTTACGATTTCTAGATTTAAAACATTTTAGCTTCAAAAAGTAGAGTAAGAAACTCAGAGTCGCTTCATTCATAATTTTATCTTCTATGGTTTCAAATCTTTTATTACAAATAAAACATTTAACAGAAGATCAAATTGTTGGTGCAATTGTTTTTAAAGGGTTTATTATTTTAGATATTTTGTTTTTTTTTGTTGTAATTTGTAGGTGTACAAAGACGTCAACGTAGAGTTTTAGATACAAGTTCCACTTATGTGCGTGGCGAAGAGAACCTCCATGGGTGGCGCCCACGCGGTGATAGTTTGATATTTGATCACCAATGGGAGTTGGAGAAACTTACCCGATTGGAAGAAGTCGAACGTGTCCGACACACATTACTGCTCCGAGAACGGTTGGGCCTCGACAAATCCAACAACCAAAAACACAAACCAGCTCACGAATACACAAAAAGCGAAAAGGTTACTCATTTTTAATTTTTCACTTTCCATGAATTAGGAATCATTGATTTACAGGAGGTGTGCAATATGGTCGCAAAAACGGGTGGGGCAGCCGTTGTGCAATCAGCTCAGGATACGTGTGAATTAACCGACAAGGAACGTGATCTGTTGTCACGGTGTGTAAGACTGATCCAGGGTAAGGGTAAAGAAACTGGTCCAGTGATTCGGGAACCGACTAGCCCTTCAGACGAAGGGTGTACTGACATGAGCGGCAGTATGGTCTCCAGTATTGTATCCACCGGGTCGATTGAGTAAGTTTAGAACAAAAATGCAACTATGACTAAATGCTTATTTGGATATTATTGCAATAGATTATGTTCCCCTGAAAAATGCATACGGGGTGATTTATCAATAAGTGATGGTGCAGTAGCGCCATCACCTGCGCCACCTAGTAGTCCTCCGGGTCCCCGTGACCCGAACCTCGTTTTATATGTACCCGAAATGGAGGAAATTCGTATTAGTCCAGTGGTAGCACGTAAAGGCTACCTTAATGTGCTCGAACATAAAACGCATGGGTGGAAAAAACGATGGGTGGTATGTTAACCATTTTAGCTTTCAGTTACGACAGATTTGTATTTTATATTTTTCTGAAGGCTGTTCGTCGCCCGTACGTCTTTATTTTCCGTGATGAGAAAGACCCGGTCGAGCGTGCATTGATCAATTTGGCCACGGCGCAAGTTGAGTACTCGGAAGATCAGTCGGCAATGGTTCGTTTGCCGAACACATTCAGTGTAGTTAGTAAACATAGGGGTTACCTGCTGCAAACGTTGCACGAACGTGAAGTACATGATTGGCTTTATGCCATTAATCCATTGTTAGCGGGACAGATAAGGTTAGTTCCGTCGTTTTTATCGTTTTAGGAGTCACATGTTTTGTTTATGCATGATTGGTTTGTTGCGGCCTACATTGAAAATTACGCTTGATGAACTCAATGTTCAATATATTCAGTTATTAGTAAGATGACCTTGTCAAGGTTAAACCTATTCTTGCTTTTAAATTCCCCTAGGTTTTTAAATTCTGCCCTTTTCACATCAAGATTTAAAGTTAGGGGCACTTTAAGTTCTTTTCGGTTGATATTCTTGCTTTTGAATTCCCCCAGGTATTAAAATTCATATGCCCTTTTCACACCCGAACGGGGGTTTAAGTTGTGAATGGGAAACATCTTGCTTTGAAATTCTTCCAGATTTTTTATTTTGTTAGCCGTTTTCGCACTAAGACTTTAAGGTGCTCGTCTGCTTTATATCTCGTTCTCTGTCTAGCAACAATTAATTTCTATTGATTTCAGACTTATTAAGATTTATATAAATAATCTAGTAAAGCCTAGAGCCATACAATATCTACAATAAGGGGTATTTTTTATAGCGAAATTTTATTACTGTAGCTGTTAATTGGTATAATACAAAAAAAAATCTATTTAGCAATTTGCAGCTATTGTAATAATATTTCGTTTTAAAAAAATATGCCATATTGTAAATATTGTATGGTTCTATGTTTCTGCTTTACTAGATTATTTACATAAATCTTAATAAGTCTGAAATCAATAGAAATTAATTGTTGCTAGACAGAGAACGAGATATAAAGCAGACGAGCACTTTCAGTTGTGAAGGTGCAATCTCTTTGATTGCTTTTAAATTCCTCTAGAATTTTAAATTTTATGCTTTTTTCACACCAAGACTTTAAGGGGCACTTTAAGTTGCCTTTAAAATAAATACCAAGATGTGTTTACGCTTCAGTAGCCGTAAATGGGTTAAAGAAGAAAAGTAAAAATGAACTTAAAACTGCATAAAATATTGCAATTTAGAAGAACGCATGCTGAATTGTGGGTCGCTTTTTCTGCTTTTATGTCTTATAATAATATTTGGTTAGCGAAAAAATCATCATTTACTATGGGAATGTTTATTAGATCAAAGTTAGCCCGTCGTGGTCTCCAGTCAGGCGCCACCGCCACCGACTCACCGCAAAATAATCCGAACAAATGAGAATTAATCACAATGGAGTCTGTACTAGTGTACTGATCGAATTTCCCACTTAAATGAAATTGATCAGTGCCAACAGGCTGCCATTCCCACACACACAACACGTGACATCTCTAGTCTTATATTAAAAAAAAAAATTACATTTAAAACAGTAGTTGCGGCTGCTAGCTTTTTGTGTTTGTTTCCCCAAATATTAGAATCTAACTGAAATCATTCCTGCCCCCCCCCCTCTATCGTAATTATGACTAAAAGGACCATCACATGTAAGTATATACCCATTGATTCACTGATTTCCGTTTTGTTAAATGCTAAAGAATTTGAATTTGTGAGGTGACACGAATTAGTCAATTCGCAAGTTATGTAATTGGCATTTGAATATTGACCAGTTAAATAACTTGTGAATGCAATTAGGTAATGTAACGAAGTTACAGTGAATGTGATTTTACTATTTTATTGTTTATGTTTTTAGGCGATTTTATTTATTTTACTAAAGAATAGTATAGTGGATCTGATCTATGATTTTTTAATTCTGTGATGTACTTTTACCAATATTTCGTACAATTTACAGTCAAATGTTTGAAATATTGGTATCTAATAGATTTTTATTAGCATTTATTTTTTAAATATTGTTACTACGTTGTTGATGTATAGGTATATTTTGTGATATTTTTGCGTACTCTTTACCGAATAATGCGCTATTGTAAAACACTTTTTTCAGTGTAATCACTTTTGATGCCCTGAATTATACTGTGGCCGTCAATTGTTAAATGTAGATACATACAAAACCAAAAAATATAATGCATTCAAATAATTGTGTGTTGTTTTAAACAACTTTGGTAACTCAAAAAAAAAACTGACTGTTTTTCTCGGTCTCTATAGTTATAGATGTCAAAAATATCAGATAAAAACAATTGTGTAAAAATAATCCAACATATTTATATATATGTAATACCAAAAATATATATATATATATATTTCTTAGGGTGTACGATTTATCGATTGAAAAATGTTTAGATTTGAATATGAATTCAACCCGAACGAAGTAATATTACTAAAATAAGGTTTGTATGTTTAGTTGAAATTTTTTTGTTAAAATTTCGGCGTGCACTTTGCACTTTTGGTACAGAGCAGGCGTTTGCACAGCTAACACTGAGAAAAAATAATGTATATCGTATAAACTAATACAAAAAAAATCTAGTTTGAAATAGTATCTATAATAATAATAATAACTGTTAAAACAGGTAATACAAAATTTCCGTGTAAGATATATTTTTGCAATGTATAATATTTATCGCTACTTCACTTTGTGGCATTTTCAGTTGTAAAACTGTGGATTACCTATACTATCCAACATTTTAATTAATTCTAATATCGACCAAATGGTTCATAAAAACTCTAACTATATTTTTTGTGGGCGAAAAAACTGTATTTTTAAGATTAATAGCAAAACATAACAGTATTGGCCATCTATTGCTGGCCTGGTTGTGGCGGCCATCTTCTTGGTCTAAATGCGCAAAGGAAAATTGCTAACTTAATAACATAATTACTATAGACTAAAATTTCCAATTTGTAATTTAATTTATTAGACGTTATATTTATATTTTGCAATTTATCTTTTAAGTATATTTAATTTAATATTTGTTTTTAATAAAACGAAATTACAAATTCAAAATTAAAGTCTATAGTTATGTTGTTAAATTAACAGTTTGAAAATAATGCCTTTTATTTTCGTTTAAACAATATTAAACATTAGAAAAGTCTCTTTAATGACCGGAAAATTAATTTTAAATGTTGGATAGTATTCGTAGATTGGTAGTTTAATTCAAATTGTCCTCAATTTAGTGACAATACGTAAATTATTTAGAAGTGGTGTCGAATTGATGACTTAAGTTATCCGGTTCCTGTGTAAATGAAGTGTGTATAGATTGGCGAATGTAAAGATATATTTATCTCGGATTGTTGAAATCAATTTTACAACTGAAGATAATCACACGATGCTTTGAAGCTTAATTTAAATTGAGGTTGACTAAACTAGCGCATTCGTGTCTACGCATGCGCAAGCCTAGATACAAAATGGTCACCCTCCATTTAAAGTATCAAAATGTCGTCTTTTATTTCTATTAAATCTCGTACACTTTCGTAACAAGTTACGAGATTCAATTCCAATAACAAAACCACAGGCATGAGTGAGCTAGTTCTCATTTCTATGATGTTCTTGTGGATTGTTTACCCTCCTCTCCCTTCCCTAACTGAGCTTTTTCTCTTGTCTTGTTATTTTGGGCTTATTATTAAAATGAAAAATTATATATTACATGTTACATTTCAACACCTAAGCTACGCTTACAGAAAAAAAAATCGCTATGAATGTAAAGAAAAATAAATAAATCTTAATTACGTGTATTATTGATAAGTATGTAATTCAAAGCATAATAGTGACAATTAAATATAATAATTATTGTAGATTTATAATTCTTTCTTTGAATACTTTCATGATAAGGCTAAGTATGTGTACTACATATTATAAAAGGTGTATTACAAACAGACATACATAATGATCAAATTATATGGGTTGTGTTTTTACCTTAATTTTCTTAAAATCCTAACATAATCCCATTATTATTTATAAATTTCATATTTTTACTGGGGTTACAATTATCTAAGGGATTCTATAGAAAATCTAGATAATTTATAGAATATTTTACGCAATGTAAAAAAGACTAGTTTTTATATCTATACATTTTTTTCAAATTGTTAACTAAAAGGCCATAATAATTAAAAATAATTATTTGTTAATGATGGCAACGCATATATTACTTATAAGGCGAGCTGGACGCATAGGTGCGGTGTACCTAAGCTTTTTATTTATTATCTCCAAAACTGGGTTTTAAAAAAAAATTACAAGCATATATTGGAGACACTAAACAATATAGTGATTTAATTTGGAGTTTAAACGTTATAAAAACACCTAATGCCCAATTTACTATTCCCAAATAATTTTAAGTAAGTTTTAGTTAGTATTTAAGTCGAGAATACGTTTTCATCACAGATATTTTACGTATTGCCTGCATTTTAATACAAAATGTGCTGTTTCCCGCCAAAATAATTTCGATTCGCAGCCAGTGTAATAATTATATATAATTATGATAAAAGCTAATAATATAATTAAAATATAAACGATTCATCATAAAAGAATGTGATTTATATGTTTATTGCCTGCATTTTAATACAGAATGTGCTGTTTCCCGCCAAGACAATTTCAATCGCAGCAGTGTAATAATTATATGTAGTTATGATAAAAGCTAATAATATAATTTCATAATGATTCATTAAAAAAGAATTGTGATTTATACAAAAATTGTCTATGGAAAAAAAAGTTTGACAACCCTAATCGACAATCAGTTGACGAGCGCCTCCACCATTTTATGATGCCAAGGTATTCTAACCAATACCTGTCAGAACGAGTGCTTAATTTCTAGTAGAAATGAGTTGAAATATCTATTTTATTATGTGAAATATATTATGTACGCAATCACTACAACCCTATAATGATAATTGTGTAATTAAAAATTGTTTTTATGCGATTTAACGCAAGTATAAGTGCAACATATTTAACAAGTTTTGTGGTTAGAAGATAACAGAATAGAGAAACATGTCTAACATTGCATCGCAAGGGGTTTATTCTCCGCTACCTCAGTCAATCAGCGACACCGACTCCGAAGAAGAGCTACACAGTTCCCTGCCGGTGCGATCGCAGAAACTACTCGATGGCAGCAAACACTTAAACGGCACCGAGCTACGCGATTATCACCATCTAGACGATGCCGACGATAACCATATCAATGGCTTCCCGAATATAAATTCGAGTATGTTAGATGACCAGCCAATCATTAAGGATGGCTATCGGAAACCGATGACGCCGATTCGAAAGTTTTTCTTCTCGTTGTCCATTTTGATTTGTTTCCTGACCATTGTCATCTTTTTGTGGGTGTTGCCGTGTTCGGAGGATGCCACTTGCCCATCGCTGACGCCGGTTGTGCGGACCTCGAGCTGGGAGAAACCATATCACGGGATTGAACTTATGGGACCAATAAACGTAGTTCAAGGCGCTAAGGGGCATAGCAAGAATTTGATCTTTTTGTTCCGGGGGGACGTTATTAATACGAATCCGGTGCAGGGGCTGCAGAAAATTCCGCCAAGAGGCGGCGGGGCCATCTCCATCATGGGCGACACCGGCAAAGTTGCTTGGTAAGAATATTTTCCTAATTATTATTATTTTAAAAATTGTATATATATATATATATATATAATATAATCCAGAAGAAAACCTCCTATATTTGAAAAACAATTTTAAACCGAAGGTTGATTATTACAATATCTGGAGTGGCCTGCACTCAACTTATACTCGTAATATTTCATTTTTTGTTTTTAATAGATATATTTGTATGTATAATATATTCCGGACCTGTAAACCAATTTTAAACCAGGGATTATAAATTATTCCTAGTTTTTTTTTTTATTATCTCGTAAAAGTAATAATTAAAAAATCCGTAGTGTCCTGCACGCAACTTATTCTCGTAAAATAGCATTTTTTGTTATTGATATATTTGTATGTATAAAGTATAATCCGGAAGAAAACAAATTTTAAACCAGGGATTATTATTTATTCTTGATATATTTTTTTTTTACTATCTCGTAAAAGTAATAATAACAAAATCTGGAGTGTCCTGCACTCAACTTATACTCGTAATATAGTATTTTTTGTTATAATTTGATATATTTGTATGTATAAAATATAATCCGGAAGAAAATTAATTTTAAACCAGGGATTATTATTTATTCTTCATAATTACAAAATCTGGTGTGTCCTGCATTCAACTTATACTCGTAATATCGCATTTTTTGTTATTAATTAATATATTTGTATGTATAAAATATAATTCGGAAGAAAACAAATTTTAAACCCGAGAATATAATTTATTCCTGATTTTTTTTTTTTTTTCGTAAAAGTGATAATTACCCAATCTGGAGTGTCCTGCACTCAACTTATACTCGTAATATTGCATTTTTCTGTTATAAATTGATGTTTTCCCAAAATTTACAATATAATTTACATGGAAATCGCTTTTGAAATTAGTTAATTTATAATATTCAAGGAAATATGCTTTAGTACGAAATGTTAAGATGCATTCACAGCGACTCTATTAGTAATTATGGTTAAAAATTATAATTATTAATCCATTTTTAAGAAAATGCTGGCGCACAGCAAATTGTCTAAAAAAGTATGGAGTGGCCTGCACTCAACTTTCAAACTAGCAACCAATACTCTAGTTAAAGTAATACTCTGAAATTGTACCATTTTGCTTATTATTCTATTACGTTTATACTGTTTCTTTATAGATGTTGTTTCTATAATATTCACCTTATCAATATATTAAAAAATAATCAATATGTACTCTCTGCTTAAATGACAAAAAAAGGTGTTTCATTGTTATATTTTGACGATACTGCAGTACCATTATTTTATTTATAGATTAAATCAATAACTTTAAAATGTCAGTAGGTCCCAGTGCCATTTAAATTTAAAATCAATGTTATTTCCAGGTACGTGCCGAGTGAACGTCTTCCGTCCGACATCGATTGTACATTGTTGGACGTCGATGAGGATGGCGACACAGATTGCGTTATGTCTGGCGAACAAGGTTTACTCGAAGTAATCAATCCTGTCTTGGGCACAATTCACTGGGCAATCCATTCCCATAACTCAACGCTTGCTCTAATAACATCCGTAGATTTCCCCCAATTAATTTCCGATGTCAATAACGACCGCGTAAACGATTTCTTAACCTCATGTTCTTTAAACAACAGTAACCACAATAACCTGGTTATAATCAGCGGACGCGTCGGTAACATCCTCGGTAAACCTTACGTTGTCACCGGATGCGAACAAGTCCATAACTTAGAACTCGATAAATCATTTTTATCGTTTTCTTGCCAGAGCGGCGATGATATTAAAAAATCGTTTATTGCATTACACGATTTTTACGTACAGATTTTCAACGATAACAATTATGTGTTACATAATTTAATTGTGAAGCAACATTCAAAAATGGAAATACGGAAAAATCAACGAATGGTCTATTCAGTTAACGGTCGACAGTTAATTGTTAATAACCAAGGTAAGTGTCCTGGTAACTGCAGTGTAACTGTTCAGTTAATTGACCAACGGTCAAACTCTGGTAATGTAACTTGGTTTTATAACGGGTCGAACATATATGGAATGGTTCCAACTTCCCTATCTTTTAAAACTAGTTTAAATAATATAAACTCACTACAAGGTCACGTAAACGGTTTTATCTTAAAATTCTGGCAGTGGTATGATATAAAACCGGAAAAACCGTACGTTAAGGATTATTTTCACACTGAAAATTATTTAGTACGTAATTTATTTGATGATGTAACTAAGCTTAAACCATGGCATTACCCGTTAGACCGGTTAAAGCGGAGCTTACCGCTGAAAAACTTATCGGTTATCGAACAAATGTTAACGGAACGAGTTGTGCTAATTACTTTTAATTCGACGGCTATTAATATTGTGAATGCGAGCCAAAGTGATGTAAAACAACTTTGTACTCAAGACGGGAATTTTTGCCAACCCGATCTTTCATATCAAAAGAATTCGGTGCTTGTCGCTGATTTAGATGGGGATGGCTCGAAGGAGTTGATTAGTTATTTGAGTACGTTTATGAATTCGGATGAGTACGATTTGAGCAACAATATGAAATATCAATTGCAATCTAGTGTGAAAGTGATTCGGCTGGAGTCGGAATTGCCGAAGTTGTACGAGGCTGTCACTAAATATTAATTGATTTATATACATTGGTGTTTGGAAGCTTTACATATTCCACATTTGCAGTAGTTGCGGTTGGAATTTATATATATACACAGAAAATACACAAAATCTCTATATATATATATATATTTAATAAATATTTATTTATTTAATAATTGTCTAGTCAGAGTAGTATAGGAGCTTCATGTAATCTAGTCTACTAAAATAAATAAGTGGGCTGTGAAGTCAAATAAATATGTAAACTACATAAATTATTGAGTTTTTAACCCTCGTTTTTAATCGCCCAAAGATAATCAAAATGGATTCAAGGACCCTCAAAACGGATATTTCCATTTTTTTTTGCAATTACAATATTTTATTTTATACATACATTTTTATGGCAAATTTAAAGAAAATATAATAAATATCGATATCTTATTTGTTACATATTAAAAAAAAACAATATTACTTACAATTAATTATAGATTTTTACTTGAATATTTCATAATTCTTGGTTCAATCAATGAGGCTCTATCAATACAAATTGGAGCCATATTAGTTGTTTCCAATGATTCTTCTTCTTTATCATCATCCTCTTCCTCTTCTTCTGGAATACAAGAAAATTTCCCCTTCGGTTCCCTAAATTCTTCTTGGCCATCTAATAGATTTGTTTACAACATTAATAAATATTTAATAACAAATATTGATTTTCATTCAACAAGCATAGGTGCAGGCACCAATGCCTTGAGCAGTGGATTTATTTATATAAATTTTTTTTAACCCCTGAGTTTTAAAGACATAAAATGTTGTTTGCAACAATAGCCAGGAGACAAGAATCTGAGAATGTTACAGACACACGACCTGTACACCTAGTTAATAAAAAAAAAGTATATAACTCACCAAGAATCTGAATAGTGACCTGGTTACCGTCTGCAGAAACATCTCTAACTTGTGCGAAAATATAATTAGAAACTTGTGGCGTATAATCTTCACTTATCTTCAATTTCTAAAACCAATATTTTTTATTGTCTCGAAGAAAATAAAAACCTACCGACCAATCTTTATAAAAAAAAAAACAGTCGATTCGTAATTGCATAAATAATGCCTGGTAAAAATGTTTTTTATTTTGAACGTACAGTTTCGGAGATAAAAAATAAAAATAAATAGGTAATATTTATAGTTTTTCAGCGAATTACCTTAAAAAAGATTAAATTATCTTTTACTGGTGTATCTGTAAGCAACGGGTAGTTCATAGCATCGAATTTCATTGAAATTCGATTTGAATCATTAGCAGATGTGTTCACTTCGGAATCATTATAGCTATGACTGGAATTGATTAAAGAATCATCTCCTACATAAGGAGTTGAATGATACTTAGGATCGTTTTCTATACCATTCAACTCTGTAGGAGTGTTCACATTGTCCTCTGAATTCTTAACGTTATCTATCCCATTATGGTTATTAATAGAATTATTCATTTCTGGTGGAGTTTTATATTCGTTTATAGAATCATTTTCATGATTAAATTTAATATGTTGAATAGGGGCCGCGCGGGATTTAGGGGGCCGAAAGGTCACGTGTTCTACCCTCTCAGGCTCTGCAGTTACATTCAAACGTTTACGTTTTCGAGTTCGAACTCTACGCCGTTTCGTAACTAATGCATCACCAATATTTTCGAAATCAATTGAATTGCTTAAACTATCGGAATTTGTTAATAAGTTTAATGTGCTTCCAACACTTAAATGGTTATTGAGTTTGTCTTTTAATGATTTGCCGCCTAAAGAGCCCCTTCTGCTAGTAGCGGACGCGGAATTATTCATATCAGAACTTTCGACACTTCCAGATTTATTTTGTGGCGATAATCGCTCGAATAAATTAATTCGATCAATTATTGAGACACTTGCGATTATTTCTTCAGGTTCTTTAACCACTTCGACGGAGTGAATGATTGCCTTTGTGCTGCATTTCTTATTTGAGGCGTCCGCCATCTTTGAATTCTGCGCCATTACTGAATTCTCCGCCATTACTGAATCCTCCGCCATCTTTATATCCCATTGTGATGATTCACTGTTAATGAGTTGGTTTTGTTCCGTGTCGCGTTTTCTCTTAGTTTTTTTCGGCAAAGACACTTCAATTTCCGGTAAAACTTCTTCAACAATTACAGTTTTCTTACTTTTCTTTCTTTTTTTCTCGGTTATTGTATTATTTTCATCTTCGTTTATAAGTGATTTTCGTTTCTTTTTTGTTTTAATAATTTCAATTGGTTCATCTTGGATAATTTGTTCGTTATCTGCACTTTGTTCATCTAATTGCGATTTTCTTCTCGATGTATGTTTCTTTTTTATTTCTGCCGGTATCACGCTAATTTATAAAAATGCGTAAATAAATTTTGTTTTATATATATTAATTATAACTTACTTAATAACTTCGCCATCGTTTAATATACGAATGTCTTCGCTCGAAGGTATATACTGATTTAGGCACATTAAATAAAAATGTTTATCAATGTTAAACACATTTATTATATGTTCCTCCAAATCGCCTATAGTTTGCATATTATCATTAATAAATATTCTGGTTAACTGGCGATGGTCTTTGAAATAATATATTAGGTTTAAAGATATTTTAATAGGCTTCATTTTAAAATCACGCTTTTATATTTAACCTAACATTGGGAAACCAAAGATGCAGTTAGACCAGTGTTGCCAAAGCAATAGGCAATAGGAAAAATATTTTTTCTAAATTTAATCATACAATTTTTCGAAATATGACTATAAAATGTATTTTTGGTACATATTTCTGTAAAATAATTCAAGTCAATAGTTCAATCTAGGCATGTGCAGCCGTAAACTGTGAATATTGTTCTTAAATTCATAATAAACTGATTCATCAATTTGAATGAATTCGGTTCTTCGTTCTATTGTAAGTGAAACAAGCTTAGGGGCAACGCTCCTATGCGTTCAGTTCGCCTTATAAGTAATATATGCGATGCGAGAAAGGTTTTTTAATTATTATGGCCTTTTGGTTAACAATTTGAAAATATGTTGTAGATATAAAGTCTTACAATTCTTTTGGTATAATAAAAGGAATTCTTTTTAGTGCATATTTTAAAATGCTAAATTATAATTTTTTATGGCCTATGGGTTACCAATTTCCAAAAACTAGGCTCACTTGGTGTGATAAGGGTATAAGGAAGTCGTAGGTTACACAGAGAAAATATGTTTTTTTTTTTATAATTCACGAACTTTAATTAAAATATTTATAAGTTCATTATATGAAATTAACAATGTGTTTTGCTGTTTTCGATCTATTGTAAATCTAATCATAATTTATATTATCACTATTGTAGAGTCTAGTTAATACTAATATTTAAAAAAAAAAAGTAAACCATGTAACAAATCAGTGCATAAAAACCACCTAATAATTACATTAAAAATAATGACTACATTATTATAGGATTATGAATAAAATAAATTAGTCTTCACCGAATATATATAAATCCAAAGGCACATTTATAAACACATAACAAATGAACATATTAACTAACATAATAACCACAATCATAGAATAAATACTGTTAATTAATAATAATATGGAATATTTCATAACTCTATCATTTCTTTTTTAATATAATATGCATTCATTTATTTAGGATAATTTTAAATTTCTCAGTTTGATGTAACAAGTGTGTACGTTTACAAACTTTAAACATAATGCTAAAAAATGGTAATTTAGTAAACTTTTATTTAAATTTCTATATAAGCAAATTTTATTATTTTAATTATTATAATATTATTTACACTGTAAAACCTACCTATATAAACATGTATTTGCAATTACGTCCCTTTGTAAATCGAATTGGATTTGAGTACGGGCTAGGTGACTGTAATACGGTAAACGGGCCCTATACGTAGAAAAACTCGCCGAAGCACCGACCTCAACTCGGCCTTCAAATCAAAACACATAATTTCACAGAGAAGTGGATAATAGTTGGATATATGTGCCGCAAACTGCAAAACAAAAAAACAATTTTTAAAAACATTCATAACTTAAACAATAAAACGGAACTCACTCGATCGTCAGGCATCTTAAGAATCCTCGTCAGAACCAGTAACAATAACGAAGTCCACGCTTCCCGATGCGCTTCGCTTTGCAAATGCAGAAAGTACTCAAGTGCCTCTCTACTGATTACAATCAATCGTTTTTGTATCGCAGGCCAGTCGTCCCTTCGCCCTTCATCGCAATACATCTTAAACAAAATCCGCAACACACACGCCAAACTTTGCGTTTCCTGTTTCAACAAATTCGGTTTCACCGACCCTCGAAAACCAGCTTTCCACAACAAATTCCTCTGCTCATGGTCCGCATTGAACGCTTTCGCAAACCGATGCGATTGCATCAAACATTCAGTGAGTTGAATCAAATGCGGTGAACTCAACAACCGGTACATCCCCTGTTCTTCTCGTTGGCATTCCGTTTGCTCAGCAGTACTTCCGGCCATATCAGCTGCAGCCAGCGCCAACGTTTCCGCGTCTTCCTTCCGAGATGTCGCCGGGAAAAATACTATATTGTCAATTGTTTGTATCAATTCTAATTGTACGACACATTTTATCGTCAGACCACTAAATAAAGTTGAGTCTGTGTTCATTTTCAAGTCATCCGACAACATACTATACACAGAATGCTGACTATTGCTACGTTTTAAAATCCCGTGCCGAATCACTGAATCGGGGAGAGTGTGTTCTGAATTTGAGTTTTGCATGTATGAAGGATCAGGTCTCCAGGATAGGAGAGCTGAGGGGATAGTACAGTTGAAAATATCGAGCATACATTGGCATGTTTTGTCCCATGTTTTCTCGGTGAATTTCATCCCGTTTGAAATAACTAGATTCTCTAAACAGTTCGTGCCCGATCGGGCCAATTGTTCGTTGTTCTGTTGCACACACCAATGCAATTGTGTGTAAAGTTCTTCCAGTAATAATGGTCCCAAAACATCAAAATATTGCGTGAATACATCAACAATTGCATACAAGGCGTGGTTGCACGTCGTTGTCATCCACTCCGCTTTTTCGGTATGCTGTTCCGGCAATTTCATATTATCAAAAATACGGAATAATATATTAAATAAATCTCGCCACCAGTGCGGTTTAAATGAATCACCATACGTCTTAATTATCTCAAATAAAACAGTTAATCCTCGCGTTCGTACATCAAGTTTACAACGACTTACAACACAGGATAGTGAGAATAACAGCGGAAACCAACCGCGCACCCAAACTCGATCTTCTTCGGGGATCGCAACATCGGATTCCATCGCAGCATGATCAGCGAACAATTGCGGGGATGTATGAACACTGACCGCGCAGAATCGCACGAATCGAATTGCTTCCATACTAGTATCAGGAAATTTCGCATTGCACGCAAACTCAGACAGACATTTCACAGCGTCTTGAAACGAGTCAATCATTGCTGGAAACTGTTTCGCGTATAACTCAGTTATAATTTTTCCGGTGGTTTGAAACGCAAGCTCAACAATACCCTCATCTTGATCGCTTGCAGCTAAATGGAACACTGAGAAAATATTTTTCCAACCTGATCGGATATTATTCGATTGCGAGTTAACCATTTGCGCCACGCAACGAACGACCATATCCCGGATGGTTGGCGATACGTTTTTCTTCATAATATGCTCAAAAGGGCGTAAGAAATCTTTCTGGAAACGATAATTAGCGAATTCGCCTTTTTCAATAAATTTCATTGATAATTGCCGAAGACTGTCTACTGCGAAGAAAGCGATATCTTCGCTAGGGTTACACCCGACAGTGTTAAAATGATCACCAAGGACTTGCCAAATCCTTGACCATTGTAAACGGATTCTGCCCATGTTGTAATAAGAGATTTCTACTAGTTTTTGAAGTGAGAACATTCGCGGATGACCTGAATGGCCTAATTCATCCACGGAGATTTGACATAATGCTTTAACAAAATCAACTATTGCGTCACCATCTAATCTAGTTGAGCCCGTAAAAATACGATCTACAGCTACGACAACGCTTTGTGAGCTAGTTTCGCCTATTTGCTCTTTAACACTTGGATCCGGCAACTTTTGAGTAGGCCCAGATAAATACTGGGGCCGTACCCCGGTACCAATTAATTGCGCTAGTTCTAACTGTGAAATACATTTTAATATCTCCAACCAACTTGTCCCTAAATAATTTCCGTCTGTATGCGCGACTGTGATCAACGTTTTGATTGTATCAATATTTTTCGCTTTCATCTCCATTATAGGTGATGTAGCAGTCAACAAAGTGAATCTAGCTAAGGCTTGCACGTAAGCATCTCGTTCTAAAGACATGTGAAATATACAAGCGATGCGTATCGCGCATCTAATACCGTCTAAGCATAAAGACGCGATTTCTGTATCGTCACAATCCTGCAAACCGACGCTGAAAGCGGCCAGAAATGGGGTCCAAGCCATTTTAAACATTGGACGCACGTGCTCTAAATGCTTCGCAGTCGTAAATGGAGCTTGTACATGAGATACAGACTCCATTAAGTTTTTCGCCGCCGATGATATAACTTCCATTTCCATGTTCCATAGAATCTTACGCCGCTTTTCGCTTTGTATCAATTGTTTCCCTGGTTTATTCACAGTTGTTTTCATTTTAATTTCGTGGCCCGCAATCTCATCGTATATCTGTGATAAGTATTCTACGGGTAAATCTTTACTATCGCTAGTACCACGGTTTAATTTTATGTATTGCTCTTTAGTCATTTTATTTTTAACTTGTGGCGAATGAAGATCAGTGGTTAACATAATTACAGAGAATACGAACACGTACGCTGTGTCCGCACTGACGAATAGACCGTTATTTGGGTTGCATTCGCAGTATCTGCTTGCGAATTTTTCCATTAGTCTATCAATTTTTTGGGCTTCGCCCGGTAGTCGGAACCCTTCCAGGAAGTATCGCAACGCAGCGACTATGTCCATATCAGCGAATTTCATTTCGTCAATGTACGAATACATGACTTCCTTACAAAAATCGTCGTTTTCACCGAGATAATCTCCGATGCCCGTTTTGTCTAAGCGATCATCGCTGTGTAACCAATGCGCGATTTCTGCGACTGTGTTACCTAACAACCCCTGCTCTTGCAGAAACGTTAAACCTTTACGTGGCTTACGATTGAACATATCTATACCCGTTTCCCAAACTTCTTTTTGTTGCTTTAAAACTTCGAATTGCTCCGGGGAATCTAACACCTCCCGGTTTCCAACCCCGCTCGAGTCTGCCGAGTTTAAACTGTTGCTGGATCCTCCGTGTGATTTTAATGATAATGTTCCACAATCAGTGTCTGTATCTCTAGGGGGTCGTTCTCCGAGGGTCGTTTGTGAGTTTGGGTTTACGTATAGGTCTTTGCTCCATTCTACCATACATTTTAGAATGGAGACTAAGCATTCTAAGCCACGTATTCTCATCGACTTTTCTTGGTTGGGTGATGCACCCAATTCTAACGCTTGGCGCCCTTGCGCAATTTTCGACAAATCGTTGACTAATCGCTCGAAAAGATTCGCCGCAGACAAATCACAGTCGTAATTCACGTATATGTCAACAACACTTTGAGCATCAGCGCAAATGCGTGTAAGTGCTTGGATCACCATCCATTTATGTTCAAACGACGAACTAGAAGTTTCTAGTATACTCAAAAAGATCTCCTTGAAAAATACTTCGATTTGCATCTTTAGGTGCATTTTGAAGTTAGATAATAATGCGACGAAAATTGATAAGGACAATTCGAAGACTTCTGGGACTGAGCTGACGCCGTTTTTCGATAGGGCAACGCATAAATACTGTTTAATTGCAGTGACAAACATTTCGTTCGATCGGAAAATTGGTCCAGCGTTTTGTAAAATTGATAATAAAAGGTGTAACGATAAGATTTTCGAGCGTAGCTCATGCGATTTAGGATCAGGTTGTCCTTCGGGTAACGGCTTCATAGACAATTTGCATAACGCCCGGAATACTAAGAACGCATCTTTTTGTAAAATATGCGTAAATTTCGCGGTGACTGTTGTATCATTTTCGCTCTGTACTTCAACACTGTCTTGCGAAGGGATGCGCTTAATGCTTTGATCAGTCACTTCTTCTAAGGAATCTGACAATCTTTCTTCGCTCTCATTCACTCTGGCATGTGTTAACACTGTATCTACAACTGCATCTAGAATTTCTTTAGCGACTGTTTCACTAGTTAGTTCTTCTTCATCTATCTTCGATTCCTCTTTAATAGGAATCGGGGTTTCGGATAGTTCAGTTTCGTAGATTTCGTTTTCCATTCGGGAGAAAATCACGTTAAGCATTTGGGTTAAAGTCGCACGAGCGGTAGTTTGGTTGATTAAGTTTTTACTCGCCAAATAAATGTTGTAGCAAGTTCGAACGGTGAGTAGGACGGTGCCTTCGTGAACTTCGACATGTTGACTTGTGACCACGGTTAGTAGAGCTTTGATTATTTGTAGTTGTACCCCTTCGTCGGTTTGGGGTCCCGAAAAGCAGGCGCATATCGTTTCGACGATGCGATTGATTAGGAATTTGCCGGGTGTGGTAGAGTCGGGCACGTTACCAGTCAAATGGCCGTAAGCGATCAGTTTTTGTAGACAATCTAGTGCGGTGACTACGATACGTGATGATTTACTTTGGCATGCGAGTTCGAACGGTAAAAAATACTTTTCGGTCGTTGTGACATTCGCTTCGCCGCTTTTGGGGACCGGTAGAGCCGCCGATGTTTCACTGGTTTCCAGGGTGCCATCTTTTAATTCTTTTTTTATGTCCTCTGTAAAGGAAATTAACATAATGCATTATAAATTTTGTTGCTGTGAACGAAAACATTGTTATACAACTGTAATTTCACGGTTAATTATTAATTGTTTCGCTGTGAAACAGGAGCTTAAATTTTGTATAAAATTTTTATATAATTTTTTGGGGAAGATTATCTTTTAAATATCGGTTAATTACTAATTGCTTCGCTGTGAAAGGAGCTTAAATTTTGTATAAAATTTTTATATAATTTTTTGGTGGAAGAATATATATATTATAATCGGTTAGAGAATGTTAAGAACCACTAGGATGAATACTGTAGGACAAATGCAACTCAATTTGCTGCCTACTATTAAAAACATATTTTAAAGTGAGCTAGGGCATTAATTTTCCTATAAAGGGTAAAATGAACGGAGCTAAACTACCTAAATCTGATGCAATTTTGAAAATATACGAAGATTAGATTAGCTCTGAGCTGATCTGGCGCTTAAAGGAAAACGCCTACAAACTAAATATTCTAAATCCTGATTTCTGATTACCTAGTGCTAATTCACATGCCCGTTTCAGCTGGGAGTGATGCGACCTTTTTATCTCCTTATCGGCTAAGATTTTTTCCAATGCTCTGACGATAAACATTTCTTTAGTTTTTAAGTTTATTTGCATTGTTAAGAATTTAATCAGTAAACTAGTATTAATTTTGTGTCGTTAAACCGAAAACATGATGAATATTTGGTTTATTTGCATTCCTGTCACTGTAGTAGCCATGTTTGACGTGTACACAATTTTTTTTTTATTATTCCAATCGTACAATTATTTAAACACTTTACACACCACGCAATTTAAACGATTATTTTATATCTTACATTACACAATAATAGAAAAAACTATGTTTAAATGTTTACAATAAAACCACATAATTCCACGTAAATTGTTGAACCAGTAAGGACGGAGACAGCTGTTATTTTTATTGCCAACAGCGAAACAATTATGCTCCATATGGTACAAAATAGTGTGGAATGTTAATAGTGCATTAATTATATGCATATATTCATTATAAACGTCACATCTACTTTCTTTTAATTATTAAAAGTAATTTTTCACACGATACAGCTATAATTATTTATTTATTTACATGGCCTACAAAGTATTTGGGGGATATTTTAGTTATAAAGTTTTTGACGGTTGTCGGAGTTTACCCATTCTTTCTATAACAAAAGGTCCAATGTTGCCGTTGTTACTTATTGGTTCAATAGGGCATTTCTATATCCGGTCGCGAAATTTGAATAATTGTTTTAATAATGTAAATCGTGATGAATTTTTACAAACTAAATTATTATTAGTAGTTTTCAAATCTATATTACTATTTAGTTCGCTTTAAGGATTGTTCACAGCGAAACAATCAGTAATTAAGCTTAGAAAATTACAAATAACAATCTAGTTTGTATTATGACAAGCAATGCTAGCATTCCAAGCAACAAAATTAACACAATGTATAATTAATTTTGTTGCTGTGAACGTTAACTTTGTATATCATACAACAAACTTAAGAGCTTCTAAGCTTAAATACTGATTGTTTAGCTGTGAACAATCCTTTTTTGATGAAATGTTAGAATTCAGAAATATGAAATAAGTTAGCCTGAAATGTAGGCAACCAACGATACACACATGTATTGCGTTCCCTTATATAAATATATATGTTTTCCTTTTTATGTTTTTACGGCCTTTGGGTTAACAATATGCAAAAATCTTGTAGACATAAAATATCTTAGAATATTTGGGGTTTTCAATTATTTTTATAAGGAGTAGAAAGCACAAATTTGGTCTTAGGAGCGACGACTAACATCCAAGTATATAAGTTGTATATATTTTTGGATTTAGGGCGACGAGAAAAACACTTTATGTTAAGGATTTTATTGATCTTCGGCGAGTTAACAAAATTTCCTGTACATTATCAAATTTTCTAATTTCGCGGCCGGAAATAAAAAAATACTTTTGTTCTTTATTGTAATTTCACAACGGCAACACAGTAAAGGACCTCAGTTATTGATCATGTGATTGGCGGAGTTTCGTGTACGCTTTTTTGTGAGTAGAAAGAACGTATATTGTGTATGTCATGTTTTGACAAGTCAAAGGGCCCGAGTCGTGTTTGACAAGTGTCACAAAGTTGAAAACATGAATAAATCACCGAATTATAGTGATCAACCGCCGCCTTACACTCCTTACGTAGGAGCTTCATGTCCGCCACAGATGCCACAACCAGGTAAGTGAAGAGTGTGGAAAAAAAAATCGAGTTTTAGTGAGTGTTTATAAGTGGATTTCAACTAGGGGTTCATGGTGTTTATCAACTTCCGCCGCAGGGACCAAATTATAACCCAAGTGCTCCAATTTCAGGGACTTATTACCCAACGTATGGGGCCGCAACAACAACAACAACGGCTGTTATTGTGCCGCCAGAGATCGTTATTATCGGCGGGTGTCCAGTGTGTAGAATAGGCATTTTAGAAGATGATTATCCAGCGATGGCGCTATGTTGTGCCATTTTTTTGTTTCCACTAGGCATGCTATGTTGTTTATTAATGAAAAATAAACGGTGCTCAAATTGTGGGGCCATTGTTGATTGAATTATAATAATGTCATTAAAAAATATTTTATATGCTGTTTTGCTATTTGAATATAGGGTTATTTAATAATATAATAAATGTATATGTACTAACATATCCATATTTTTTAAATATGTATGTAAATATCGGCCTGATTAGATTATAATGTTTTAAATGTATTCAAGCTATTTGATGAAATAAATATATGATATAAAATTCGCATTAATACTTTTTATCGTACGAAGTACCAAAGAAACTAAAGGATTCTTCGATCAAAAAATGTCTCGTCGCCCTGAATCTAAATATAACTTATATACTCAGTTGCTCGTAAGACCAAATTTGTGCCCTCTACTCCTCTGAAGGTACCGGGCCGATTCACACCAAATTTGATACACATATTATTTGGCAACCCATTTGAATCCATTCGCAGTTTAAATCCAATCGCCCTAATACTTCCCGAGTTATACGCCCCCAAAATGTATAGCCCCCCTTAATACTGCTCTTATAAAAATAATTAAAACACCTAAAAATTCTACTAGTGATTCTAAGAAATTTTATATCTACAAGATTTTTGCATATTGTTAAACCAAAGGCCGTAAAAAATATTAAATATAACAAAGGAAAACATATATATATAAGGGAACGCAATACATGTGTGTATCGTTGGTTGCCTACATTTTAGGCTAACTTATTTCATGAATCTGAATTCTTACTAAAAATTCATCAATAAATAGTAATTAAGATTTGAAAACTACTAATAAGAATCTAGTTTGTACTATGACAAGCAATGCTAGCATTCACAACATGCATAATTAATTATTAGCGTTGTTGGGTTGCCATAAGACTAACTAGAATTATTTTAGTAAAAAATACTTAATTATGTTGTGAAGGTTAGTTTTATTATGATTTGAAATGGTTGAAAACCTAAATTGTTTCCAAGCTAGTTCTGTCTTTTTTTGCTAATATGCATTTCATTCGGATATCGAGGACAGTATACTGGGTGGACAAGGTCAAAATAGTATTTACACTTCGCGGTCAACACTTTTTATTTAAACAGTGAAACTGTATTGAGTTTCCGGTCGCACACCGACATTAGATTATTAAAATAATAGAAATGTACTTAAACAAAATGTAAATAATGGACCTTATATCAATATTAAAACAACCTTTTGTTATTGAATATTTACTTAAGTGTCTGTGATTTACAGTTAGTACCAAAACAAAAATGACCCAACGAGATTTTAAAAACTCACGTTTAAATATTTTACTCGCAGCCATTAACATTAAAAATACATGATTTACAATAAATTTTAGTACACTATTAAATTTTTAATATAAACTTGAACTTGTCTTAATAGATAGTTCAAAGTACACAACAAAAATGACAAATTGCAAACATTTTACAGTAGTTTCCTTTAAAAAAACCCAGTTAATTTCTGACGAAATGATGTTAATTGGATCAAATTTTCAATTACTCATAAATATTCCAGAAAATGTTCGAAATTACTGTCGGAAAAATGTGTATGGGGTTTTTCAATGTTCATTTAATAATTGGTGTGAAATTTTTCAAAATAAAAATGAAGTAATTGAAAATTGTCTCGTCAAGATTCTTGAACTTGATAATATTTTTCTTATTTGCCACATATTATTATAATGTTTAGACATTGTATTAAGGTGATACGATTAATTAACATTAACCTTCATTGATTAGGTTCTTGAAATCAATTAATTAGTTTATTAAAACAGCAAAAATGCGTGTTTTTAAAAAAATGCATCACACAGAACTTGATAAACAAGTTTGCGAAGGTTTAAAAATTAATTTCTAATTACGTAGTTCATAAATTACATAAGTAGTTAAAGTTACGAAAAAAGTTTTACAATATTTCGCGAAATTGCACTCAAATATGTACGAATATATTAATTTTACATCCGATTTCCTTCGAATTAACATCTGCCAGCACGCGAATTGTATATAAATGAGTTTGGTAATAGTTAATAATTATTAAATCGGTATTCAATATCATGGATTCCAGGATCAAGGGTAGTTTTGATGTTCCATGACTTAATTTTATATACGAAACTATTATTCTAATTTTAAATTGTAAAGAAAGACAAAAACTTGTTTGAATTATTTGGTATTAAACCGGAAATTAAAATAGGAAACGTTTACCAAATTGATTTTAGGCAGACATAAATTAAATTTGACATTTTTGCTATTTTTTATCTTATCATTAATTATATTTAAACCTTGATTATTGTAAATAAAAAAAAAGATAATAAAAATTGTTTTTATTTGAGATCTAGGTTATTGTTTTGGTTGAGTACCCTGTACCCGTGTGTAATTTTCCTAAATTAATAATTTGCGTGACTAAAATTTGCGCAGTTAGTAAAGAAATTATCAAAAATCTTGAATTTCTGCTCTAAATAATATAAATGTAAATTGGGTTTTTCATTCTGGTGAAAAGTAGTCTACGTCATACACAAATGTAAGGAAAGTTGCATATCCTGGATGGGTTTTCAGGGGTGTACAAATTAAACATATAATAATGGCTGTGTTATTTTACGAATGATATGTGTAAGTATTTTTAATTTCCGAAATGGTCTTTTCTCCCTAAGTACTAATAAACATATTTTTATGATTATGAAGTAGTACTATTATTATTAACATATTTCACGTTGGACACTTGGTTAAACATAATTAAATATCGATAATTAAATAGTCAGCGTGAATCAGCGTGTTTTTAAAATTATTGTATATATATGTATTTATTATTTATGTAACTAAAACATAGGAAAATTTCGTTACGAATATGCTATTATTTAAACTACATTTGTTACTTTCTTTTACGAAGTATAAGTATACCATTTATTGAAAAAAAATTATGTTTATATAATTATACAATTTCTATTTTTCCAAGCGAACGTATTCTCTGTATATTAACAATTAAACAATAAAATGTGATTTGTAACTATAAACAGTTTGAATGATCAAATCTCTTATTGAATTCGGAACACAAATAAGATTATTTAGATTATTTTGTAAACAATATTTATTAATCAATACAAAAGGGCAATTTTTTTTAAATATCTTATTGAATTATACGAAAGTAATAAATACTCCTAATTTTACTATCAAACTTAATTTTTTACTTTCATATACGCAGTTATTTCGAAAATATTCAATTCAGGGAGGCTGAATTGAATATTTTCGATATAATGTCTGTCTGTGAACACTCTCTGAAGAGGAGCAAAAATGCACATTTATATACAATGAATAAATGCGATTTAAATAATACAGGGGAAATTATATTATGTGGCAGTCAATGTGTTAAAAATGCTGTATCAAACGTTAAAGTGTGAATGAAATCAATAATGCGTACAGAAAACCACATATTCGTATGAGTATCATTTGTGGTCGTAAAATCGATAACAAAGACAATAAAAAAATGTATAATAACAAAGCGGAAGGATCATTCGGAACTCCCGTTCGGCCACGGTCAGTGAATTACAAATCGCGGTTACCCCGGGAAAGTTACACACCGACTGCTGACTGCTGTAATAGCGAAAATCGCCCGATAATTATTGCAAGGACTTCCCCAGACCACCAGTCAATCACGTGCACATCATCAACGTCTTTAAAACATACGGACACCGTACGAAATGCAACAAAAGTGGTTCAGTCGCGGTAGGAACACACACACAACCAAATATAACAAGTTCCCGCTGTTGAGGAATCATAAGTGACCAAAATGCCGGCAAACGGAGAGCTACGCGACATACTCGTTGAAGATGTGCAAGACTCCAGCTCAAGTGGCCAAACATCCGAAGATGAGGAGATTTGCACGAAAATCTCCAATTTAAAAACATCAATAGCCAACAATAACCATTGCCAAGTACCGTCCGTAGCACATGAAGATAGTAAATGGTTTTCAAGTCTGCCAACTCGCGCCCAACACGAACCATTCATTCGTGAATGTGTGAATTTGTTTCTGGATAAAGCTGTATTCAAAGCGACTAATCGTGCAAATAAAGTGATCGATTACCGAAGCCCCGAGGACATGCAAAATATTTTGGATTTAGACTTAGTTCAGGAGCCTGCTAGTAAAGAGAAATTGATGCAGCTGTTAGAAGATACTATAAAGTATTCGGTGAAGACTGGACACCCCTATTTTGTGAATCAACTGTTTTCGTCCGTGGACCCCTATGGTTTAGTTGGCCAATGGTTAACTGATGCGTTGAATCCAAGCGTTTACACCTATGAGGTATCACCGGTGTTCACGTTGATGGAAGAAAAAGTTTTGAGGGAAATGAGAAAAATTGTTGGATTTGAAAATGGGGATGGAGACGGCATCTTTTGCCCCGGAGGGTCTATGGCGAACGCCTATGCCATCAGCTGCGCGAGATACTGGTCCATGCCCGATATTAAGGTAAGAACTCCCAGATATTTATAAAATTGGTATGCCTCTGTCTTGCAGTGGCGTACCTAAATATAACTCAAGCATTGACACTTAAAGCTTCTTAAATCTCCAATATATACATTAAAACCGTGAAATTTGAAGCGGTTTCAAGCCGAATCCATAAATGACACGCTTATACTTACCGAGTATTACAAATATGTCTGTTTACACTTTATTTTGTAAATGTAGCCGTATTTACACTGAATAATTAGTTAGTACTATAAGAAAGTGGGTCAAATACCCAAAAATATGCATGTCTCAATACGAAAACAATTCAATAATTAATTCTAATGCCAAATTAAACCAAAACAATTTTGCATTCAGCATTGAAATGTAAACGCATGTTAAAACTATAAATTATATAAAAAAAATATTGGTTTACGTCTGAGAACGATATTTAACTCATATGTGTACCAAATTTGGTACACATTTAACATGAGTATTTAAATTCGCCATAGTTCCGGAGTTAAAGGGCCCTAAAAATGCAATTTCTAGAGTAATAATAAACGGGCACTGGTAGCAGAATATTTAGAATTTCAAAAACATTGTTTATACAAAGATTTTTATTAAAATAAATAAATATTATTCGAAATTTAAATTTGTTTCGTAGTATAAGTCACTGTAAAGTGAGCTGGTTGCATTAGTGTATGCTTGTTTTAATGAAAACTAGCAATATTTAATAATATATATATAAATAATTAATTTAAAATGTGTATCTTAGAACAAAGGGCTACACGGACTCCCGCGTTTGGTATTATATACCTCCGAGGACGCGCATTATTCAATCAAGAAAATGGCGTCTTTCTTGGGTCTTGGAATGGACAACGTATATTTGATAAAAACCGACGCGCACGGCAAAATGTGCCCTAAACACCTTGAATTAGAGATACAACGCGCGATCGACGAAGGAGCTAAACCGTTTATGGTTTGTGCAACAGCTGGCACCACTGTCTTAGGTGCATTTGACCCGATACCAGAATTGGCGGACTTGTGCCAAAAATACAAACTGTGGCTACATATAGATGCTGCCTGGGGCGGCGGAGCACTAGTCTCCAAGAAATACAGACACCTGCTCCAAGGAATTGAACGGTAAGGGGCTTTTAAATCATAAAGAAACAGTACAAGTCCTTCTACATAATTTAAATTCTTGTTAACAAAGCCATGAAACAAAATCAATAGGGAAACGTTTGTAGCTCTTAGGTATTCTTTGAACACAAAATTTCAGTTTGTCTCAGTTAAGATGGTTAAGAATCATCTTCTTGCTCTATTAATACGTTGGATAGACAGAGCAAATACATGAGTTTGAAGTGAGGCAAGCTGAGTTTCTGTGTAAAAAGAATGCAGCTATTATAATAGTAGGTAACCTGGAAGGTCATTTAGGGCGGGAAAGTAGTAGAAGTAGCGATATAATTGCAAATTTTATTGTATATAATTACAGATATAGCGAGTGATTGTAAATATTTCGTAATAAGAACTAAGTAATGAACTCAATTATTTAAAATTAACGTTTTTATAACCTAAACACGTGCTTAGGTATTTTTATTTTGAATTACAAATTACTTATTCAAAACATGACCTACGCTACTGAAATATTTGTTCTTTTGCGATCTGGCTGTTCTTGACCGAATGTAAATTATTATAACGTGTTTATGCTAACAAATATTAGCGGTAATACGTTAATGATGAACTCTCACGATTCTCTTTTTAATTATACATACTTTAAATTCAAAAATATTAAATCAGTACTGATAAATAGTAAAATAAAAATTATAATTGGTAAATTTCGAATATTTCGTAAAACAATTTGATTATCACGCTAATTTTTAATGATATATCACAATATTTAAATATTATCTGCGCTGGTTATCTAAATATGTAAATTAAAAACAATTCAGGCCGATTTTTAATGTGTGATTCATTATTATTGTTTATATTTATTAGCATTAGAAATTACAAATTAAGTTTATTTAATATTGACAAATTGACCAATTATAGTTATTGGTGATTGATTTAAAAACAAATTTAAATTAAAGTACATCAAACAATTAATTTAAATTTAATACAACTTAGGTAGAACGCACCTATGCGTCCAGCTCGCCTTATAAGTAATAAATGCGATGCGAGCAGCGGTTATTAATTATTACGGCCATTTGGTTATCAAAAAAATGTCTTACAATTTTTTGTAGATTATTTTAATGCATATTTTAAAATTCAAAATTATAATATTAAATAAAATATCTTAGAATTACTAAAAAAACATTTGGGTGACTTTTATATAATAGATAATAATACATAAAACATATTTTTTGCCACTTTTACAGTTTTTATATATGCATAATAGATATAAATAATGATATTAATGATTGATTTTACTGTTCCAGGGCCGATTCAGTAACGTGGAACCCCCATAAGCTCCTAACAGCCCCCCAACAATGTTCAACTTTCCTGTTACGCCACGAAGGCATCCTGAACACATGTCACGCAACCAACGCATCATACCTGTTCCAAAAAGACAAATTCTACGACACTAAATACGACACCGGTGACAAACACGTCCAATGCGGACGCAGAGCGGACGTATTAAAATTCTGGTTCATGTGGAAAGCGAAAGGCACTAAGGGACTTGAAGAACACATTAACAAAGTATTCGACAACGCCGAATACTTTACCGCAACCATAAAACGATTAGATGGCTTTAAAATGGTTTTGGAAAACCCAGAATGCACCAACATTTGCTTTTGGTATGTTCCACCAAGTTTACGAGGACAAGAACACCAAGCAGATTTTAATGATAAATTGCATAAAGTTGCGCCGAAAATAAAAGAGCGAATGATGAAAGAAGGGACTATGATGGTTACGTATCAACCGCAAAAGGATTTACCGAATTTCTTCCGGATTGTCTTCCAAAATTCTGGACTTGAACGAACTGATATGAACTACTTTATAGCAGAGTTCGAGCGGTTAGGGAAGGATTTGTAATCGTACATAGTCAATTACATCATTCATCATTTTATTTATATATTTTAATTCATTCATACACGATTTTAAACTGCCAATATTTTACTCATATTGTTTAATCTACAAATTGGCCATTCCAGGACAGAGGAAATAGCAAAATCTTTTTTATTTGAGTGTAATTTAGCTTTACTTATATGATTTTTATTGAAAAATGTCCAAAAAACAATGTATTATATTATTCATATACTTTTAATACCAAATAGTGATACTTTATGTTGGTGATCTGTACATAGAAAATTTTATATAATTTGTTTTAATTATTTCTTAATAAAATAAAAATAAAAAAACTTGGTTTTTCTTTTTGGGTCATTATCATTGCTTCCTTGATTCCAGTTTCCTGAAGCATGCAACAATGTGAAAGCCACAATCAAGAATTATAATGGCATTTGCGACCTTGTGTCAATAAATTTTGAACCGTAATGTTAATAGAAAAAGCGTATTAAATATATGAAATTAACAAGCTATAAGGTCAAATTTAATATCCGATAGTTTCTGAATTATTTATATTAAGTAAACTTGAAATTGCTCTACAGTTAATATGTAGATTGTATTTTGCGACGTAATAACAATATTTAGTATTTTTGTATAGTTGGCCTAGCAAGAAGTCAATTTAAACAGACTTTGCGTTGATTAACAATGGAATATTCACGGATTTAAGTAATAATTTAAAAACTAGTGCCTCATTCGCTAAGAAAATGGCAATTTCCTTTAACAAAATCGATGAATTAATATAAATATATATGAAAACTAATTTAGTAGAAACAATAGGCAACCAGGTTGACATATATGCGTAACTGGTTGCATAACTTACGTTTGCAAAATAAATAAGCATTACTTTCAGCTAATTACTTTTGCTAGCTTTTAGAAACAGAAATAAACATATGTTTGGCGGAAATTAAACAATTAATAACAATTATTTTTACGTATTTTAAATGTTAAACAATTATTTTTAATTAATATGTATGACCTTTGAGTTCAATCCACAGATCTGTGGTTCAATCTCAAGAAACTATATATGTATTAAAGAAATTGTCTTGTATATATATAAAACATATATAAAATTTCAATATTTATGATTATAATAAAGATTATAACCTTAAAATATGTTTAAAAGTATACTTGACAGTGAACTACACGTGTATTTTTCGTAAAAATAAAATAACATTTATTTCTACTCTTTTAATCATGAATAAAACATATTAAATGTACTTTTTTAAAACGTAGTATTTAGTAGTTACTATTCGTATTTAAATTTTTTAAATAAAATTTACTTTAAAGTAAGGTTAATTCCTACAATGAAATCCTACGAAACAACTCTGGACCCGTTAACAAACTCAAAAATCGCAATTAAACTATTTCGAAACGTAAAAAATGTCGCCGAATTACGTAAAGAAATAATAAGCGGCCATTTAAAATGTTGTGTTATAAAACCTACACTAATTCTAAGTCCGTTTCAAGTAGTTGTGGCCGCAAATAAGGCACTAGTGGCCGAGAAACAAGAGCGTTTAGTGACACGTTCCGTATTTAGTGAAATTTTGTTCAATTTATCTATTTCGAAAAACGTTAGTAAAAGTTTACCGCTATTCGGTATTGACGATAAAGTTTCGGATATTTTGGTTGCGGTTATATACAAAAATGAAGAAGATGATCGAATATTCAAAGAAATTGATGGAGAAGAACATGATTTAGATGAACTTTGCGATATTACTGACTTAAAGGCGGTAAAGAAGGCCTATAGTATTAGTCCAAATGAAGAGAAAAATAATTTTAATTTGTTAAATGTTATTGTTAATAAAATTGTAATTAAAGATCTTTGAATAAATAATTTCAGGGAATGTATGTGTTTTTATTTTAAACGTGCTTCTATACCGATTTTGAAGAGCTTTAAAGGCGGTTCAGAAGACCTATAGTATTAGTCCCAAATATAATTAAAATTTGTTATTGTTATTAAATATCTGAATAAATAATAATTTAAGACATTTTGTTTTATTTAAATCTCGCATCTTTACTGAAGTTAACCACGGTTCACGAAACCATCGATCAGTGTTGCCAACGGTCCATGGGCAAATTTCCCTACAAATATTTGTAACGCAACTGAGTTCTCACGCATAGATTGTTCTTATTCCTTATTATAAGTGGAATTATTTGCGAATATTAAATTGGAACAATTAAATTGAGCAATAGATTTTTTTTTTGAAAACAAATATATTTTAAAAACAATATAACATTATTATAAGTAAAATATACAGTAATGAACTATTAATTGTAAATAGAGGCGCTCAAAATCCAATATTTAAAATCCCTTAAAGCCTAATCTAAATTCACAAGTTACGTAAAACTATGCAATAATCATAAAACTATATTATGAAATTGTCAATTAATTAATGAAGCCCTGACACGTCTAATGCTAATGTTTTAAAACATGAATACCACAATATTAACGCAATAATTATTATACTTAAGTTTCCATATCGTATTCCATAAATCAACTGCTAAATATTTGTTTTACACGTTACTTATTTTTATATTTAATTAGAAAATGCATTGAAAATTTTATTTTGAATTGAATTACCAGAACAAATCAAAATATATAATTAAAAATGTGACCGCTCTCGGTTGGTTAACCTGTATAAAACCGGCTTAGTGAAATGTGTGGGACTCCCACCTACTGAATCTGTTCATTAAACAAACTAAATCGCGACTAAACTGTATTTTCAAAAACTAAGACCCTAAATAATTAAAACTTTATAGCCAATATGGGAAAAGACATTTAAAATAAAATAAATTATTAGGAAATATGCTCAATTTTTAATGCACCTAGTTAAGACATTTAAGATATGCTGTAAATAATTGTAATTCAGATATTTCAGAAGCATTTTTAGTTACTTTTTGGAAATAGCATTAGAATTTTCTATGAAAACTAATTATAAATGTAAAATATGTAAATGTTTAAAAACATAAATCAGTTTTGCATAATCAAAATAAATCGTGTTTTCAAATATTGAAATTGATAAATAAAAAATACTGATTTACTACGTTTATATTTATTCACCTTAAAGCAGGACAGCCGTGGGTATTTAATCATTTATCAAGTATATATCGCAAAAAAAAGTACCTTAAGTTCTACTGGATCATGCAGGCACAGCCGTACGCAAGAACAAAAAAATATATAATTACCGTTATAAGTTGAAAATTCGCGCTAAAAGACAGGATTAAGTTAAAAATGATAATAAAATTATTCTATAAGAGGTAACAGTGTTGCGAGAGATGTATTAATAGTGTAATATGTATATGTTACATCTACTATTACCGTTATAAATTTTATTTACATAATAGCTGCATTTCACAATTTGTATGGCGTAAAAATTAAATGCATTATTATTTCAGACTTTATATTTTAAGGCTAGCAGCTAGAAAACCGGCAAAACAAAACAAAACAGCACTTCTAAATTTGTTGTTCTTCATTTTAAATAGTTTGCTCATTTTTAATATGTTGGTATATAAAATTGAAAAATCATTCTCATAATGTTTAAATATTAATACACCGTTTGAAATAGAATTGTAAACACGGAACTAAATATTATAACTAATATACAGACATAAATGGCACATAAAATATTAAATACCTATTTGCACCAGTTTTTGACTGAATTCTAAAATGAATAACTGTGTTCTGTCTCTCTGCGGCATATATTATTTTGGTAAACCTTGAAAGACTATAGCAAAATAATTATAACACTGTGTGCACATAATGGCGGCACGTGACAGCACAAAATGGCGGAGAAACGAGAATAATACCCTTTTCATTGACTTTAAATAGAGTGTTTACGATGATCTGACTTCAAGTTCGCTTATCTTTAGGACAGAGGTTTGTGTTTTAAAGTGCGGTTATACTTAAACGAATATATATTAATTTAGGGTTAGAAAACGTCGAGAGCGGAACGATATAAACACAAAACGTAGTAATACTATTGAATAAGTAATATATTAATTATTCAATGGTAATACTACAATAAACGTAAATATTTGTTCATATGGGTAATTTTCTAGTATTTAGCCATATAAACCGGTACAAAGAGGCATAAATCATGGGAAACAATATATACAAAAAAATTAATAAAAATATATAAATTTTAACATGTATAAAAACTTGAATCTTATGAATTTGTATACGATCAAAAACCTATATATATATATTATATATAAAATTAGAAATATGAACACAATTTGTCTGTATATTTTTCGAAAATATGATGAAAATGGGGGAAAAACATGAATATTTAGCGCACATGCGTTATATTTAAGTATGCGTTCTTCCACTTAGTTTACGTATAGCCTAAAAATGCCCAAATTGAGGACGATGTTGTATTCTATAGAATGTTAAAGCTATGTCATCTACGCTGTTCGATACAGTAAACAGAGACGTTAGAATCACTGGTGCCCGCTGCCAGCGCAACACGATGCGGATGGTACTGTAAGCAACTTACCGAACCGATACGATGCACCATGAAGCCTTCATAAAAACGGATATTGTTCAGGGTTTGTCCCGCCAGATTGTGGATACTAATCGCTGGGTGCAATGAGCCACTATACATAACAAAAACAATTCAGTTGAACGCATTTGCCTAATTCAGACACCCGTCTTACCATGCGTAAGTATCGGCATTACGATGTATCGTAAAGGAATTCATGCCGTTCGTCACCTGACACACTGAAATCGGTTTGTTCTGTCGGATATCGAAAATACGGACGTCTCCACCGGATCTAAACCCCAAAGTTTCGTATTTACAAATTGTCAAAATAGATCCAGGAATTTTCAATACGGAAACATATAAGCAAAGCGTTCTACACATACATTCATACAAACACATATATTTATGCTTACGATCCACTGATGAGTTTATCGCCTCGCAGTTGCAGCCCAATGACCCAATGGCTATGCTCCCGCCACGTCCGTATCCGAGCCTCGGCCGGATTAAGTCTCCTATCGAATAGCCTAACCGATCCGTCTGCACAACCGACTGCAATAAGGCCGTTCCGCTGTGTCTGAGTCGCAGGAATAATATCACAAGAACTATTATCACTTTTCATATATAATCCTTGGTCGTCATCTGGGGTTGAGACTCTAGTGTCAAACACGTTGTTTACGCGTTCACCTAACAAATCGGTTAAAATAGACCGTACACTGTTAACACAAAGGTACGAGTTACCTGGACTAGCAAATGTGGAATCAACACACGAAACACTACAATCGGCGCCGGTAGGAAAATCAATCGTCTTCAATTCCCGTTCTGTGTCCCACAATCGGATAATGCGTACATCACCACTAGATATCACCGTTTGCGTCCATTGCTCCCAAGTCATCACCACTCCAGCTAATGCTATACAAAAAAATAAATTATTTATCACTTTTGTGGTTCATTAAATGCCAGTTACCATTTGTTCGGCTGTTGGATTGCATATCGGTTAAAGCGTGCCAAGCGCTCACTAGAACCGGTTCTCTGCTGAATTGACTGGAAACCCGCCAAAGTTTCATAGTGCCATCGTCAGAAGCGGCTAACAGCAAGGACACATCGTGCCCGTTTACCCATTCGAGGGCCGTTATTTTTGAGCCACCCTTAGTAGCCCGGCTTTGATTGAATGCTAGTTTGGCACCGGTCCCCCAATCCCAAACACTAAATCATATTTAATATAACTCTAAAATTAAATTAGAGTAATTGAATTACCTGAAGCAATCTCGGCCAGCGATCGCAATTTGTTGATCGTACGGATGAAATTGTAACACGGTCGGTGGATAAGTGTTTCGCGCGTTGAACACTTGCATTTCTATCCGACTTGTGCTAAGTCTATTTTGTTCGTCGCGTGCTTCATGTCTTAATGCTACATTTCTACTAAACAAATTTTATTAACCCGAATACACCTAAAAATAAAACTTAATAATAATTTCACCTCATATAGCGCCATTCTTGCTCGTAATGGGTAGGCGATTCAACGTCTTCCTGTTCAGGCTCCTTCATTACAGGCTGAGCAAAATGTTTACACGCCCACGCTACATATTGGGTTTGAACCAATGGTTTTCTTACCCCTGGATTTTCGTCACTTTCTTCATTGATTGTGTTGGGTAATTTACGCGTACTTCTGCCTAAAGTTGACCTAAACGAAAACAAGTCCCCAATCCCAAATTGAATAAGACAGCCATTTGTGTAATTTATAGGTTTATTTTATTACATTTGTAAAAAGAATGTATTTTCCGTAAAATTAAATACAATTTTGTGTAATTACTCTTTTTGGAGAGAATCAATTACAATTACTTTTGCAATTACATTTTCATAACGCGTAATAGCAAAAACGTAAAGATTGGTATAAATATCTTTGCAATAACAACCTTTAGTGGGCAGTAATTAATTAAATGTAATTAAAATACGTAACATATTCTATTACTGTAATTTGTTATTTTATTTTATTACATTTTGCAAAAAAAAAAAAAGTATTTTCTGTAAAATTAAATACAATTGTTAAAGTTTGTGTAATTACTCTTTTTGGAAAGAATCAATTACAATTACTTTTGCAATTACATTTTCATATCGTATAATAGAAAATGCCTGAAAATTAATTAAATACAATCAATCACAATTTCTGTTATATTATATATATAATATTATTGTTTTAGATCCCTATTTTTATTTGATTGTTTCAGAAAAGTAATTTGTAATTGCACTTCAATTACAAATTTAATTACTTTTAATGAAATAATTATTATTTTGTATATTACAATTTCTCAAAATCAAAGTAATTTTAATTTATAATTGCAATGGTCAATTTCTTCTGTAATTGCTAATTTATAATTAATTACAATTTAAAAGTAATTAGTCCAGCTATGTATATATATATATATATATATATATATATATATATATATATATATATATATATAAATGTAACTTACCGGCTCCCTAGCCTAGGTAGATCGCCACCCGGATGCAAAGTGGGCGGAGACTCGCCGGTCAAGAAGTTCCCTCGATTCGGGCTAGGTGGCAAACTTACACTCGACGTCAACCTAGTTATTTCGCCTAATTCCTGACGTGAATTTAAATCTTTCACCTACCACATCAAAACAAATATGCACCCAAATACACAACGAATTAACAATAAAATTCGCGTACCTGATTCCGAATATACCCGGTGACAACCGAGCTCAATTGTGCAACTTGTGGATGAGGATCAGTATCTAAATTGCCTAATCCATTCCACAATTTCATGTATACAGAACCGTATGCTAAAGTTGGCAGGGTCCCTAAACTACTTCCGGGCGCCATTGTACCGCCATGGTGTACAATCACCATACCCATACTACTAATTGATGAACTACTTGAAACACGTTTTAACTTTTCGCTCGGACTGTCTAAATGATCGGAGAGGAATTGCGGGGAAAGCATTCGCGTTGTGATCCGATCTCTGAGATAAATTAAATAATCAAAATATATATTTATAGCCGCGTAAAGGTTGGAAGATACCTTGAGCCAGTCCGACGCATTCCAACGGGCGACATGATTTCTTGGTGTGGACTTCCGGTTCCGTGTAATTCTTGCATTGCGACTGATAGAAATGAATTCTCGAATAATAAGACAATCCATTGTAAAGCTACAACTAGTTCTTGGCGAACTAAACCACTCATGTCGTTGGTTACGGTGTTTAATAGTGTCATTGCGATTGTATGATCTATGTTATTGGCGTGCTCGGAGCGCTCAGACACGGAGTTTATAAATGTGCCCAGAGCATAGACTGCAGCTGCCCTCACCTACATAATTAACATTAATTATTAAAAAACAAGATTTGGTACGCGTAAAACGGTTTACAGCCGTTTGGTTAACAATTTGAAAAAATGTTATAGATATAAAAAGTCTTACTACCAACCAATATATACAACTACTAAATTTGGAAGAGATACAACGTAAAAATTAATTATGCTATTGTTATTGATTGATTGCAAACTTCTCTCCGAGTGAGCAAATATATAAGTTATATATATTTTTGGATTCAGGGCGACGAGACAAACACTTTTTATTAAGGACATTTTTTGATCCGACAATGCTACAGACATACGACCGAATGCTTTAGCTGCTTCGGTACTTTAAATTAGTTTTCATGTAAAATGATTATTTTTTAAACGAAATAATTATAATCAAAACCAATACAACTTACCTCCGGACTAGGATCTTGTAACAGTGTATATAATTTCTCATGAGCAATATCTCGTACTCCAGTCCATCTGGCCTTTTCGTAGTTATCCCAGAGTCGAGCTAAACATATCGCCAACCATTGTCTGAGCTGCCGGCACGGGTCACTCAGTTGTTCGAGACAAATGCTTACCAATGACCCTTGTAGCGCTGCCTTTTGCCCAGCGGGATATTCATGTACTATTGACGCTAACACAAATGCAGACAACGTTCGATGTTCACTCTATAAAACACAACGTTCACGAAGAATTTCAGGCTTAAAAGTGTTTTTGATTTTCAAAAACAAGAAAAATAAAAACACTTACAGAAACACTTGGGTCTTGCAGCACTGAAAGAAAGTATTTATGACCATTGTCCCGCACTAAATCTGCTTGGCATGTCTAAAAAACAAATTACACTCATAATTTACTTTAAGAATTTTTTTTTTCAAAAATACTTACACTATCCACAGCTAATATTTTCGCCCAAATAAAAACTAATAACGGACGTAACTCCTTAGCAGAACTCTGTAACAGTTTCAAGACATATGGAAAAATGCCAACAGACAACGCTAAATTTACGGCCCATGGTCCTAAATCCAAAAATTTGCCTAATAACTCCAAAGCGCGCAGCCGATGGACTTGGCTCAATAGAACTTGCAAAACTATCGGTAATTGTTCGGGCGGGTTACGATTTTCAGAACCTGTTTTATTAAATCAAAAAATAATTAGAATTAAGAATTTATAATTCGAGACACGAATTGGCAAAACTCGCAATTCTAAAATTTAATATTAATATTTGTAACTAGAATTTCAAATTTGGCGCCAAATGTGTGTACCCCCCTCCACTTTATTAGCAGCGTTGCCATTTAAGTGAATTTCAATTTTGAAATAGTGAGGTTATACTTGTTTTATGTACTTATTATCAATTTTGTTAAATAATTTTTATTGTTTAAATATTCTATGGTCATTGTCATATTATATGAAAGTTGTATTGGGTTTTTTTTTTTTTACAAAAAATAAGGTTATGTACATTAATTTTGACAGCTAACATAGTTGCCAAATCCAAAATTACTAAATTCGTTACCAACTTAATGTATTATCCACTAAAGATTCGTACAGGCATATGACGTACCATGCCTATGATGGCGCGAAAATTAAAGAGGTTAGTTGCTTAAAGCAGCCATCTTGAATATGTGACAGTTCCGTTACCCTTACGAGTTTTGCAAATTCGCGTGATGTTTAAGTTAATAAACTTGCCTAATGTAAGCCACACTTGGAATGCAGTGAGTTGTTCTTCGAAGAATGGCAAATGAACGAATTGTTCATTCTTTGCTAAAATCCCGGGCAACTGGCTGAGACTTAGGTCTAGCGCTAAGTCCCACGCTTGCCACATTGGATGTTGAAACGTAGGGGGCAAAGCGGGCGAACTAACTGGGGTACAGTCATAGCTACGTAAAATTCGTTCGGCTAGTAAAAAGTTACGGAATAAACTTGCGACAAGCAAATCTTGTCGAAACAGTTTTTGAAATAAATCTAAAAATAAATTTATTACGTATTGTTGGATAATGGAACAAATTACACTAAAATACATTCAATAATTATATTCATTTTGTCGATTTATTTCTTTTAAATTAAAAGTATTCACTAAACTAAACAATACGGTAACTTATGGTTAAGAGGAATCTCTACCCAGTTTGCTTTTCGCAGCATATAATTTTTTTCGGGCTTTGAGTTAACAATATGAAAAAATCTTGTAGACATAAAATATCTTAGAATTCTTAGTAGAATTTTTCAGTAATTTTATTATTTTTATAAGGGCAGTATTAAGGGGGGCTCCAAATTTCGGGTCCCTATAACTCGGGAAGTATACAAGCAATTTGATTTAAACTGCGAACGGATTCAAAAGGAGTGCCAAATAATATGTGTACCAAATTTGGTGTGAATCGCTCCGATAACTTCAAAGTAGTATAGGACACTTACGTACCAATATCCAGCCTTTTGGTTAACGATTTGAAAAAATGTTATAGATATAAAAAGTCTTACGACCGACCTATATATATAACTACTGAATTTGGACTAGATACAACGTAAAAATTAATTATGCTATTGTTATTGATTGATTGCAAACTTCTCTACGAGTGAGCGAATATATAAGTTATATATATTTTTGGATTCAGGGCGACGAGACAAACACTTTTTGTTAATGACATTTTGTGATCCGAGAATGCTACAGACACACAGAATGCTTTAGCTTCTGCGGTGTTTTAGTTTTCACGCTAGTAGGTAGGGATTCCTCTTAAAATGAATTAACCTAATATATATACTTATGAAAATGACCAAATTTTGTTTAAAAACATTGTATATAATTTATAACTGCAGTTGCGAATAATGCGGCATATTAAAATAATCATCCTGGTGTCCAACTCATAATCCTGTTGCTAGCAATTTTATATCTTTTATAAGAATCACTATTTCGATTTAAGTAAAATTGTCAAAAATCATGAATATTTGTTATAATCACGCGTATAGCATGGTTAAAATAGAAAAACAATATATATATATATATATATAAATATAAATAAACTTTATTGAGTAGAAACACACCAAAAACTAATATAAACAATTACATAACTAAAATCATAATTCATGAAAACTGTAGAAAAAAAAACTTACCTCTAGGTAATGTGTTCCAAGCAATTGTGTCAGTTATGGCAGTAAAAATCCAATTTAATTCGCCTAACATGGTCCGTCGGTCGTTTAACTGACCCGGGATTCTAATAATTAACCAGTTAATAATAATACAAACACAATCATAATAATCGAACATACTTGTCAACTAATTCGAGTGTGATCTTAGGCACAAGTTTGGCAGTATTTTGCATAACAAACCAACGCAGCGCCACCTTAATAGGCGTGGTCAAACATGCTGTGAACATATCAGCGGGCAAGTCAGGGTTCATTGGCAGTATCTGATTGGCTCCGCATGCAGCCAATTGGATACAGTTATGAAATGAGGGCGGGGCCGGGCTTTGCGCACGCCCAGTGGGTGTTGTTTTCTGGTGCTATTATATATCACATTATCATTAACCCATTTAATAGGGCAATTTGATGTAGCAGGGATGTAATTAATGCTACCTATCCACTACATTACAGAAAATTCACGGAAAACTTACCTCATATTCATTTTTGTGTTGGTCTGCGAACGATTTAAACGATTCTACGATTATCCCCGAGCAGGAACAATCGTACACGTAAATCGAGGGCGCTCCCATCCAGGTTTGTAAATCGTACACTGATAAAGGGATGTATTGTGTATATGTCTAGAAAAATTTATATATATATATATAATTTGAGTAATTACATTTTTGGGTTGAAAATGTCTTACTCTGTTGAATACCCAAATTTCGCCATTTACGGTAGGTTTGGGCACCCCATGTCCGTTATAATGAAACAAGACTCGTTCTTCTTTGGCATTACGGCGTAAGGAGGTGCACAATTTTTTAACTTCCTCCACTGTCGGGTCTAAAGATTGTTTATAGCGGGCTCTAGGCTGCCACCGTTCATACTGTTTTTGTAAAGTGGTTCCAATGGTTTCTAAAGCCTTTGGAGGTGACATTGAAAGAGGATCTAAAATTGGTTTCATTGGACTAAATGGTTTTGTGCATTTGGACCGATTTGGAGCGTTCACACATACATACAGACATCGTTGAGAAAATAGTCAAAATAGAGTCTGGAACCCTCAAAACGGATATAATCATGTAGAAAAAAAAATACACTAACTTTAAAAATAAATTAAAATTATTTGTTAAGGAAAATGTAATATAATTACATATGGTCAATGATTATATTGTTGTTTTTATTATGTTTTAAAATATTTGTAATATTATTATTAATTATTTTAGAAATAAGAAGTTTCCTCATACCATTAATTATGATTGAAAATTTAAGTTTAACAAAGCATATTTCGTATTTTTTTTAATTTCAATCATAATAAATGGTGTGAGGAAACTTCTTACTTCTCAAATATTTAATAATAATATTACAAATATTTTAAAAAACATAATAAACACAACTAAATTACATTTTCTTTATCAAATAATTTTAAAATTAGTGTTTCTTTTTAATTTTAATGATAATATCCGTTTTGAGGGTTCCTCTACTGCATTTTGACTATTTTCTTTGTATTTATGTAATAAATTGTTTAACCGTAACGTAGCGGTCACAGTGGGGTAATATATTACCCCAACGTAAAAAAAAATCGTAAAAAAGCGATTTATGCATATTAAGCGTAGAAAAAAAATCATAAGAGTTCTAAAACACCTACTTATTAAGATAAAATAATTACTAAGCTTTGTTTTAAAAAATATTCCCCAAAAAAAAATGTAAGAAATTTTTATTAATGTTAGATGCTACCGCTTTATTGTTTTTATAAGTATTAAGACCTGAAAAACACGTTTTTGGAGCCTGGGGTAACCGAAACCCCTAGTGCCCAGTACGAGTAAAAAAAAGCTAGGTATATATATATATATTCCGTATAGGAAAGTAAAAACCTAAAATATAGAAAATATAAGCTATTTTCAAGCGAAACAATGTGATAAAATAAATTATGTTTTATAAAAAAAAGTTCGGAGTGTGTTGGAAGAACTATGCAGTAATTGTAAAAATGTGTGTATTAATAAGGCGTTTCATTAAAATATTTCTAAATTTCACAAACGACTAATAATAATGGCAAAAATGTGTTTATTTCACAGAAACGACAAACTGGCAAAAATGTGTGAATTAATAATGCATTTCTTTAAAATATGCCCACAGAAAACGACAAATAATGCAAAATATTTTCTAAACTTACCGATCCAACATTCTAAACGAGCACAAGGCTGTGTTTTCACGATATCCGGAGGATCCACACCAACATTTAAACACAACACGAGCGCAACACTCACAGTTTTCATCTGTAAACCATCATTGATTATCGCAACAATGTTTTTTTGAGGTTAACATCTCTCACGTTGACATCGCAATTTGTTTACACATTTTAACTCACCCGTTCTTTCATACGCCATGTTTGCGATATTGCATTCACACCCTCTATCACATCGGTGTGTCTGTCTTTTGTGAAACTTAGGGGCAAATCCCAATCTGTGATTTGCTTCTCTTCTTTCTCAAACACTTCAATTTCCTTCTTTTCAACCATTTTAAACACACTGTAAATATTGTTCTATACACTTTTTACTTATATTTATTGAATGTCAATATATAGGAACTTAACAAAACACTTTATTTATTTATGCACAAAAAAATATCATGACATTTCCATGCGGACTCCATTTTGTTTTTAAGTTGGTACAGCTTTGAGGTGCTATAAAAGATTTTATATGTAATTTTGGGTTCAATTTTATTATCTTTATCAGATTCTAGGGTCAATTTTATGTAATATCCATTTGTAAAAAAAATAAATAAAATATTTAGTTGACAGTGTTCCCACGTTGAGGAATTCGTTTCCAGTAATAACAGAGAACAAGGAGTAATATATCTCCACTCGGAGTTTTATAAAAGTACACCTGTAGTAGTCTAGATGTCGCTAGTGACATGATTTTCAAATAACATACATTTTAAATACCCAGAGTGCACTATAGAAATAAATGTTCTTAAAAGAATATTTAGGCTTTTCTGTAGTAGATTATTAAATAATAAGCATCTAATTTTTTAATAAAGTACTTTAAGCATTTCGTAAAGGTAGCTTTTATTTGTAATCTTCGCAACGAGAAAACTCGCAATTGGGCAACCAAATCAATATTTTATGCAAATAAGCATTCGACTAGTTATGACTACAATTGTAAACTTAGTACTAAATACAAAATATATACAAATTAATTTCATAGCTAAAGTATTTGAGACTAACTAAAAAAGTACACTGAATTTAAAACACTATTTAAATCAAAATCCCCTTTCGCTGGTAATTTTTGTATCACTTTATTCAATTTTCTTCTTGTTAAATCAACTATCGTGCCGTCATCGGTAAAATCTCTGTAAATTAAAATTAATTTGTTGAATTAGAATAATAAAAGCAAACTGGAGTGGCCTTTACTCGACTTTCATATACGCTCGAAAAACAAATCGCTAAAATGTTGAGTGTATCATAGCTTTTTTCGTTGCACTTTTATAATAAAAATGACTAAAGACTTACCTATTTTTAATACTATACTTTTTAACTAAAAATTTTGATAAATCTTCTAAAATTGGTTGAGAATGTAAAGTCACAAATTGTTCTCTGCACACCTAAAACGAAACATCGAAACAGGCGCATTATAGTGAATTAGTCAGTTTGAGAAGTGGGATAAGACTCACTTTGTTCATAATATGAACAGAACACGGATGCGTCCAAAAGCAATCATGCACTGATACGAACGTGATGCCAGCACGTTCACAAAACAGTGAAGTTAGCATCATATGGCTAGAATCTAGAGAATGGATGAAGTTAGGAGGAAATGCATTCTTCTGTTTCATAACATTTGGCCGTCTATAAAACAAGCAAATTAGCCATAAACAACAAAATCGAAACACAAAATCATTAGATATGTACTCAAACATGTCCATTGTGAAGTTCTCTGCCAATGCCTTCTTCCCATGGCTAATTCGCCGATGTCGACTGTACGGCTGCACAACCGGAAGTCCTAACGGAGTGACCCATTCAACATTTTGCCCATTTACTGCAGATATTAATCGGGCGCATTCCGTGAACCAATCTTGGATTTCTCTCGTTGATGTGAACATTGATCGCAGGGATTCAAACGTTTTACTTGTTAGGTAAGATGAGGCGGACCACACCATGTCTTTGGGGAAGTCTTCCAAGTCTTTTAATTGTCGGGCGATTTGCAAACGGGCCCCGAAACGAGTTACCCCATAAACGGTTGTCATTACGGTTTGTTTGATTACTTTACGACGGACAAATCCTGGAAGAGAGAATCTTCTTAACTTAAATCGGTACTTTATTTTAAGAAGACAAATCTTGAAAGAGAGAATCTTTTTATTGCGCAAACACAATTTAATTTGAATTACAGATATATACACTTGTATATAGTCTAGATGTGCACCTAATATTTTTGAAAAGAATATTCAAACCGGAAATGCATTTGTCTTTTCTCCAATATAACTAAATAATATTGGTATTTTTATTCGTAAAACGTAAAAGTTCCGATTTATTTTATAAATTACGTATAAAAAAGTTGAAATCTGTACATACCAGCCAAAACTTCGGCAACATTAATGCCCAAGCTAGCATCTTTCGCCCGTTGTACCTCAACTAAGGCGGCAACAGCGCTATAAACATCTTGTGGATTCTTTGCCGGAGTTAAATTCACGCTGTAAGCTCCGGCCGAATCCCGGCCAAGCGCCGCATAATGCTGCAAACCATTACAGCTACCGTCTTGATGAATCGGATAACGCGACTCAAATTTCACTGGATCATCCGATCGGGAAGCATTCGCGATTTCCATGCAACAAGCTAATGTCTGCCACGGTTCATCCGACTTAGCCCACCACATTTTCCCCGTTAATGGGTTATCAGCCGAATCTAAAATATCTGCTAAGATTTCATTTGCATATTGAAGACGGTCGGAAATCGGATCGCGTTTTTTCAACCCTGTTAAGTTGATGCAATGGATTTTGAGCCAGTCTAAGCCGTTTTCACCTAAAGGTCTACTTTCAGCGAATACAAGCATTGAACGAGCGAGATCTGAACCCAGGTGGTTCAAGTGGGGCGGCACCGGGTAGACACGGCCTCGGAAGTCCATGTTGTGCGGCAGCCAGAATACTTCGTCGCGAAACTGGGGAAATCAGTCAGTTGTTCTTAAAAACTAGTTCGCTTTTCGCTATTAGCATAATTCAGTTGCACAAATATAAGAATTCATAAGATACAGAAAAACCAGATATTGAAATGCTTGCTGTACCGCAGTGAGCTTGAAAATGCTGTTACAATTTTTCGAAATATGATTATAAAATGTATTTTTAGTAGATATTTCTGTTACATAATTGCAAGTTAAAAGTTAAATCTAGGCTTGTACAGCCGTTAATTGTGAATATCGTTCTTAAATTCCTAATAAACTGATTATAAAAATCGTCAATTTTTATTGAAAAATGTTTCATTTATTTGTATATGTAAAATGGATAGATTTTGTAAAAGTTCGCCTGTACACTTGTGTAATAGATACTTAAACGACATATTTTTTGGAATACGAATATATTTTAATTTAGGATCAGAAAACGTTAAGAGCGGAACGATTGTTTTTGTTTTCACGCTACTGGGTTTAGAGATTCCTCTTAAAGTACTTATTACTTAAGTACTTTTCTGGAGTACTTGTTCTGTTGGGACTTACATGATTGGCCAGAGAAAGTCGATATAAAGCGTCACACCAAAGCGAGTACATTTCAGCTTTGCGTCGCCGAACTTGCATTCGTTGTTTGAAAGCTTGGAACTTTTCTGCCTTCGACATAACATTTGTTACAGACGGCGGTGTTGGACATGCGGCCGGAGGTTGTGGAACATCCAATCTGGAGCTACCACCTTTCAAGATTTACAGATATAGTCATAAAGATTTGTATGATTGTATTGATAAATTAAATAATACCGGAGTTGAACACATCTAATATCACATTAAGCACGGGTTTGTTAACCGTCCACGGCACCGAGGCGAGTTGATTAAGAGAATCCAAAGATGGATACAAACTAGGAGGCGGCGCCTTATGAAGCCGTTTCCATTGTTGAATAGCTTGAACCGGAAGCCGCACAACATCAGCATGAGCTACCAAATATCCGCCACTCGATACAGATATCCAAGGTTTTGGCGGACACTTCATTGGTACTTCATAAGTAGGAAATGTTAAGTACTCCTGCTCGGAGCCACGAAATAATCGAGCTAACACTGGATGAGGCTTCACTTCCTCTTTAACAATTCGGCCCTGGGACCGGAATAAAGTGTAGAAGGCCGGCAGAAGTTTTCTGATACGAAAAAAAAAAAGACTCATTTAAATCTGTTTATATATTTTCTTATTTTTTAATGTACCCTTTGGAGCTTTTAGGTTTGACGATATTGACGTCGATCTTCAAATCCTGCATGATAATCTTGTATAAAAATTCGCCGATTGCAATCATAGTCGTGGTAGGCCATGCGTGATGGTAATTACCGTTGACGCTAGCGCCATCGTGTTGCTGGTGCGTTAACCATTGCCATTGTTGCCGCGTGTTTAGTGCACCACCGCGTCCATGTTCTTTCGCATACCAATCACAGTACAGCTCTTGGATATTGCACACTTTTTTCAAGACTCCGTCCCGGATTTTACGATGTACTTGGTAACGGGCGTACACGCGCGAGCCTAATTCACGGTATAGTTGGTTCGTGGTCGGACTATAGGTTTCGGAACCTTCCGCTAACCGACGAATCTAGGGTTTTATTATCTCGAGATTACTAATATATTTATTGCGTTTATTTATGTATTTGAAAGTACTAAATAGTTTATTTTAATTTTATACAACAGGATTCGGTACGTACAACGCACCGATGCGTCCAGTTCGCCTTATGAGTAATATATGAGAGCAGTGGTTAAGAATTTGAAAAAAAAATTATAGATATAAAAAGTTTTACAATTATTTAGATAAAAAATAATTATAATATTTAATAATTTTTTATGGCCTTTGTGTCAACAATAAGAAAAAATCTAGTAGATATAAAATATCTTAGCATTATTAGTAGAATTTTTGAGTATTTTAATTATTTTTATAAGAGTAGTATTAAGGGGAGTTTTAAATTATGGGGCCCTATAACTCGGGAAGTATACGAGCAATTGGATTTAAACTGCGAACTGAGTTAAATGGGATGCTGAATAATATGTGTAGGAAATTTGGTGTGAATCGGTCCGGTACCTTCAGAGGAGTAGAAAGCACAAATTTTGTCCAAGTATATAAGTTATATATATTTTTGAATTCAGGGCGACGAGACAAACACTTTTTGTTAAGGACATTTTTTGATCCGATAATGCTACAGACACACGACCGATTGCTTCTTCGGTACTTCGTATGTCGAGCAAAAAATGAGTGTTTACCTCGTTAACGATGACTTGAATATAATCGGTGATGGGTAGACAGCTCAAATATGGGTCTAATACAAGTGTTCTGGCTCCTTGGCGAGGTTGAGCAGCAATAATATCTAAATCGCGCTGAAACGCTTTCAGCGCAATTCCTTCCCATTCCTTAATAACGCCTTTAAGTAATTCGCGATACTGAAGCACTTGCTCTTGTGGTACTGGTTTACTTTCTATACTACGCACCTATCAGAAAATCAGTATTTGGATACTAAAGAACAAACGAATAAAAATTTCGTACCTTAATATATCCGTCCATTTCAAGCGCGAGTTGCTGTCGGGTCAAATCTTTCAATTTCTTATTAGTGAATATACGTTTATATTTAGAGGGCGGTAGTTCTTTTTGTGTCGGATTTAATTGTTCGGGAACATTTAAACTATGTAACATATCACAAGTATATTGCACATCGGGTGGCTTACAAATTGGGGTATAATGAGGCACTATTTTGCGTATAGCGCATAAAACAATTTCACGTTGGTCGCTTACAAAGTCGGCATCGTTCATTAAATTGTCGCACGAGATGCCTTGTTGCTCCATTTGCCCGAAATAAAATCGGATTAGCTTTAACCGGCCTGTGCTATTGTACGCACGGCCTAGACACTCGAATATCGCTGCGTAAGATTGAACGTTTAAGGGTAAAGTGTCTTCGTGTATATAATTTAGGATTTTTTTCATCTAGAAACATTAAAATTTAAAGTTTTTTTTTCGGGTATATGTACTTAGCTCGTCGTAGAGAATGTACAAAAGAGCTACAGTGTTCGAGACTAACCTTATTTATGTTGTGTGTGGCCGCAAATCCTTGCAAAAGAGTATTATAAATGTGTATATTTTTAATCGGCGTGCCATTTGCTTTATTCGCCCGGTACCTATAGTACAGTAATGAGCTTAGGCCCCGGTGAGGGTTTCCAATAGCAACACACATTTCCACGTGTGCCCCTAGAATGCGGGCTAGCGCTTCTTCTTTGCCCGCCTTGTCGCGTTGTTTCCCCGTTGTAATATTAGACGATTCACTAACAATAAAACAGTTATATATATTATTTAAATGATCCTACTACAAAAACCATTTTTTAAGTAAAAAAAACTACATTTTTACAAAAATAGCGGTTTACACATATAAACAAACATTACATTTTACAAAAATAGCGTTTGACACATATAAACATTGCATTTTTACAAAAATTGCGTTTTTTTATATATAAACAAACATTACATTTTTACAAAAATAGCTTTTCACACATATAAACAAACATTACATTTTTACAAAAATAGCGTTTTACACATATAAACTCACAAATAAACAAACATTTATATAAACATTGCATTTTTACAAGAATATCGTTTACACATAAAAAAACATTGCATTTTTACAAAAATAGCGTTTTATACATATACAAACATTCCATTTTTACAATAATAGCGTTTTACACGTATAAACTCACATATACATATATACAAACATATAAACAAACATTGCATTTTTACAAAAATAGCGTTTTACACATATAAACTCACAAATAAACAAATATTTATACAAGAATAGCGTTTACACATATAAAAAAACATTGCATTTTTACAAAAATAGCGTTTTACACATATAAACTCACAAATAAACAAACATTTATAGAAGAATAGCGTTTACACATATAAACAAACATTACATTTTTAGAAAAATAGCGTTTTACACATAAATAACAAATAAACAAACGTATAAGCAAACATTGTATTTTTACATAAAAACTGACATATAAACAAACATATATGTAAACACAACATGTTTACAGAAATAGCGTTTTACGCATATAAACTCACATATAAGCAAACAAATAAACAAACGTATAAACAATCATTTTTCCAAATAGCGTTCTACACATACAAACATACATATAAACGCACATTTTTACAAAAAAAAAAAAAAAAAAAAAAAGTTCTACACATATAAACTCACAAACAAACAAATACTTCTAAGAGTATATATATATATTTTTTTTTTGTAAAACTTACTCTTGAAAATCGATGTGTTCATCAGCTTCCGCACCAACTTCGTGCGCCTCAGCATTATCAATAAGTTCCTCAGCTTCAACAGTTGTCAACGCAGGATCTACCGGATTGTTAGTTAGAAACCTAGAGCGTGCTTTTATCTTATGAAGTTCACTCAAACCAATCTCCGGCTCTAGCGCCAATAAACTCAAATCTTTCGCTTTAAATTTCTTAACCGAAGCCCTAGCTTCCGTTGTCGACAGTCCATTCACTAAACACAACAATACAATCAACAATCATTCACATTTCCCGAAACTAACTAACCTTCTAATATTTCGGCGTAAGTTCGCCCTTTCTTGGTTCGCTTTCGTTTCGTTGCTACTTGAATTACAGGGTTAGTATGGGTGGATTGGCTACGCACAGACGTAACTAAACAACGTAAAAATGATAGAAAACTGCCGAAAAAACAAAAATAAAATTTCATTACCAATTGCACTACTGGATTGTTTACATAGATCGCAGGATCTTTCTCGAAGTCGTAATGAGTTATTTGGTATTGTTGGTTTTGACACTACATGCATTTGTTGTAAAGATAAACTACGCAATTTAAGTAAGCGGTGCATTATGCATATTTGTTTCAACAAAACTGTGTTCTAAAAATAATGGTATCAAAATAAATGTTATTTAACGCACGTGCCGCAACACACTCGCCATTATGAAAAATGAAATAACGTAAAGCTAGAGTTACACGGCGCCGCTACCACCGTTCTTTGCATTGATTGGAAAACCGTAAAAACTTGGACCAATCAAATAAAGAATACCGAATGGTACATTTAAATCAAGCTATAGTTACAAAGTGTTGCCAACTGTAGTTACACAAAATCTCATGTTTTTGCTCTGTCTGGTTCATGTGTAGACAGAGCAAAAAGATGAGTATTAACCGAAATCTGTAAAAAGAATACGGCTTATATAACTCGCGCTGAGAAATGTAGATGATTTATATTTGAAATTGTAGTGCTAATATATAATAAAACAGGAATAAACATGTGTAAATCGCGTAGTTTTAATTGAAAATTGAAATCAATGTTGCCAACTATAAAACAATTAGTTTAGTTTATTTATTGAGCCAGAGATGGCGCACAAGGTTCAAAATCGAAATTAAAAATTAAGGCGCCTGATTTTTTGAACGATCCTTTCAGTTGCTTAGTACAAGACGCTTTGGATTATCTTCGGGAGTTGAAAGATGTTAGCAGTTGGCGACTGCCACTCGAACGAAGAACATATTTGACACAATAAACATATATAAACAAATAGATTTTATTTATTTTTAAGTTTTATTTCGTAGTTTTATTTTAATTTCGTGTAGTTCTACACAGTTTCTCATTGAAATAGGTAAGTTAATTATACATTATAAGTGTTTTATTGTTGTTTATTGCAATATATTCGATTGTTTTAATTACTTTTGCGTGTTTTAAATGTTTAAAATGGTTAGAAAACTTTGCGGGAGAGTTTGTTGCATTTGTAAAGGCGACCAATTTTATGCAGCTGGTGCATCCTCGATTTTTTGTTCGGTTCTATTTTTAACCCTCGGCTTTTTGTGTACGGCATACACAAAAAAAAACCTTTCATTTTCTTTTAGATTCTTGTCATAAAGAAAATGACGGAATACCTGCTTCGCCTCTAGGGCGTTTACGTGAACTCACATAATTAAAAAAAAATTGGAGTAGACTACACTCGACTTTCTTACACTTAACCAATACTCTACAGTAGAAATTGTACTATTTAGCTTATTATTTTATTACGTTATGAATAACTATTTCTTTAATATAAAATATAGATGTTATTTCTTTAATATTTAACTTATTAATATATTAAAATATTTAATATGTACTGTGTTTTTTTATGTTAACCGGTGGCAAATGACAAATTGTTTGTTTTATTTGTCATATTCGTACAATATTGTCAAAAACATTAAAAAAAATATATATTTTCAATTTGATGTTTTGTTATCTATGACCCGTGTGAACTTACGTCTTGCGGCGGTTTTTGAACTGAATGAAAAAATATAAACAGTGTACAAAAAATGATGCTTGTTTTTTTTTTTGCGACTGTATGTTTGTTGTGCGTAATATAAGAAGTCTTTGATTAGGTGTACTTGTTTCTTTGTTATAAAATAAATAAAAAAGGCGTACAAGTCGAGTGGTTATGACAGGAATGTCGGTCTCGGTAAAATCAACCAAGTTTTAATGGAAAAACAAAAGTTGCTGGCGCCGTGCAACTTTTTTCCGATTCACAAAATAAACCGATACTTGCAGAGAGCGATACACCGTATATACTTGATTACTTTTTATTATGAAATTCAAACAAGCTGGAGTGGCCTACACTCGACTCTCTTGTCCATCCTTATTTTATTTTAAATTCACTACATTAACATTGAAATAAAATAGTAACTAGGGAAACAAATATAAAATAACAATTTTCAAAACGGTGATTTTTCACTAAATGGTTCATTATTTATAAAAACTTTTCAAACAAAAGTTACTTGAAATTTTAATACCTACAACTTTTATAATACACATTTTTCTCTAACTCATTCCGTTTCCGAGATAATAATTTTTTCATAATTTTGCCTTTAAGGCGATTTTTCACTAAATGGTTCATTATTTATAAAAACTTTTCAAACAAAAGTTGTATGAAATTTTAATTGCTACAACTTTTATTAAATACATTTTTCTCTAACTCATTCCGTTTACGAGATATTATATTTTTCATAATTTTGCCTTCAGTTTTGTCTTTAAGGCGATTTTCCACTAAATGGTACATTATTTATAAAAACTTTTCAAACAAAAGTTGCTTAAAATCTTAATATCTACAACTTTTATAAAATACATATTTCTCTAACTCATTCCGTTTCTGAGATATTAAATTTTTCATAATTTTGTCTTCAGTTTTGGCTTTAGAGCGCACGAAAATAGTCAAATTCGATTCAGGGATGGTCAAAATGTGTATTTTTAAGTCCAAAAATGTATATGTCCTCCAAGAATATAAAAATATTGAGTAAAATGTTTAAATTCCTACAAATTGACTATCATTTTAAAAAACAAAATATTGAAATGTTTATTTTTTATTTATTTGCTACAAACACAGATAATAAATGAGTTTTAAATGACATGAAATGAATAAACATGTCACTTTGGTAGTGTCGCTTTTCATAAGAAACATACATCATATAAATATTATAAAACAGATTAATTAAAATGAATTAAATCTCGTGGTGATAATTGAATTGAGATAAACTTCCTGAATACTGTCACGACCTGTAAGGGGCCAAGGTTCCAACTTGGAGCCGAAGCCACATTGCATATATACGATATGGACTTTAATTTATTATGCTCTGTCAATCAAATCAAAACATATGTAATAATAATATATAGTGTCATTTGTAAAATGGAATATATATATATTCCATTTTACAAATGACACTATATATTATTTTCGATATTGCATTAGAATTGTTTCTAATTATTAAGCAAATTTAATTATAATTCAATATTTGTTCTTATTTTTTTTAATTTAATTTTTTTTTTTCATATTTACTATAGCGTATAAGACACTATATTCAAAAGATAATGAATTCGTTATGTCGTAAATATCGTATGACAATTTTTTTTACAGATTCGAAACTAATTAACATCATCCATCATGTCAAGAACATGGTTGATCCTTTTGGCCATATGTGCGTTAAACCCGTCGCCACTTACAGCTCGAGAAGTAACGTAAGTAAACAAAAAATCGTTTTCTACAGCTGTTTGTCAAAACTCGAATGTCATTCACCCTTTAGTAGTGACGTACACTGCTTAAACCGACAGGCAATAACATATAAATACATTTATTTATGTTTTAAACTCTGGGAATCCCATGTAAAACCCGCGAAATTTAAAAAAAGGCCGCCAAAAATGTTAACCTCAATTCTTCTATTAGCACTTTTAATTTCAATTAGAAACGAAAGTGTGAATTAGCATCGTTTATAATTAAAGATGTGTTTACAAATAGTGCGTTTTCAAAACCCAAATATAAACACATAAGTTCGTTTACCCATGCGACGCCGACGGCAAAGTTGACTTCCAGAAATACAATAAATTATATTTTAAGATATGTATTCACGTTCACATTTCTGATATGCACTCTAGCGCCAATGTGCCTGCATTTCAAAAACATTTGCCGACTCCAAGTGTATGCATCACTATTTAGGTCGAGATAAATGACTTAAACTATTTTTTTGTCTCCATTAGATCTCATTTCCGGGATTTTATGAGCTTAGGCATAGACATAGTCATAGAAAAGCTACTGATTGTTTTACTATTTTATACGCAATTAAATTAATACATTAGCCTAGATTTGACACATTCATCTAACACTTAGTTTATTATATTATCTATTTTTTGTATTTAAAAAAACTGGTATATTAAGTTATCTAAAGTCAATAATATAATTGTATATAGAAACAAGCTTAGGTCCAACGCACCTATGCGTCCAACTCGCCTTATAAGCAATATGCGAACAGCGGTTTTGAATTATTATGGCCTTATGGTTAACAATTTGAAAAAATGTTATAGATGTAAAATGTCTTACGACCGACTTATATATATAACTGCTGAATTTGGACTAGATACAACGTAAAAATTAATTATGCTATTGTTATTGATTGATTGCAAACTTCTCTCAGAGTGAGCGAATATATGCGTTATATATATTTTTGGATTCAGGGCGACGAGACAAACACATTTTGTTTAGGACATTTTTTGATCCGACCGATTGCTTTAGCTTCTTCAGTACTTCGGACCACTTACAATATTGGTTACAGCAATGAAGATATCCGGGATGCTATGCTGTCTTTGGTCCATATGGTCCGGGCATCTGAAGATAAGCTAGAAAGACATGAATATCGGGAGCGACAACTAGGAGAACAGTTAAAAAAATCCCTAGCCGGATTAGACAAACGGCATCGCAGCCTAGAACCTATTAAGGGGACTTTAAGTCGATTAGACGAAAGATTAGCTAACGTGGAAACTATTCTAATACAGGTACTAATATTACTCAAACCGCTTCGCCTATTTTAGTCTAAATCTTAATTATTTTTTTAAATCCTTAAACATCCAGAAAGATGAACGCGAACGAATTCAAATGCAGAAGACAACGAACGCCATTCTGGATATCCAGAACTCCCTGCAAAGCTGGATGGCCACAATGGAGACAATAATCAAAGATGGAGCAGCATCCAAACGTGAAGTCATTCCACCTCCAGCCCCAATAGTAGATACAGTATCCAAAAACGACCTAACTAAGACACAAAATGATTTAGGAAATAAAATCGATAACGTACTAACAAAAGTCACAAACATTGAAAACGAAATCAACAAAGTACAAGAAGAAAACATACAAATTAAACTATTAAACGAAAAATCCGTAAAGAATTTAGACCAAGTCGAAGGGAAATTGAAAAACAGTGAACATCTCCTAGAAAAATATGAAACGCATTTAACCGAATTAAATAACCGAGTTATACCAACTCCGGCTCCGCCAGTAATTCAAGAGCAACCTGACTGGCACCCAAGTTTCTTAAAAGTGTTGGAAACACAACGAACTAATTTAGAACAAATATCTTCGAATCTCCAACTAGTAGAATCGAAGATTCAGAAAATGCCAGAAGTTAAGGATTTAACTCAATACCATAACTCCACAATGGATACATTGCAGGAGTTGCGGTATGAGTTAGGGGCGAAAACTGAAAAATCTGCGATGAAAGTTGATGCCAAGTTGAAAGAGATGCAAGGGAAATTATCGGAGAATCAAGATGAATTGGTTAAGAGTGTGTCTGAAATTGGGGAAATGTCGGAGAATGTTTACGGGGATGTTGCGAAGAGTTATGAGCAATTAAGGAGCGAAGTGCAAGCTTTATCTAAAGTCGAGAAAGTTATGATTCAAACCGCGGATAATGTATTGGATACCAAAAGGCGGATCGAGTATGGAGTCCACCAAATACTGCTAGAAGTCGGGGATTTGGTGAAGATTAATTCCAAGGAATTAAATACTACAATAAATGAACGTTTCGACAATATAGAGTTAACAATCCTGGATAACCAAACGGGTGCATTAGCAAATTTGAGTTCAAAACTGGAGCAAGAGATGTCGCAAGTGTGGCGCCAAATTGGTATTATGTACCAGGAGTTAACGGCGAGTACGACAGCTCTGGATCGGCTTCAAGAGCAGACAGAAACGTATGTGAATGGGTCTCTGTCCACAATGGACAGTATGGAAGGAAAAGTGGGACAAATCACTGGACGAATGGCAGAAGTTGATGAAAATTTGAATTATTTACTGGGACGATTGTCGTTGGTTACGCAAGAATTTAACCAGATTAAAAATGGACTTGGCACTGCGTTGGATAACATCCGAAGTAGTTTCCAGACGGTGCAAGACAAACTGAAAGACCCGGGACCCGGACCTCACAAAATTGATGACCCTCAGCCCGAATAATAGTCATTTATAATGTTTTATATGTAACTCATTATTATTTTGTATCTAATAAGCGTTTTTACTTATGTATCTATAAATTAATATTATTTCGAAAGGATTAAATATAAAAGTAAAAAAGCTGGGGTGGACTTCACTAGACTTCCATTTCCCTATACGTATTTATAGTAGTTTTAAATTCACCTTACGATAAATATAAAACAAAATCAATATGTATTGTAATTAGGGGAACATAAATATAAAATAAGCCTAGATACAAGGCACCTATGGCCTTTAGGTAACCTATATGGAGAAATCTTGTAGACATAAAATATTTTAGATTATTTTGTAGAACTTTTGGATATATTAATTATTTTTCTAAGGGCTGTATTAAGGGGGGGGGGCTCCTGTAGAAAACTAAAAAATTCAACTCTACGAAACTATCTACTGAAACGTATTTACAAAATATTTTTAAATGAACTCGTATAAATTGTTTTTATAATGAAAGATTTTATTAGTATTTTGTACGTAAAATGAAACGGCATCACTGCAACATACAAAAAGGACATTTATATGTCGTCAAGAAATAATGTTTGCACACACACAGTCAAAACAAACAGAAAGAAATGATGCTTGAATAAAACAATGAAATGTTAATATTTTATTTGTTTGCAAATGATTCGACTTGTGGAATGGCCTAGGTACAATATTCAATATAATACAATTTGAATAAGTCAGTTGTGTGACAAATGCAACCGACCTATATTATTTATATGTCTAATTACAGAATTACTCTCACCCAATACTTGTAGTAAGTAGTACTTAGTACGTACGTAAAAACGATCCGTTCAATGTCAGTAATACTACTACGCGCGTATATTCAAAATTTTTAATCACGCGCGACCAGTGAAAACAACACGAATTGGCGGCAATATTCAAATCACTGGCCCCGATTAGCGGTTTTCTAGTCCCCACGGTAATAGATTCACAAAGTAAGGTCATCCCGCCAAATTCAAATTTTGCGTGTTCCGCAAAAGCAAATGGATTCCCGCTTAAATATATTTTAACAGTTGCAAATGGCTGCTGTCGGGACTGTTTTTTTTTTTTTTAAATATTTTTGGCGCGTAGTACAAAACTGTTACCAAATAGGATCATACCGTTTTAACCATGTTTAATAACACATTTAGATGCATTATTTATGTACAGAATTTTTTGATAATGTGTCATTCTTATACAATTAAAATGGGTGTGTTAATGTGGCAGTGAATAACTTTCCACTCCCATCATCATCATGAAGAGTTTTACTTGCATTTTATGTTCCAATTGAAAAACACTCGGCATCATTTTTTTTTTAATTTCTTTTCTTTCCTAGACAATAAGTTCAAGTGTGGGGCCCGCTAGTTGACCAGTGGTAAATTCAGTCACAAAAATTGAACCGTTTCTACTTTTGTCAATTGTTTTTGTTAACTCTAGAATACTAAATCTTTGGGGAATATTACGAAAACTGTTAGTTTTATAAATAGTTTAAATTATAGGCGTAGATTTTGCAAATAGTCGAAATACTAGAAAGCACTCTACTAATACGCGGTTTACTTATTTAATTACGAATTATTTTAAGTTTAAATGTATTTTTCTTAAATCGCCATATTTAAAAATGTGCGCAACCATGGTGTACAATTTTGTATAGAAATATTTAATTCATTTAGTATTCTAGAGTTAAAAAATGATAAAACTACAACAGGAACTTATATATAATAACAATAACGTTTCACATTCAACAATTAATATACAATATAGTTGCTCGATAATAACAAATGGTATATTTATATTTGCAAACAAGTGATTTGTGCGTGTGTACAACTACAAAATACTTTCGGAAACGTGTTCATTTTGTTGTGAGTGATCGGTTTATTTTACCTCAACTAGCGGTAAACTTGAACTTGCAATTCCAACGCTAGAGTTTTTAACAATATAATTTTCACTAATTTGTACAATGGGACAGAGCGGTGTATTTTTTTTACATTTTCTTTTTTTGGTTTTTGTTTTTGACGACTGTGTGACAATTGTCCAACTATCACACAATAATATTTCCACGTTATTACACCAATAAAAGTAATTCACATTAAAGTCACTAGTATATACAATCATAATTAAAATTATCGTACAGCGAATGGTACAGAAATATAGGAATTATTATTTAAAACAATAGAAAATACTACAAATGAGGCTTATCTAGTTAAGCCGTTATCCAGACGCGTTAGCATAGATATTTTAAGAGAACGGCTCAATTAGAGTATGAACTAGGACTGCCAATAAAACTTCCGTTATCCGTTACATTTAATCCGTAAAACCGGATATTTCCGAATTCTAAATATAATACGGTTAAATTCGTTTTATTATCCAAAATCCGGATACCTCTGGGTATCCAGATTTTGTTTTCCACAGCGCTAGAACCAGAAACGGCACAAATTCGAAAAGAATCTTTACAATGTGCACTAGAACTGATCACCTCACAATAAAAACGGAAATATTTTGTACAATTTTTACAGAAAGTATTTCACTAGATTAGATATACAAATTGTCCGGCACGGATGTATTTTCCCTTAAACTAAACAGTTACAAATCACACAACAAAACTAATAACTTTATTGTGAATCAAATCATAGTATTATGTAAGAACACAGTGAAGTCTCGTTCGAATATTATTGGTAGCGTAATGGCGGCGTTAGAACAGATATTCACAGCGGACTTAGAGGAAAATACAAAAATGTCATCACCATATATTATAAGTTGGGGCGTCGATTGACTAAAATTTTTTTTTAGAGGAAATGCGTCCTACGAATACACGCGTAATTCTAACGCCGCCACTCGAATGTTTCTCGTTCATATACTTTTGTTTTGCAAGTGCATACTCCTTGATAAGGTTTTGTTCTTTTCTCTAAATTGTCTCTTTTTTTTTCACACACACTACTAGAAATAAGTAATTCATAATATTATTTGAGAGAAGCCAATAGCAATCCAGATTCGCGATGCAAGTTTTTCTTTAAATTTAATAATTTTGCTTATAAAAACACTAGTAGTGGTATTACGAAAATATTATAAACTAAGGAAAGATATTTTTATTAAACGTTATTTTTTTCTCGTTTTAGGAACTACTCTCAACCCCTTAACTCCAGTGTGTGAGTGTGGTCATCAAAAATTTAGTTCTATACGCGGTCAGTTTCTCAATCAGAATATTATTTATGTCCGCCATTGGTTGCTGGAACAGCTGACTACTAACATTTGTAGGTTATGTTTGACAACTGTCAGAACACAAATATGGCGTCTGTAGAACGGTTTGTTTCTCGGCTAGATAGCGAGCAATTAATCTCGATCGCGTTTAATGATTGAAAAACTGTCCCTAAATCAGCTAGGTCTTATAGTGAGTCTAAAAAGCAATAAAGCTGTTAACAAATGACCATTTTGATATGTAAAAAGAAATAAACTAAAAACAGGACTGCTACTAATGGCTAAAGGAACAGTAAAAAAAATAAAACGACATATAACTCCAACAAAAAGAAAAAGTTTATAAAACAATAAAATAATAATATAATTGCTATAATAATTGTGATATACGAAAATAAAAATGATTAAAAGCATTGTGAGTGTTCCTATAGCAACTATCAACTCGTACCAAATTAACAATCGTTGTATAGTGATCGCAAAGATATTTTTTTTCATTTTAATTCATCTGAATTTTTCTCAATTCTACGCTTGTGCTGTGTTGCACAATGTATTTTTAAATATAATTATAATATAACAATAACAAAGCTGCCATTTTGTTTATTTGACAGCCAAAATATATCCCGACATCACACCAATGATGTAGATACAATGACAAGCGAGATTATTTCTGTTTAGTTAACTATCTATCATAGATGGCATTTTGCTTGCAAAATAATGAATTATTTATGAAATCGACAAACTATTTTACGTTTTTCGCACACGTATTTTAAAAATCTATCAACATTATTTCAAATAACTATAAAAAATTATTTCCAAATTTAATTTATTGTAGCAGTAGCAGAGAAATTATATAATAGTTAGACAGATTTTTAAAATATGTTCCGAATTAAAATATCGAGTTGTTTTATCTGATTTATTATTTAGTTATTAAAATTGAATTTTATCGTAAATTTGTATTATCCCTGTCCTTGTTTTACTGTTCACATACATATACAATTTTATTTAAACAAAATTTTGGGATATTTTATGCCATTTATGTCTTATTTCAGATTTTAATTTTGTATAAATAAAATTCCGCTTTTAATGTAACCATCATGGTATGAATTTAAAAAAAACGATGTTATTACATATTTTACCATACGTAATTAAATAAGTCCAATCAGTCCAGTATTATTAATTACAAATGGAATGCATTTTTTTTTTATATAAACTTAAAATTATTTTTCATATTGAAATGATTTGATAAAGTTTGAAATATCGAATGAAACAAGGTCCATAGCCATATCAACACTTATCCCCATAAAAATTAATTAATTTGTTACAAAATAAAATGAATTTGCTATAATTATATTTTGTTTTGGTATATTTTGCCACCGGTAAATTACCAAAAACTATTTAATATTCCTAGTAATTTACCAATAACAAACTATTCAGTAAAAATATTTAACCTATAAATAAATCGACGTGAAGTTAGCAATTCAATGCCTTGAATATAGCCACAAAACATGACAATGTGATAAATAGCAATACATCGTATTGTTTCATTATCAACAATTCAAATCAAGTATGTCATGTAATTATAGTACGCAAATTTGATTGATTTTAAGCTAGAAACCTTGTTTCATGGGGAGACAAGATATATTTAAGATAGTTTAGAAGAAATTAACACAATGGGGTGTGTATTGCTGGAAAGAAATTATTGTAAATTGGATTGCGATACATTTTCCAATGTAATAATTAACAAAATCTGTAAATTTAATTGAAAACGTATTTAAGTAAGGGTTAAAACGAATTTACAGAGTCGAGAAACCGATCTAGCTGCAACAATATTCGGCTTTAATAAAAAAAATTGAAAAAAATAACTCGTTTCCTGTCTAACAACAGTGACTAACTATTAATTTCTAACATATTAAGGCTATATATACGAATTTCGTTAAGCATCCACCCATATCTATAATATAGCATTTTTTTTTACAACAATTATTGTAACTGTAAAATAGTAAATTCTAAAAAAATATATATTTATTATTTTACAGATCCACTAATATGATTTCGTTATATTGTAGATATTAAATGGTTTTAGACGAAATTACGTAAAGCTTAATATTTCCTGTTGTAAGACAGAACGAAATATAATCATAATTTAATAAATTTGGATTTGACGCGTAAAGCAAAGAATTCGGCGAAAATATACAGAATATTCGGTCCAACCAAAGTATTATTCGAGATTCGTATCGCCAAAATTTAAATTTTTGGTGTATTAGATCAATTTTAAACAATTGTGAAATTAGGTAATTAATAGAATTCTACAAAATAAGAATTGTATTGCAGTTTACAAAACTTCCTGGTTTACTCGTAATTTATTAAGGTCCAGAAATGTATTGTAATTTTAAGAAAATTAACCCTTATCGGATGTTAGCTTTGTATACATTATTATTAAGTTGTAATTTTCAGTAAATATGCAGCGACAAAGTGCAAGCGTTAAGGGTTAATATCAAAATCGCCATTTTCGAATATTAGGTATTGTTTAAATGTAGAAGTTAAGGAAGAAAGTAAGTATAGATTTGGTTAGGGTGTGAGTTTACCGACAGAAGTGGTGATTTTAGTTGGTGGACAGAAGCGATAGATGGCAGCAATACATCGTACGCGGCCCACGTTTGGTGTGTTTGTATTATACGAAGGAAGACGAGGTAATACATGGTTAACGTCTTCGCGCGCATTTCATCAAATCATTATAATCATCAATATATAAGATATTGTCGAACCTTACTAAAACACTCACATTATTTACATAACTGATGAACCCGTGTGTCTTTTATTTTTTTATTTTAATTAATATAATTTTTTTTTTTAATTAAACGTCCATTGTTATATTAGTTAACGTAGTATGTACATATTGTCATAGATTAAAGATTTGTTAGCGTCCATGTGTGTACAGCTCAAAAAATCGGCTAGTGTCTTTCATATTTTGTTATTACATTCTGATTTCTAATCGATGCTGTATCTTTCTAACAATTAAATAAATAAAAAACAAAACCAAAAACGTTCATCGACATTTAAAATCAATCGTAGAGGGGGGCGGAAATCCATCGGACGATAAAAACTTTTTTTTATGTTCATTAGTTTTAATTTTTATTCTTTATTATAATTTTTAAATCAGTTTCGGTTGGTGCGCGTATTTGTTTTCATTTATTAAATTTTAGGTCATTCGCATGATCCATAGATTAAGTTATCCGTAATTATAATACCGCTTTTAATATGTTTAAATTTAGGTCAGTTGGGTTATAATCTATAGATATATTAGGTCAATTTCTTGCTGGACCGGTGTATTTAATTAAAATTTAGGTCAATTTAGTGGTGTAATAATCTATAGATTAGATCCATAATTATATCTTCTCTTTATAAATTTAAATTCATCCATCTTCGTTCTTCTGGTTGTGGTTGAGTTTACATTCTTACTTTTCATTATTTTGAATAATAATTTTTGTTTACTGCTCGGAGCACTCACTGATGTCAGTGTTTACCTATGGAGTGCCCCGAGGCTTTTCCCTAACTGCTCGTACTTGCCATCGGACTGACGGGGGACATGGGTGAACGGCTCGAGTCCCGCAGACAGCCGTTCAACGTGATGAGCAGTTTGCGGGAGCCCGCGTGGTCCCTGTGCTCGCACAGCCAAATGCCCTGCCACGTGCCCAGGTTCAGCTTCCCCTCCGTTATCGGGATCGTTAGCGACGAGCCCAGGAAACACGCTTTCACGTGCGCTGGCTGCATACAGGAACAGTTTTACTCATCACAATCCATTATTCATCTTACACAAACATAATATACACTAAAAACTCAGATTTGCACCGACAGGGCAAGAGTTAGGGGACAGGGTTAGAGTACACGGACAGAGTTAGGGTACAAGGACAGAGTTAGTGTACAGGGACAGGGTTAGAGTACAGGGACAGAGTTAGGGTACAGGGACAGAGTTAGGGTACAGGGACAGGGTTATGGTACAGGGACAGGGTAATGGTACAAGGACAGGGTTAGAGTACAGGGACAGAGTTAGGGTACAGGGACAGGGTTATGGTACAGGGACAGAGATAAGGTAAGGGTTCCTATTCTAATGCAAAATTTCGTTTCGCCATATCGCAATTCCATGCCTAACCCGCTATCGCCATTTTTAGACTACGTTCGAAGTTCTCTTAGCGGGAAACATTACATTTAATACGTAGATAACTCAATATATAAGATTTTTAAGATAAGAACATCCAAATTATTTAAGAATAGTAAAATAGAGCAATGTATTTGGAAATAAAGTTTAAAGCGCTCAAATCCTATAAACATTATTTCCAATTTCCACGTAGGTGTTACATGTTTAGTTAATGTACTGAAACATTTGAATGCGACACAAACTACAGAATAGAATATTTTTCTAACCAATACGATAAAAAATGCATTGTAACTAAAGTTAATTTAGATACAATTTTAATGTCACTCCAGTTGTGTGACGTAATCAATAATGAAGTTTATAGCGTCTGTTTATCTGTTGACCAAACAATATATACAGAATAACTGGTACATATAAGTGTACAAATGATTTGAATTTGTTGTTTTTTTATTTTTCTTTAAATTTGAATAAAAAATACTTACCATATCGTCGGGGCCCTCACATGAGTGTCTGTAAGCGAGTCCTTCAGGCACTATCTTATTGAGCATCATTTCCATGTCGTCTCGAACATCCGGGTCCCAACTTTCATTGATAGCCAGGCTAGCTGAGGTGTGTAATACTAAAATCAAATAAATCATATATATCAATAACATTCATCAAACTACATTAATGCGATTACATTATTAAATATTTATCAGTTTGATTATATCTAAATGTAGTTAGGTTCTATAAATCAACTTAAGTAAAATAATTAAAATAATATCGAATTGTCTAGGCTTATGTTTTATAATATTAAAACTAGAAGAATATAAACACCAAATTATAAATATAACAGAAATTGCACTCAAATAACAATATCATGAAAACTAAACGAGATATCAACAATCCAAGAACATGTGGCTACAGAGGTTATACGCAAAAGTAATAATAAAGTTCGGTTATTTTCTAAACAAACTTCGTATTTAATTGTTTAAAATCTAGATGAGGATTCTAATCTAATATAAACATTAAAAATATGAATGAAAATTGTATATATACTATTAATTCCCGGTATAAATCTAATATAATTTGTATTATCCGGTTTTGAATGCGAATTTTGAAAGTTTAAAACTTCGAAAAGGGTTGAAATATTTTTTAGGATAATGTAAACAAATATAATAACAACTACAATATATAACAAAATCTAATCAATTAACAAGTATATTAAAAAATAAAACAGCATCGTCAGTAGATTTATAAAGAAACAAAACCTAAATCTAGTAAAAATTAGCCCTATTTTCATAAAAACATATGAGCACTAATGGTGCAAGACTTATAAAATTTTCAACGGAATTAACCGTGTAAACACACTAGAAACTGGGCACGGGTCTAGAAGTGCTGGGCATTAGTGAGGGGTAGCATATTGGGGCGCAGGACCCGCCGCAAGGAAATTACTCACTCTGCACGTGACATAGTCCAACGGAGAACTGCGCCAACTCAGGTATTTGCCTCAGTATTTCCTCCGATACCAGATGCACGCCGCGATGTTGCGGCCGCAAGTTGATCTTTCGTTGAAACCACGCAGATCCGATCTGAATTCCTCTCGTCGACGAAGCCATGTTGGATCCACTGTCACTTTTTCCACTTGGCGAACTAATTTTGAAGTCGTTCACTGTCACTCGGCCGTATTGGCAAAAAATTATTTATCCTTATTTCTTGCTGGTAACATAATTATCATGACCAAGACATTTGCGGTATTGAGAAATGAACGTTCTTCTATGGCGTGTAAAATAAAAAGGTTACTGTATTGCCGCACCGCGCTCTATCCACACGGCCGGCTGCGCTAGCAATGCTGCACAACGCACTGCTGCCAACCCTCCATAACAAAATACACATCAAGAAAACACCAGCATACACCAAAATTCCTTTTCCACAATCAATTTAACACTTTCAATACACCAACGAGTTATGGAAATTTAATTTTCCGTAATTTTTGTCCTTTTTCAGGAAAAAAATCACGCAATATCTTTTGAATCTATTCAGTTGGTAACACTAGCACGAAGTAGTTGATCGGTTGCCTTCGATTGATAACGGGTCGGGCGCGGACTGCATCACGTGCTCGCGCCCTCTTTGAAAATCAGCTTTTAATAACACCGTTTATTTTCTTAATATTAAATCACTCATATTTATTTATTCGTCGTTCTGTTTGAACCTTATTTCCCATATTTATTATGTTAATATTTAAGTTATCAGTTAAGGAATGAGTAATTCTGTTTTGTACTTATATATACAACAAGACACTAATTTAAATAAATACGTATACATTAAAACTACAACTAGATAAAATCTAAATTATTACGAATTGCCCTAATTTTATAATTACGCACATATTTCTTAGTAAAACGCAAACATTTATGTTTTGTGCAGTAAAAATACAAATTTGACCTTTATTTAATGAGTATATGCTTAATTTAAAAAAAAAACGACCAGAACAGTGGATTCGTAATTGCATAAATAATGCCTAATAAAAATGGTTTTTTCTTTGAATTTACAGTTTCGGGGATAAAAAATAATAACCTGCAAAATAGGTCATTTATTATAGTAACTGTAAATTCAAAACAAAAACCTTTTTACCAGGCATTATTTATGCAATTAAGAAGTCACCTGATGGTTTGTCTTAAGACCAACCATTAGGTACATTTAGTTCGAAGTAATGCCGCTTCGCTCTGGGCTATTTCTGAAGCGGCGCTACCGTACAAACAGTATTAGAAACAGCCATGTTTTTATCCGAACATGTGACCGACACACGACCAAACACTATAGCTGTCTTGTACCATTGTACGAGCTAATATATTTTTTTGAATACACAATTTCAGAGATAAAAACTATAAAAGACCAATTTAAAAGATTCTTTTTTTTTTAATGCGCGAAATTTATTTTTACTGCACAAAACTACCGAATTCTTAGATAAACCGAGATTTCGACGAGTACTTCACACATTTACTAAAAGATAATAACATGCAATGATATAAAAGCGCGCAACTCGTTGGATATATCGAGTATTCTCGAATCAATCTTCAATTCCGCGAGACTAACCATAATCGCGCGTTGTATATTACATTTTTATTAGCTAATGCACGTGGTGGTAGCCGCTAATGGATAAAGGGGGTGGTTTAGAGAAATGTGCGTGCTACAGATGGGTGTGGTGATAGAACTCCATTCCCAAACGATTTCTTTGTCCAGTAGTCGCGACCGCAACGGACAAAAGCGGTCAATTCACATTAAAAAATAACAAAAAAAAAAAAAAAAACATGTCTACCGACAGCGATTCACTACTTAACATCAGCACCGATCAAATCGAATGGATTGAAGAACCTATTGCCGCATTAGGTTTCAGAATCTGGCATGTTATATTCTTGTGTTTTTCAGCACTTTTAACCATTGGTAAGAAAAAAATGATTTTAGTTATATTTATCGCGAGTGTTTATTGTGTTATTATGAACGTGCACATTATGAAAATTGTATATATTTATTGTAACTAATAAATAAATAATTAAAATCGAGCAAGTATTTTCAATTTCTAGTAATTTTAATATGTTGCTGTGTTAAAATACGAATTCCACGAACAAAACAAGAAATCGAAGCGGATTATCAACGGAAGAAAATCGTGAAAAAGTTTCGAGAACGACTTCGTTTGATACAGAATCAAGATATGGACAATATGGATTTAAAACTTGGTATTTATTATTATTCCTACTTTGTAAATGCAGTTGAACTTGTACCAAACAACCTATGCGTCTAGCTCGCCTTAAGAGTAATATATGCGATGCGAGCAACCGTTTTGATTATTTACGGCCTTTTGGTTAACAATTCGAAAAAATGTTATAGATGTAAAAAGTCTTACGACCGACCAATATATATAACTACTGAATTTGGACTAGATACAACGTAAAAATTAATTATGCTATTGTTATTGATTGATTGCAAACTTCTCTACAAGTGAGCGAATATATAAGTTATGCATATTTTTGGATTCAGGGCGACGAGACAAACACTTTTTGTTAATGATATATTTTGATCCGGGAATGCTACAGAGACACGATCGATTTCTTTAGCTTCTTTGGTACTTCGGCGAGCTAAAAACATGTTCTATTTTAAGTATTTATGCATTTTATATTTTGCTATGTGTAATAAAATAATATAACGCGTGTATATAAACTATCGCATTTTTAATTTATTATTATATTATGTAATTTGGTGCATGATTTATTTTATTTGTAGCGTTAGAAAGGGTTCAAGTGGATTTTGATACCGAAACGCGTAAACTGGGTTTGAATAGTGATCAATCGAACATATTGTTTGAGGTTGGGCAAGGTAATTCTATCCATTATGACGAACGGAAACAAAACAAATATTTGTTTTTACGTATTTTGTATCTCTAGGTAATATGAAGGCGGAACCTCAACAACCGATTGATTTTGAAAACGCTACGAGAAAATTGTCAATGTTGATGTCTTTAACAACAAAATCTACTAAAAACGACTTACTATCAGATGAAACACAGCTGAAATAATGAAAACACTAATTTCTACTTATATACAAATGATATTTCTGTAACCGATTTAAAATAAAAATACCTATTGGATTCGATTTTATGTAATACTAAACAACAAACATTTGATTTTAATTTGTAATTAGAATTATGGTACATTTTATTAATTTTTAGTTAAAACGAATTGTGCTTAACAAGAATTCTATACAATTAAGAGATATACAAAATGAATGAATGTTTCGTAACTCAGTTACATTATGCTTATGTAGAAATTATATGATAAATATGAATAAAAACAACAAAATTGACCCCATTATTGCAATAAAATTGAAATCACGGAATTATAAATGCTTTTCTTTTTGTGCAGTAGTGCCAACAGAAATGGGAAGCACGGTAACCGGTAAAACTGTAATAATAACACTCGCCATTTGATCGTCGGTAAAAACACGCACACAAAATACACTCCAATCTATTTCATTCGCAAAACAACGTGAGGTTATCATTACAATTTTAATACGAATTGACGAGTGAATAATACCTAAAAAAAAAATAGTTATATTCGTTTTCAATTTTGAATATATAACACTACCAGAAATACCAAATTCTACAATACTGCCACGTTCAATATAAATCCAAAACTAAAACATATATATTTTATATAATTTTTTTGGCAACTGTAGCTGTGATAAACTTTATTAATCAATATTTTTAGGAATATTAATTTCAAATATACACCTTTTCATTTTCTAGTAGTGTCTATTTTAGATGCAAATTTTTAAAACAGTTTATCACAACAAATGTCTAAAGTTAATTACATGTTTAAATTTAATTGTTTTTTTTGCTAATAATACAATTACGTAACAATTCAAGCTAGATTGACAAAAATTAGCAAGCAACTAAAAACACGAATAGCCCGGTTAAACCAACTACACTTAATGTTAAACCAATTTATTATAGGAATTGTATTGAATTATCTAATTCGCAATCAAGAATATGGCGCTGATGCAACGCGCATTCCGCACACAATTTAATAAAATATTTTGATACGTGGTGAAAATACGTGGATTTACTGTCATAATACAAACATGGCGTCTATTAGGGGCGGCCTGTTTGAGTATTTGCCCGCTAGATGGCGAGGTAATGTCGATTGCGAATTTTTACTACGAGTATAGTTAACCTTGGTTTAAAATTTAAGCTGTAGTTGTGTGACTGGACAAAAAAGAAAACTAAATTGGATATTTAAAAAAATGATGGAAATGTATTTTATATACATAATTATAAATCGAACAATATCAAAAAAATATATAAAGCATAACTGTTTGTTTCTTAATAAAAACATAAATTCTAAATATAATTATTATTTTCTTGCACACAGAAAAAATCTAGTTCATTTTTTTAAAAGGTAGTCAAAAAAAATTTATATAACACATTTTTCTAGAAAATAATAAATAAATTATTGTGACTACATATATATATATAGGGAAATCATGGACAGTAAAAAATATATATTTTACAAATAAGCAACATAAATGTAAAATAATGCATCAAAATTCAATAGAAACATATTCAATCGATTTGATAAAATAATTGAAAATCGATAGAATATATTTCTAAAATTTGTAGAAACAATTACAATATTTACAAAATGATTTAACCGTACACAAAGTTTATTTAATTTAGCAGCACGGTTAAATCATTTTGCGAAGGGTGTAAAAAGTGATTTAACCACTTAATGATAGGAGGCTAGACCGGTAGAGGGAAGGAAGATTTTTATTTTGTTGCGTTGCTTAAATTCGCTCACCGTGCAATAAGATCCCAACAAAACTGTGTGTTTCGTTGTTTTATTTATTTTGCAAGCTTTCCCACACTGAACGATGAGCTGATTAGTTAAACGCTGGTTAATTAATTATTTATTATTATTATTATTAAACACGTTGTGTTGCGGGTTTGCTGCTGTTGTTTTTGGCAGTTAATTTTTCATGTATTTTTCCTTTTTTTTTTTCTTTCTTTTGTATTTATTATGTTTTCTTTTTACTTTTTTTATACTGTTGAGCTTGGTTGTGTTATATGTAGTAATGTTCTATACATTTCCGCACTTTGTACACTGCAACTTTCTCTATCTAACTAGGACTGACACGGCATCATTCTTTCCGCACAAATGTTCTTCCCCTGCAACATGACATCATTAGTTTACACGTGAAATTAATAAAGAAAAACTGAAATTAATTCATTTAAACTTAACAAATGATACCTATCAAAATATCACCAACTTGGGAAAAAAATACTTCAGAGTCTTGATTCTAATTCATTTCAATAACTTCACTGAACTGGTGTGACAATAAAATATAAAATAATGCCACATTTTTTCAATATAGTCTAATCTAGTCATACAGTATTCGAACATTCTTCAAATTTTATATATATATGTATGTATGTGTAGAACGCATACACAATTCTATAGGTACAATAGCATTGATGCTGTTATTAAATGTAGTACCTAAGTGTAATATATATTATGTGTGAATTGTAAAAAGCAGTAATTTATTTATAATCTCTGATTAAAAAAAAACAATTATGTGTGAATAGTGAATACAAAAATAGAAGTAGTATTTTGTGTGAATAGTGACTACAAAAATAGAAGCAGTACCTAAGCTTCATATATATATTATGTGTGAATTGTAAGAAGCAGTTATTTATTTATAATTTCTTTTCGTTTTTAATGAGATAAAACGATATTATTCTTGATTAATTGATAAACAATACAGAATTGAGCTCATTTCAGTCTTGTAGAAGAATAATTGTCCTCAAGTTGGTACCCATAACCGGATACTATATTTATAAAATTGTTTCATAATAATCGTTGCCTATTAATAATATATTGATGATTAATGCACTGTATATGATATGGGTAAATGGTGCCCACGGGTTAACCTAGTATATATAAATATTAAATAACATCACACAATTAGAAAATACCGAAATGGCAAGCAGTAAAACACAAAATTAAAAGACTGAAATTGCCGTAGGCAAAACACAAAATGAGAAAAGACCTAAAAATAAAATGTTATAAAATGATGGGTCACATACGTGATTGTCTTTTTCTCGTTGGATCGTTGTTCGGGTCGGGCTCGATTGAGCACTTTTAGGAAATCGGATGTCTTGGCGCGCATGCGCGAATGTATATACGCCTTGGAGCACTTGATGTGGTAATGAAGGTAGTGCCGGAACATATGGATTAAATTGATTGTGTTATCCCGTGTCGCTCTGCTGGTATGTCGCGGGAATAACACTAAATAACCAAATTATTATTACTTATTACCTAATAAATATATATAACACATTCGTATTTTATTTAGATTTAACCTAATCCAATCTTGTATTGACATACTTGTTATCAATTTACATAGTATAATTCAGATATATATAAAAGTAAATAGAACTTATGTAATAACAAATAATGATAAGGAATTTATTAAAAAAATACCTATGCGAAATACACATATATATGAAGATGAATGCCCCTTACCAAACGTAACGTATCCGATGTTTTCGCCGACTCTAGCGTCGGTGTTCGCTAGCTCTAGTGGTGGTTCCCTGTGCGAGAATAGTACAGGCGGCGCCGTGTGCGATGCCCGTAAACCTTCTTTCAGTTCCTGCATGAACACTTTGCCTAATACGACATCGTCCTCGTCTTTGAATATCGTCGAGAACACAACGGTCACTCGATCCGATTTCGCTTCCACGTACATTGTTTCGTCAGCTCGATAATTAATTACGGCTCGTTTGTGACCCTCTTCGCCTCGTTCTTGGAAATCGAAATATTTCTCGAATACCGATGCGAAACAATGGCGCTTTAGCAGGCCGATCTTTTTCACTTGTTCCTCCCAGTTTGTTGGTATATTCTCCAATTCAATTAGCACCGATACATTATATCCTAAAAATAAATATTCATATCTTCCATTGTGAACATAACATGCTATAAGTGCAGCCAGTTGAAAAGATAAGAACATTTACGATTTTCTGTAGCAGTTTTCTCGTAAATGGTACATTTTTTAAAGAAACTTTTCATACAAAAGTTGTGCGAAATATTCACATCTTTCATTATGTAAAAAACTATTTTTGCTATAAGTGCAGCCGTTTTAGTGATATTGGCGAAAAGACAAAAAATGGATCGATAAGAACATTTACGATTTTCTGTAGCAGTTTTCTCATAACTGGTACATTTCTTAAAGAAACTTTTCAAACAAAAATTGTGCGTTATATTCATATCTTTCATTATGAACATAACTATTTTTGCTATAAGTGCAGCCGTTTTAGTGATATTGGCGAAGACAAAAAATGCATAGATAAGAACATTAACGATTTTCTGTAGTAGTTTTCTCGTAACTGGTACATTTATTGAAGAAACTTTTCAAACAAAAGTTGTGCGAAATATTCATATCTTTCATTATGTATATAACTATTTTTGCTATAAGTGCAGCCGTTTTAGAGATATTGGAGAAAGGGCAAAAAATGCATCGATAAGAACATTTACGATTTTCTGTAGCACTTCTGGTTTAAATATCCTTTTCAAAAATAGGTGCGCATCTAGACCATATACATGTCTTCACTATTTTACGTTCGACAGTTTTGAAAATTATCGAATATTTTCGTTCAAATCATGAATTTGAATTTTTTTATGATTACAAGACTTATTATTGCGCATAAGAAAATTAAAATACAAAAATGTGAATGTTGATAAATTTTTTATTATACATTGTTCTTTAGTTCTCATAGCGATGATACAAAAACTTTGAAAAGACAAATATTTGAAAATTATTAAAAAAATAAAAAATTTACTTACCATCTTCTGGAGCAATAAGTAATGGACCATATTCTTTCTTTAATAGTTCATCAGCACCATGTTCTTGTAATTCTTTGTAAAATTTCAAAGATATACTGACCTAAATTCAAAAATGGTCATAAAACCGATGAAACTATAGCACATTTATAGAATACTTACTCTAACTTTTGTTTTATCATTATTAAAATTGGAAATATGAAAAAGTGCCCCGTCGAAATCTGCTATAGTTACATCTATTGACTCAGGTTTATGACTAAAATAATATATAAAAAAAATTATTTGGCTAAATAAAAAATAAATGTTCACTAATTAAGTTTAAATTAAAAAAATTAATAATAAGAGTTTATTTGCGTAAAATTAGATATTAGTTCTGGGGCATGTCAAATGGTGAATCGTGTAATGACTCATACAAAATTTCTAAAACATGTGTAAACTATAAAACATGCTGCTATAAAATATGATTTCGTGCGGTTTAGATAAAACAGGGCGATGTAAATTGTGTCAGACACAGTCTAGATAAGAACAGCCTCACCCTCTGTGACCGGTTATCAAACCTAGCCTAAACGGATATCGAACACACATTTCACTACAATTCTACTTACCCAGCTAATGCATTTTTAAACTTTAATGTTAACGTCTCTTCCACTATCCTATTGTTTATTTCTAATAAAATCATTTCGAATGTGTGTTTTAAAACTAACAAATTTCACAAAATCCACATTAAGCGGCACTGTTGACGGTTCACTTTAGACATGGGAGGTGTTTCAAGTGTTGATAAGTTGGAACTTGACACTGACAACTCCGTCGGTAAGTTAGATTTCGTCCTACAGAACTACATATACGGGATGCTTCAAATATATTCACCTCCATAAAATGAGGACACATAACCCTTATACATATAAACATGTATTTCTAATAGCATTGCTCTAATATCCAATCCCAATTAATTTTATAGCATAAGCTGTATTCTTTTTACATGAAATCTCAACTAGGCTCATGTTTTTGCTCTGTCTACCCCATGTGTAGACAGAGCGAGATGCGGAGATTGTGTATAAAAGAATACGGCAGTTTAAAATATAAGTCAAGAGAACTTCAAACGCAGAGTCTAAATATTATTTTTATTTATTACAATGGACATTTTATATCATATTTAATATTATATTCTTATCAATTAATTGGAATTTATTTATATCACATTTTCTTGCTACATAAATAAAAAATAAATACTAAATTTATGTTAAATTAGTCTTTCGGGTTAGGATAAATTACGGGATTTATACAATGCTAACATTTTCAATATTAGGAGTAGAAATGTCATCTAAATGCGCTAAAGAAACTGTTTTATCATTTTCATTAGTATTATTTATTGTTTCGACTGGAATAGAAGGCTCATGGTTTCTAATAGGATCCGGGCGATTTGGTATATACTCCAAGCTAACAGGTGGCGTTACTTGTAGCGCTATAGATTCAAGCGGGATTTTTGAATTAGTCCCCGCTTCCCCAAGTTTATCAATCAAAGTAATTGTTGCTGTCGATGATGGGTAAATGGTATTAGTTGTTGCATCTTTAATAGTTTTTGATGTTATAAAAGGTTGTGGGTAGAAAATAGGGTTAGGAGCGTAAAATGGACGAATGGGCCTATAACCTAAAATTATCTGTGTATTTGTATTATAAGTAGTTGGTCTAATTGTTGATTCTCCGAATTTATCAATTAAAGTTATTTTTTGAGTAGTAGTGGACGGATCTACATTTGTTGTTAATGCATCATTAGGTTTTGAGGTTATGGAAGGTTGTGGGTAGAAAATAGGGTTAGGGGCGTAAAATGGACGAGTAGGTACATATCCTAAAACTATTGGGGTATTCTTGTTAGCTTCAGTTGTTGGATTATTGTTTGTTGTATCTCCGAATTTGTCTACCAAAATGGTTTTTTCAGATGTAGTAGTAGAATCGACGCCTGTTGTTAAATCGTTAGGTTTTGAGGTTATGGATGGTTGTGGGTAGAAAATAGGGTTAGGGGCGTAAAATGGACGAGTGGGTACATATCCTAAAACTATTGGCGTATTTTTGTTAGCTTCTGTTGTCGGTTTATTATTTGTTGTATCTCCGAATTTGTCTACCAAAATTGTTTTTTCAGTTGTAGTAGAATAATCGATGCCTGTTGTTAAATCGTTAGGTTTTGAGGTTATGGAAGGTTGTGGGTAGAAAATAGGGTTAGGGGCGTAGAATGGGCGAGTAGGTACATATCCTAAAACTATTGGGGTATTCTTGTTAGTTTCAGTTGTTGGTTTATTGTTTGTTGTATCTCCGAATTTGTCTACCAAAATTGGTATTTCAGTTGTAGTAGAATAATCGACGCTTGTAGTTAAATCGTTAGGTTTTGAGGTTATGGACGGTTGTGGGTAGAAAATGGGGTTAGGGGCATAAAATGGGCGAGTGGGTACATATCCTAGAATTATTGGTGTAGTTTTGTCTACTTTAGTAGTAGTTTCCTTGTTAATAATGGTAGATGTTTCTGGTTGTCCAAATTTGTCTATCAAAGTTAATTCTTGATTAGTTGATGCCGGTTTTACGAATTCGTATGGGAACCATTCGTCAGGAAAGACTATTGCATCGGGATCTATTACTTTCAATTGACTTGGATTTTTATTTGGAAATTTACTTCTTACATCCAATAGTGGAACTAAATGTTTTTCTGATGCTACTTCCGGTGTCTTTGTAGCTGTTAGGTCATTTAATATTGGACTAGAGTTTTCTATCGCATTAGATATTGAAGTTATTTCCGGTTTTTCAGTCATGTCTTCTCCTATTGTAATTCTATTTTCCTTCGAAATTAAATTCACAATTTGGTTTAATTTTATTGTTGTAGTTTCTACACTGTTTTGGTCAATTGGTGCTTTTGTTATTATATTTGGCGATGTAAACAATTGGGGTTCTTCTTGTAATACAAGTTCAGTTTTATTTTTCTGTAATATCAAAGCAATCGGTAGTAAATCCTCCGGTAGATTAGCTACCAATTTATTAATTTCATTGATCGTATTGCTCAGAAGATCCGATTGGCTTATTGTCGTCGGGTATTCAATTATAGGTGAAACTGTGCTTATATCTTTATTATCGTTGTCAAATTGATTTAAAATCGCATTTGGCACTGAAACTTTATTTGCCTCTGTTTCAGTAGCGATTTCGCCCATAATTAATTGAATCTCTTCAGTAACCAAATCTGGTTTAACTGTAGTTTCCTTCATTGTTGTAGTCTCAACATAATTTTGTTCGCCTTTGGGCACTTCCGTTACATTATCGGGTACTAACTCCGCAGTGTTTTGTGTAGGATTTAGTAATAATTCTTCTGGTAGTATTGCAATTAACTTATCAATTTCATTAATAGCATTGCTTAAACTGTCTAATGGGAAGTTGGATTTGATTGTCGTCGTTCCAGCTGGCGCATACGTTTCGGCTGGCGTAGATATTTTCGGCCATATTGCTGGTTGTGGATACCGTATGGGATATGGTGCATAGAACGGCCTTAAAGGAACGTACCCTAATGTTATTGTAGATGTTTTAGCTAGTACTATGCACGCTAGGCTGGTTAATAATATTATATTTATTAAGTAATGCATCTGGAAATAAAAATACATGGTTATTATATAAAAATTACATGTATTATATTGGTATCATTGTGTTATGGTAAATTATTCTTGGGTATTTGTTTTGCTTCTTGCTCCACATATATTTGACCAGGCCGAAAACAATTTTATGCAAAGGCCGAATATGCATATTTACTCATTTCTTATATAGAAAAAAAAAAGTATTTTAATATATATGTATAACTAAAATTTAATTCAATTATTAATAAAATCATCTAATTAAAGAATTACAAAAAAATAAAAGATAGTTTTTTATTTATGTTGCCGTATATACGCATGCTTAATATATATTCTGATTGGGAAATACAATAATAGACTCAAATAATTTGGTATTTGTCATTTGATATCGATTTTCACAAATAGATTGACGTATTTATATATAAATATTAAAAAACAGTACATATTAAATATTATATTTGAATAAATTGATAAGGTTAATATTTAAGAAACAATTAATATTTTATATTAAAGAAACAGTAATTGATAACGTAATAATATAATAAGTATTACTGTGGAGTTTATTTATAAGAAAGTTGAGTGCAGGCCACTCCTCATTCTTTAATGAAATCATTGAATTGTTAGTTTAACTGAAAATTTATTTGGAAATAAAACTAGAGAATTAATTAAATGTTTGATTATTAGTAAAAATAGTGTGATTATTTCCTTTAGAATGTAGAATTTATTGTATATTGCGAATAAAATATATTTAGGACATTTTATAGCTTTGTATTTAAATAAAAACAAGCATATAGTTAACGCCTTCAGCTCGCTTTACTACATATAAGTGGAGGGAAACAAATTTAAGAAGAAAACATTTTATTATATTCACTGTTTTCTTTTAATATGCTGATTTTTGGAGATCTAAACGTGTGTACAATCTTTACTGGCGAGCTTAAAGCACATGTCAAGGTCATATACAATATAAGACATTGTTATAAATTAAATTAAACAAAAAGTAGCACTAATAAAAAGAAAACTTAATTTCTTGGGCCCGTCGTAATTCTATACTATAATAGTGTTTTAAAACAAAAAATAATGGTAATGGTACATATATTTGTATTTGTTTTGAAATAATACACAAATAATTTTCAATATTGAGATAAATAAAAGCAATATCATTACTATTAAAAGGAAATTAACAAAACCGGTTATTTAATACAATGAGTAAAATGTATTGTTTACAATACCTTTGCTATGGTGTAATGGGTTGATAAGATGTGTCTGGTTGGGGTGTCTTTGTTGCACTGACGATAATATGCATGAAGTTGGCGAGTTTATAAAGGAATGTGGTACAAACCAAAAAGAAAGGTAAACGCGCACAAGATTCTGACCAGTGATATCGAAAGCCAGTATCAGGATAATGATGAGTCTAAATCCGAATACACGCCAAAAGTCGTGGCGCCAAATTATTTGGAATTGTAGGTCGAAAAATAAACTTGTGCAATAAACAGTGTGAACTCTTTCAAGGTCAAGGTCTAAACTACACGATAACAATGAACGGAAATGAATTCATCATTAGGGCGCAGATTTAAATATTTATGTAACTTCACAGCCACTCGTGGACCCGAGCCGCGATTTATTATTACATATAGCACTTTATAAAGGGGGTCAAATAATTTTATACATAAATCATTTTACTTTCTTAAATGTGTATTAAATAAAGTATTGTGATCACAAAAAAAATCGACCTCGAAATTTTAATGGAAATAGCCACATATAAATTATGGATAAACCCAAATACGAAGCCGAAAAATCATTCATGGCTGACCTGATTATCAGTGTAGTATTTTCGGTATAAAAAACCCATGAATGACTATTAGTTTCTTTACGTTTATAATAATACAATTATCAATAATTATTATTACGCCTTTTTTAGTGCGTAGCAATATTTATAATATATTTAAAAAATGTTATATATATATATTATAAAGTCTTACAACTTTCTGTACTTTTTTTTTAATATACTCAAAAAATACTTATGTGCACATTTTTAAATTAAAAATTATTATTTTAAATATTTTTTTGTGGCTTTTACGTAACCAATATGAAGAATTCTTGTAGACATAAAATATCTTAGAATATTATCTAGAATTTTTGGGTGTGTTAATTACGTTTATAAGGGCAGTATTAAGGGGGGCTTAAAATTTTGGGGCCCTATAACTCGGGAAGTATACGGGCGATTAGATTTAAATTGGGAATAGATTCAAATGGGATGCCAATTAATATGTGTGCCAAATTTGGTGTAAATCGCTCCGATACCATCAGAGGAAATAGAAACCACCAATTTGGTCGAGCAAGCGACGACTAACATGCTACAGACACACGACCGATTGCTTTCGTACAGCGAGAAATAATTAAAACGAACGTTTGATTCGGCACGTATTTACGTGGAACAACAGAATTACTAAACGTAATTTATGTATGTGTTATTTAATCTATATTTAGATAAATGTAAAAACCCCAAAAATGATATAAATATATAAAACACATTTGCGTCAGCACGAATACATTAAAGTTGATCGATGTTGACAGCATGATCACAAATGACTAAATGTATATAGAGGCAAGTTGCCCTTTTCCACTGTACCGGAAACATAGGCAGTTTAGATAGCAAATAGTCCGACCGGAAGTAGTGTTAAATCAGTGTTCGTACTTTGTATGACGGCTCGCATAAAATCGACATCACTGAGACTGATATTCCAGCCGCTAAGTTGTCCGAGCACGCGCAGACAAGGGCAATGGCCCATCAGCAGTTCAACGGCGTTCACCGTCAAATACCGGGCGTTCGCAAACCAAACCTGCTCCAAGCACAACAAACAAAAATCCGCACATAACCTATACAAATCCCCGTCAGTCAACTTAATCGGTTCACCAATCACAATCTTTCGTAATTCCGGCGTTCGTTCCAACATATATTTCAATGTACTCGTGCTCATTTCACTGTACGTTACTTCTAACTCTCGCAATTTACAAAATGCCGCGTCAAGTGTATGCATTATATACTCCATTTTGTATAACTCAAACGAGGTTAAGTTTGAGCATTTTGCAAATAAGCTTATATCTAATACACCGTGGCCTAAACTTAATTTTATAGTTCGCAAATTGTCACCCCATGCATGGAATAATTGTTTTAAATCATTGCACTTAAATTGTGTTAGTTTTAAACATTGCAGCGTGAAGTTAGTTATCATTGGGATAACTCCAGCTTCAGGGGTATCAAAATATAAGTTGTCTAACGTAGGGCATGTTTTGATTATAGCATCACAAATTTCTGGGGTAGTAAACGTGTCATGAATATACTGTAGTTTACATCTAAATGTTTTGTTTTCCTTGTAAATATACAGTAATGCTTTTCCAACGAACGAATAGCTACACAATGTTGCCAAATGGGGCAACGCTTGTATAATTTCGCCTATAAATTCATGCGAGATATTTTCTTCCCCAAAGCTTCCAATATCCAACACTGTCAATCGCGATTTATTCAATGCCAAGTTCGAGGAAAAATTAAGCAACCCCTCGTCAGTGATGCTACATTCCCCGGATATATTCAGTACTTGTAAGCTTTGAATGCTGGCAACGCACTCTAAAACCGTATCGTCCGCCATATGCGGTATATGCAAAACTTTTAATTGGCTCAAATTTCGAAGGGTATCGTGCAGTAATTCATCTCTGACCCAGACGCCTTTTAAATTCAAATGATACAATCCGGTTCCGTTTGCCGCAATAACTTTTAGGATTCTCTCGTAGTAGCTATGCGGGAATATTCCAGTTGCCAGTTTTTTCACATTGTTTCGTAAAAATACTTGAATACAACTGAAACGAATGCCTGCGTCCAAGTTTAGGTTGCCCAGTACTTCAGCTAGTAAATCTTGCAGGATTTCCGGTGGCGTGAAATTGTGGTACTCGCTAACTTCATTATAAAAGATGCCTTCGTCATCTGATAATGCGTGCGTTACCTTTTTACAAATAAAAATTTAGTAAACGCGTTAGTAAAACTGTTCGGCTTGTAAACAAAATCTTTACCTGTGTAACGATACTGTACAATGCTAAATGGCTTAAAGATGCAACTTCACACTTAGGAGACATTTTCACACTTAATAACTTCCAATTAAACACATTAATTATATTGTTTTACTGTAATTCAGTTGCCACAGATTGAACGTTGTTTGATTACAAACAAAGACTTCTAGTATTACTTTGATACAAAGCATCGGTTAGTTAACGTGAATACTGGTATATTTAGATGCAGCTATTGGCAAACCCACTACTCTGTTGTCCTATGTCAAGGACCATTCGCACATAAATAGAATTTGGGAAAAGTTATGAAGTAAATCATAAACAGTTTATATATAAATTTAATAATTAGGGAAATATTGCGCGTATTTTAACTTACCTGTTATTTGTCGAAAATGCATTCGTTTAGCGGAAAGATTTTTCTATAAAATAGAAATTTATTTAAACATAAAAAAATAGTAATAGTTAACTTAAAATATTAAATATGTATTATTATAATTTTCATAAGCCAATGTTTTATACTCCCTAATAAAACCTATACATATTAAATGAAAATTGCCCCTATATTTTATGCAACCCAAATAACACTTATGCATGCACCAACCTGTATGTATATTTCGATTTAGAAACAGTTAACCAATACCTTTCTAGCATATTTAATTTAATTTATACCATGTTAAACATAAACTAAATGCCTATTTTTTGTTAGATTTCATTGTGAAATTAATAATTTTTTATATATAACCTGGAATATCTGTGTTTTAATTTAATGTTCATATAAATTCTACCCGCAACCATATACACAATAGAGTAAACATGATATTACATTTTCTAAGAAGATTAAATTCCCCACAAACCCTAGCTTCAACGTTAATGTCATAATAATGTCAATAATAGAATTTTTTATTAAATAAATAACGTACTTTATTTCCCAAGGAACTGTAATAGGATAGTACGGAATTTTCTGAAGTAATAACAGAAACAGATACGTTTTTATACATACTAGAAAAGTCATATTATTTCCACTCGTAAAGTATGAAAATGCAAACAAAACGAACAATTTCTTATTTCGCGGGCGGAAATGACGTGATCAGTTTGTGTCAATTAACGGCAAAATAATATAAATTATATAAGACAGGACTTAGTAGAATAACATTGACATATTTATTGCTAAATAGTTGCACTGCAAATACATCAATAAATCAACAAAAACATGAGAATTATATGAGTGAAGCGTATATTTATAATACAGAATAATCAAAATTGACTATAAAAATAAAGATAAGTCCGGACAGTAGCGGTTTGTCCGGTAATGGAATTATTAAAGACATTATTCGGAATTTCTGTTTATTTAGTTGCTTAAACTGGTTGTCAAACTAGAAAATTTATTCCCGCCTAAATATATGTATTCCCGCGGAAATGTATTCCCGCTTAAATATATTTCCAATTTCCGACCAATGGAAAATCTGCAAAACGCTACTGTTGGGACTTAGCTTATCGGCCATTTTAGACAATGTTGTACAAATATCGTGTTATTTTGACGTTACAAATATTGATTTATATTATCTAGATTTAAATTTGATTATATAAAACAGTCAAAGAACTATATGAATAATGATATACGTGGAAAAAAAATGAATATATGTTTCTGGATTATAAAATAAACTGATTTTTTGTGATTTCAAAAGGAAATTTAGATCAAATTAATAATTTAGTTTCATTAAAATTTGAAAATAAATTTAAACTTTGTACAGCTATTATAGAACCTTAAACTAGGAGAAATTTGAAATGCTTCACCAACAACACGACAAGTACAAACAGTAAATATTTGGTGAATATAGTAACGACGTACGCGCATGATGAGAAACACCGGTTTACACTGCAAAAATATAGTATTCCAAAAATAAATATTTTCGTTTGAATCATGTGATGAAAGGCTTTGGTTCAATTCCACAATGAGAAGGGCGGAATTATCATCAAGAAATGGACGTTTTGAAGGCGTTATCATTAAATTTCGTACATTTTTCAGCTCCGCAAGCATGGATTGTCAATAAGTTTTTTTTTTGTGAAACATCTTATGACGTGCCTCACGCAGTATTTTACACAAACAGTTCAGTCTCTGAAAATACTCTTTAGTATTTACGTAAAAATAAAAATAAATTACTTCAAAACTCACAAATTTACTTACAAGTTTACGCCATTTTGCACATTGATTAGAAAAAACACGGACATTTCGATGTTGTAAAACTCATATTTTATTGTCAATGACGCAAACTGTTTTGTGTTTAGTAAATTTGACACCTAAACTGTTAAAAAATCTAAGCTAAAATATTAAGAATGACTTTTACTTATCTATACAGTTTTCAGAATAATTCCGAACTGTCCTGAAGGGTAGAGTTCTAAAACTATTTTAGAGTAATGTGTCAGGTACTTCTAAATTTTACGTAAACATTTAATATAATAAGAACTGTTGAATAACCTACATGAAATCTAAATCTAAATAACGTAGTACAAGATTTATCCAGACATATCCGTTCCTTGTCCGTAACGTATCCGTGCCGTATCCGTACATACACGAGCTTACCTCAACATACGGTACGGACACGGAATGGAATGCTAGAATGAACCTTTTTGGTTTTATTGCCGATTACCTAACATATTTATCATTACGAGCTTGTTACAATGCGAACATGAGCAAAGAGTTTGTCGGATATAAAGAACTTGATATCGCAGGGTTTATATATTTTAATTTGTTAAATATTATAAGTATGAAATCGATTGACTTTGGCGTTTGCTTAGTTATTATATCAAATTTTAGATTAAGTATAGCACCAAGTTGGATAGCTTTTAAAAAACATTGACATTATTTAAATTTTATACAAGTTTAGAGTATTATTTATAGTAATCGAAAACTTCCCTTAATTATAAATATTTGAATTAATTTTTTAAAAAACTGTAAAGACAAATGCATTTTAATTCGTTAGAAAAAAAAATAATAGACCTTTCCCAGTTGCAAATAATGGAAAATGGTCTATTTTGGTCATAAACAGCAATTTACCATCGTATAGAATTTTGTAAGCGTTTTCATTTCAAAACTCGCTTCGCGACAATTGCGTTTTCGATTAAAATGTAACAATAACATTGTTACTGACGCATTTTCGTAATGAAATCACCAAAATGATTTGCAATTTTGCTAAAAGAAATTTCAATCATATCTTTAAATTAAATCTTTGGGCTCCAGTTACATTTGTAACTCAACTCAATCGCATTAGTTAAATTATTTTTTATTCGCCAAATGTAAAGTTAGTGTTATTACGTGAAATCAATGGCTAGCGCACTAAGCAGTAAAAATTGTATTCGAATATGTCATTTAATCCATTTATTTATAATATACATTCGTTATTAGCTGATACTAAATAATAAGCCTAACTTTAAGCTCCAATTATACCTAATAAATGATAATAAGAAACATATTACATAGCATCGCGGATAAATACAAGCTATAACTATTAGCCCATTTTTTTAACTGCGCTATACCGTATTTTTGATAGTTTATTTCGAAAAATTGTCAGTTTTATCACATTTATTGCGCGCCAAAACGTTCTTATATACTCCGCGAAGCAAGCCAGAGACAAAGCTGTGTTTCCCGCCTGTATTTCCCGCGTATTTATATATGTATGTATATACCGAATAGTGCGCTAGCCAATAATGTAAACAAAAGTGCTACGTTAACCAGAACAGCGAATGGGTTGTCAAACAAATGTATCAACCAAGTTCTTTACATTCGGCCGATATTTGTTAGCCCGGCGCTACCTGACAGCAAGTAAACATTGCGTGTCTAGGGGCTGGAGTGGTTCAGCCAGCGGTGAGGTAGCCGGGGAACGCATGAATGCCGTGGACATCAGTGAGGGATGAACGATGTCTTCGGGTGTAACAAGGTGTAACAGTAACTCACGATGCTGTATGCCTGTGCCGCTGCACAGGTCATCCCCTGACAGCGAGCAACAATCGTCGGACGAGAACACCCTTTGTATTATGTCGTCGGCCATACTAGATTTGTACATAAAAATGGCGGTTGGTCGGACAGCTGATTACACTTCATTTGTTTGCTAATTTATATATATAACGTTTTGTTCGTTTGTCCTGTATTTCTTGCTCAGATTACAATCTGTCCTTTTTCTACTTTATAAGTGGAACAGAGAGAGAGACAAATCATGAACTGGTGCAGGAGAAACGAACATTACTATTGTTATATGTCGAGTTTAGTAAATTAGAGACAACGTACAAACTGTTTATATGAAATTAAATTGTACATTAAATAAAAACACTGCATGTTTTATAATAATGACATATATATTCAGTAAACGTATTAATAGGTGTTTTATGATAATAACCAGTAATGTAATAAAAATGCATTTTATTTTGCACGCAACACAGTTAACATCAGTGTATTGCAGGCAATCTAAATTCAAGGGTATTTATATATAAAAAGCGCAACTAAGCAAGCAAGATACATACATCCAAGTATATATTTTTGGATTAAAATACGTTTAGTTCAAAGTAATGCCACATATCTACTTCAAAATCTTCAAAAAATCATGATTAAACTAAGAAAAATTGAAGTTATTTATATAAAAAAAATATCAGTCGTTACAAAATTGCATAAAAAATACCTAGTATTTTTTTTTTAAATACACCATTTTTGAGATAAAAATATAAAAAAGAACCTAATTTTTATATATATATTTTAAATAAATGATATCAAAAACAATTTAGGGGGATTCCCTCCCTAGATTCGCACTTGTAATTTAGATTTAGCCTACTTTTGCTAAGGCGAAATAAGAAATACTATTATATTACACAAATGTATTCAATTCTACTATAGTGTGAAATAATGCAGAGCTGTAAAAAATGTTTCAATTACCGTGAATTTCATGCGAACCAAACTTCAAAGTCGTCTTGGTAATGCAGCCTGTGAAAAGCGCATGCGTTTAATATCAAGGGCGTACGTCAGTTGCAGGGGCAGAGAACACGAGAAGCCACCTTGATTTTATCATGCACGCAATATTGCATTTACATATACTACTCTGGCGCGCGGAAATAATGTGCTTTTTATTGTCGACGCCTCAGATAAGACTACGTGTATATACGGATCGAATATGTCGCGGAATTTCATTTTGAAAGGTGACGATACATCTACGTTTTATATACGTGAATACTAAATATAATGTATATCGATTGAAGGCCGCTCCAGATGTTTTGATTAGGGAAATTAATAATGCTTATAAATTTTTACGTAATGAACCATTCATAATAATTAATTATGGAAGCGAAGCAATTATAAAACCTCATTTAGTTAGAAAGAAAATCACTCATTTTTAATTAAACTCATAAAGAACTGGGGGAAAATGTATTTAAAAATAATAATTATGAAAGAAGAAATGTACTGACGGGCGAACTTCATATTATATAGAAAGCGTGCAATTCATTCCATAAATTGAATATAATCAGCATGCCACATAACGTAACAGTGAAAAGAAGCGAGAGAACGTGAAAAAGCTTACCGTCTGTCCCGTGCCATCGGTGAACTTGGTTCGCTGGCGCAGGCGCGCTTGGGTCGCCGCACGTCGTCTAGCAGTGCACGGACTGCATGTGGTAACCGGAGCGGCCTTGAACCACTTGTGCCACGCATTTCGCGCAGATCTATGTTCCGGAATAGGTCGCACATCAGCAGCTCCTCAACGCTCGGATACCGCCCATCCGGATGTTGGAATATTAACTCTAAGATATCTACTACCTACACCAAATACAGTTTTAACTTCCTTATATGAATAAATAAATGTATATGGGCAAACGGTACCTGCGGACACCTGTCCAAATCGAGCTGCAAATGCCCCGGCGACGGTTGGGGTTGATTTAATTCATACCCAGCGGCCATTTCGAACAGGACGTGCCCGAAACAGATGACATCGACGTGCCCTGGCGACGAGCGAGCCCTCCGCCACACCACCTGGTGAATCCGCGACGTGAAACCCAGCAAAGTGTTCTCTAATCCTGCCAATCTACATATACACATACACACATAGATCAATACTGTTACCTATCAAAATATTGGTCGCAAATGGGCTCTCTTTGCATAGATTTACAATTTAAATTCGCGTTCATTATAAAGACATTTACGATAAACTAAAAATCGGAAATTATTCCGCGAGATAATAAAGATAAATTGGTTTCATTAAATCAGATTAAGTTTTGATTAAATTTTGAATTACATTGGTACATAACTTAATTAGCCAATGAATATTTTACGGCTAAATTATTTCGGTAATACAATCAATGTTTGGAACTTATTTCAAGTACACAGTAAACAAGCTTAGGTACAATTGCGTCCAGCGTAAAATTGCTCACGTTTCAGTTTCCAAAAGAATTCCAGAACCGGTTAAACTTTGTTCGTTTGCGCATCCAATTAAAGATGAAGTTTAAAATAGGATGAAAACAATCTTGACAAATAACTTCATTTTTAATTTAAGATATCAGTTGAATTTCTTGTTAAAGCAAAGTTTTGTGGCTGGTTGAGACACTTTGAAGTTATAAGACCTTCATCAAACATTGATGGAATATTTTATACCGGAAACAGAGCAAACCTCTGAACTTTGTATACATAGTATAACGATTACTTCATAAATTCGCACGAAATCGATCGTAAATTTGCACGATTCGAAACAGATATTTCGTACCAGATTTATCACATTTGAAGTGTTGTATAAATTACGGTCTTGACGGTTAATTATTTATACTTACCTTATACACAGTAATCATGAATAATTTCGAACGGAATTACACGTTTTTATCCTACTTATATAAATTAAATCATACCTTGCAACTCCGTTCTGAAGAATCACATTCCCTGAATGTAAATGGCCGTATGGAGGAAATCCTCGATCTCTTAAAAATAATAACGCTTCCAAAATTTGACGTCCAAGCCGCTGTATCTGGGATATGGGTAATCCGGGACATTTGCGCCCATACTTGTGCGACCAATCGTCCTAAATTCAAAATTTATTTATTTCATTAATTATTATTAACAATGTGTGAAAGCTCTAGCACCAAAACAGTTGAAAATAAAATAAAGAAACCTTAAACTTAAGACATATTGGGAATGCTTAATTTATGTGGTGTATCCATGATTCACAAAAAAAAAATTATATATATATATATTAAAAAATCGCCACTCGTCAAATTATTCAATTAGACAAATGGATTAATAGGGCGTGGACTGTATACGGTATATGATATGGGCACAGTGTACCCACAAGTTAACCAAGTATTAAAGAGATAAATTTTTTATACTTTAATGCAAGTAAATAAAACTAATTACTATTTAATAGTTTATCGATCACAGACAGTTGAAAATAATTATTGAGCAATCTGTATAATGATAATTAATTTATTGTTAAATCTCAAACGAAAGTTTTCCATAAATAAACTACTTTTATCTCTATCGAATGCATTAACTGTCCATTAAAATATTAATTGTATAAACAACACGCAAAACTATTATATAAAGCAACGACACCTATATAAAAATAACAATTTATATAATTAGTTCCAGTAAAATGGGACCCAAAATCACATTCGTGTTGCTACTTAATTTAGCTGCAGTATTTGCTGCTTTTCGTAAGTTTAATTTTTATATTTATGTATATATCGTTTATTGTTATATATTGATTTACAGCAAGTTATTTGACAAGATGTGGAAAAGATGAAACGGATTTAAACGCTTGCGTTTTAAAACGGGCCCAGGAAGGCTTTCTTAAAGTCATAAATGGTAAGTTTGCAATTTTACAATGAATATTTTTAAATTTAAAATATGTACTTAATTCTGTTTATCTAATAGGCGACCCAGAACTAGGAATACCAAGTTATCTTCCTCTTAAATATACACCAAAAAAACATTTGGGGGGCGGCGGATTAAAATTCGATATAGAAAATTTACAAGTTACAAATATTAACAGCAGCACTGTTACAGATGCAAAGTAAGAAATACACATTTATTATGTTTTACTTTGCTTATTATGTTTTACTTTATACGTTATGTATAAAAGAGATGATTATAATCCCAAAATTCTAGATGGGATTTGGCTAGTCGAAAAGTGTACCTTTACTTTAAATTTGACAATATTGGGTGGAAATTTGGATTAGATCTTAAAGGCAAATTTATGGATAAAGATGTTGCTGCTGTAGGCCATGGCACAAAAACATTTAGTAAGAATTATTATTTATAAAAATGAGAATATTTAAAATTCCGTATAATCATTTATAGTAAATGGTTGGTATTCGTACGAGATGCAATATGAACCAAACACAGTTGACGGAGTCGTGTATCCGAAAGTGAAACATGCCAAAGCCGATTATGACGCTGAGACGGTTTTGTACTCTTTTGAGAATTTGGATGAAGGTAACCATTTATTTTTCCGCCAATTTTAGCAATATTTGAAAATGACAGGTTTTACTGCGTCAAGTATAGTTTAGGGTTGGAAATTATTTGTCAACACGGATACAAATATATTAATTTCTATACATTTTCCAGCAACCAATCGTTACTTGAACAAACATCAGAAGCAATTCGATAGGATTTTACATAGACAAATTGACGATTTCATCCATGAAAATATTACACCTGCATTTGAGGGCGTTTTCAAAGTTACTCCAATTGATGAGCTATTTGTATAAATGTATAAATTACAAATGTATATAAATGTAACTTGTAATAAAAAATGAGTTTAAAAATATCTCATATCACTAATTAATAATTGGCAAAAATTCCCCGCTCAAGAAAATTAAACAACAAATATTTTTAGCTCGCCGAAGTATCAAAGAAGCTAAAGCATTCGTGTGTCTGTAGCATTCTCGGATCAAATAACAAAATAGTCATATGACACCGGTTATACTTAACGTATAAGAAAGTCTTGTGCTGGCCACAACTGATTTTTCCTAATCATTTTTATAGATTAATATAATTAAGGGTCACCATATATCGATATGAAATAATCCTACAATTAATTAGTTTATGTTTACAATTTATTTAAATGAGCGTAATTTTTTCGTTTTTAAATCTGTTGTGAAACCGAAACAACAATTTTTTTCTTCACAAGCATAAATGTTATATATATAAGATAAACTTTTTATACAGAAATAAACTACCGAAAAACATAATAAAAAACTATTTTAATCAGTAATTGTGTTCCAACTATATAAACTTCATCATATTAAAACTAACGTTAAAGATTATCCATCAACAGAATGGGAACTCGAACAGCTTTCCTAGTGCTCCTAAACTTAGTTGCAGTATTTGCAGCTTTTCGTAAGTTGAAATTCTATTTCTTTAATACATTGTTAATCGTTTATTGAAATTTAGCAACACAATTAACAAGATGTAAAAAAGATGACGCCGCTTTCAATGATTGTATTTTACAATCGGCCCAAGATGGATTTTTATATGTTTTAAATGGTAAGATATATTTAAAAATTATTGCGTAACCAAAATCTAAGAATATAATTTAATCAGGTGACAAAGATCTTGGAATTAAAAGTTTTAACCCGTTTGTATATCCAAGTAAAAGGAATTTGGGAATATTTCTTTTCAAATTTGATGTAAAAGATGTCATAGTTACCCACCTCGATACTACCACAGTTACAGAAGCTACGTACGTATTTAACAATTGTTTGTCCCACTCATCCAATACACAACTGATACACAGTAGTCTTGAAAATACTGATTTGAAATAAGCGTATTAATAAGCTTAGGTACAACGCACCCACCAGCTCACCTTATAAGTAAAATTTTGGTTCGAGAATGCTACAGACACACGATTGCTTTAGCTCGTACTTCGTACGGTAGTTTTAATTTATGTATATATGTTTTAGGTGGGATATAAAAAATAAGAAAGTGCATATTCACTGTAAATTTGATAAAATTCGGTGGGATTTCGACGTGGAAACTAGCGGCTTATTTATAGGCAGTAGTCTTAACGGGGCAGGAAGAGCATCAAAGACTTACAGTAAGAACAAATAATTCATAAATTCGTTCAATATTCATTATATTTGTTTGCAGTAAACGGCTGGTATTCATACGACATGCATTATGAAACAACTAAAGTAAACGGGGTTTTATATCCGAAAATAAAATCTGCTAAAGCCAATTATGATTACGAGAATACTGAATACACCTTTTCTTATTTAGACGACAGTAAGTACAATCTTCTCATCATTTAAATTAAACCGTATTTTAATAAGAATAATGTACAGTTTCTAGTTAATATGTTTTTTTTTATTTACAGGAGTAACTCGTTTAATAAATAAAAATTCGAAGCAGTTCACTAATATATTACATAAACAAGTTGATCTTTTTATATCTGACAATATTTCCCCGGTATTCGAAGCTATTTTCAAAGTAACACCAATTGACGAACTATTTTTATGATTTAGGAAACACATTTACTGTTAACGTATTGTTACATTTGTAAAACGAAAAATTGTTATTGTATTTGTTCCTTATTATAAATATAATAAATTAATTGTTGTTTTATTACCCAATATATATATATATATATATATATATATATATATATATATATATATATATATATATATATATATATATATATATATATATATAATTAATTTGGAAATGAATCCTAAGTTTTACACAGAAATGGAGGTTGTGCAGCGATTTATAAAGGTACTGTAAAGGTAATAATGGAAAGGTAGTGTAAAGGTAGCGTATAGAAAAATGTGTTTTACTTTACCTGCCAAGCACTGCCGTATATCAGGTCTTTCAGACTCCCCTCGGTGTGGAAAGGCATCACAAGAATCGCATGGCTTTCCCCACCCTCATCCAGTGAGCTATCAGATTCGGTGAATTCGAAGTCTAACACCGGGTAAATATAAGGGTGTTGCAGATTTTGGAATAACTCGATTATGATGTCCCGTGTGTCCTTAACAATATAAAAATAAACACGCATTTATTACATAAATTATTTAAACACATGGATTGGTGAAAGGTGTATATGATTTGGGCACGTAGGGCTCACTAGTTAACCTAGTATCTGAATAATTATAGAAAATTTAATTCGTATAGAAAAGTAACGATCCTGTGATATTTTATGGGCACCGGAAGTACCTGGATAAAAACGAATATCTATCACAGAATAGTTCAAACTGTCACGGTATTTCTCAATCTCGCTTTTTCTCTCGTCTCCAGAGACGATGTACAATAAAATAAATGAAACTAAACTCGGTTCAGTTGAAAGTGCACCTACGTAGAAGATTAATGTCACACAAGGACTATTCTAAAATGTCAGGGGAATAAATAAAATGTTTTTTTCTGACAAAGCTATACTAGAAACTTTTAGAAAAAGCGGTCTCTTTCAATTGTAGTTAAGTTTAAAATGTGGTAATATAGTAATAAGATGCAAATTAGAGGAAATAGTGACTGGTTTTATTATTTAACATAGTAACGGTAACTATGATTATATTGTTTTATCGGTTAATTACCAATGCATGTATATAAAAATGTGGTATTTTGTATGTGAGAATATAACGTTTTCAAAAATAAATCATATGCATATAGTATAATATAATAGACAATAATGAATATATAAGGCCGTCAGAATTTGAATGAAAAATTCATTCGTTATAGTGAGAGAAAACAGAGCAGATAGTCGTTGGGGGAGAAACGTAATGCTTTGTAGTCACGCAAGCCACAGACAGCGGAGCATATACCTCCAAGGCGGAAGACTCGAGAACGCGATGAAAAAAAAAAAAAAAGAATAAAAATGATTACGTATTCGCGAAACCGCACATTCTATCATGTGGTAAGTCGTAGAGAATACGCGATATGCTTCATATTTCTGAAGCTGTAGATATAAATGATAGTATTCACACACCTGCTTTGTTCTCACAAAACGATTCACTTCGCTTGACAATTTTTCATTCTCCCCAAATACATTAACACTGAGCAAAACCAGGCCAAGTGTGGCCCTCACTCGACTTTCCTATACGTTTTTTTTTAATTCGTCCTACGTTTGCCATAAAATAATACCTAAATGTCTTTACGTAATTTACATAAATCAAAAATGCATGTGAGAAAAATCCCAGAAGGTATTCACATTATTCATAGTTTGGTTTACTAAATTATATTTATAATAGTCAAACTATTATTTATTCATGTGTTATCTTAGATATGTGACCATAGAAAACAAGTGTATCTATACATTATTTGTGTTTGCTATTGTTCAGAAGTGGGATAAGATCGAACAGTTCTCGCTTACCTGATTGCAGTCAATGGGGCAGGCAACACAAGTAGGCACAAGGCTCAAAAGTCGATCGGTTTTAACAGAAACGTCCTTCACAACGAACCAGTGTTTCTCAAAACGGGAGCCGATGTCGTTCAGGTTGCGGAGCATCTCATAGCGGGGCGTCAAGCTCAAGTATCGCTGGCAAACGGACAGGGCACCCTCGCGGGCTTTACGTTCAAGTTCCAGGCGTTCGTGACTACCCGAATCAACTTCCAACGCCGAATATTGGTATCGAACTCCATGTCTGAAACGAAATTACATTACAACATTAATACTCGTGTACCAGTTTATATTTTTGGGTTGTTAAAACCCTTTTTTATTGCATTTAGCAGTTTTGTATAATCATAAATATTTGACGAGTTGACGCATGTGTCTACCCTTATGTAAATTAGTTAAGCATGTCACGTAGTATTTTTTTAGTTTTATGCGGATAAAATAATAATATATAGCTTGAGTTTGATAAAGGTCCTTGCGTATAATGGAGTTAGGTACCCTTACATGTTAAATATATTGCCGAAAGGTTCAATTTAGCTCATTTCGTGAATGATATATACATTTTTTATCGTATCAGTTCTTTGAATGCAAATTTAATCCAAATTTATACACGCAAAATATTTTTATATTACTTTCACATATAACAGTTTTTTATGGTACATAAAAGTGAAAATATTATATATATAAATATATATACACTAAGATGTATGTGTGTATATGAATGTGTAGAACGCTTTATTAGGACGGGGCCTTTTAACAGTAGCGTCACTGGTTATTTATAAAAAAAAATACTACGTTCTTGAACATCTAAATATAAAATACCAAAATCAATATATTTTATGTGAATAGTGAATACAAAAATAGAAACAGTAAGTGTATTTATAACCACTGTCACCGGTCACAGCATGTATTAGCGACAGTTTGTTGCATATCAATTCAAGTATATAATTATAAATATGAAAATACAAAAACGTGTGTTCACAAGGATAAACCGTGCAAGGGAAATGCTTTATTTATATAGTGTATCCATGATTAGGATATACATTTATAAAAAGAAATACTTGAAAATGCGCCACTCGTCAAATTATTCAAATAGATGGATCAGTGAGGAATGGACTGTGTTCTGCATATAATACGGGCACATAGTGCCCACGGTAGTAGTATATATATAGATATATATATTTCACTCCATTGAGTAATATTTTTGGGATGGAAGCCAAATTTAAATGTATTTATATTAAGAGTAGTAAAATATTAAAGCATATTTATATATTTAGTAGATAAATCTTTGGCAGAACGAATAGCTTAATGTCAATCCTTTGAAGTGTGCATTTAGACATATCATAAACATTTTAAAATGTATCTTTAAGATATGTTCAAACGAGATACTGTATCGAATTAACAATTAAAACCGTTAAGCTATGTATACTTTGGTAATTAATACAAAATAAACGGATTCATTTCAATTAAAATAAAACAGTATTAAGGAGGCTCCAAATTTTTGGGCCCTATAACTCGGGAAGTATACGAGCGATTGGATTTAAACTGCGAATGGATTCAAATGGGATGATAAATAATATGTGTAGCAAATTTGGTGTAAATTGCTCTGGTATCTTCAGAGTAGAGGGCACAAATTTGGTCTTACGAGCGACCGAGTATATGCGTTATATATATTTTTGGATTCAGGGCGACGAGACAAACACTTTTTGTTAAGGACTTTTTTTGAATTGAGAATGCTTTAGCTTTCTTGTGAAATTAATATAGAGGTTATAGAGTCTAGTAATAAACTTGTAATACGAAGCGAAAGTCATAGTCAGTTCACTTGATATATATTTGTGGAAGCGCCAACTATTAATAAGATAAAACTACTTCAGACATATTTCGAAATTGCAACTGACATATTTCACTTTTATCTGACATCTGTGTAGCTTATATATATTTGTTAGTTTCATCTTTTATAATGATACCCATCAAAATTACAACGTAATTCAAGAAAATATTTTCTTATTTTCATTTGAAATGTTTCACTCCTTAAATACTTGCTTAATTAAATTTGCGTATATTTGGGAAGGATAAACTTTGCTTAACTGAGCATAATGTCTCTATCCCTCGGGGGAACTTTCCGTTTTGTTGGGGAATTAACTAAGCACATAATTCTGCTGGGATTTAGTTACACATTTTGAAAATTAAGATCTAACAATTTGTTCTAAACTTTATTACTTAAAAAAAAACAACTATTAATTAGGACAAATCTTATTCAAGCAAAAGCGTGAATACCCAGATCCGTATCGGTTTGAATCGGAGGTTTGCGGGCTGGACTTCGGCGTGGTTCCAATCGTCCTGTGAAACAGTAGCCGGGCCAGCGAATCAATTTTGGCGGTGACGAGCGGCGTCCGTTCCGTGTCCTCGTCGTCTTTCTGCTCGGCGCTGGTTGACCGCGTCCGAAACGACACGCGTTTGTTGGCCGTCGCCACCGCCGCCGGACTCAGCTCGGCGGCTGATTGCGCCCGCCGAGTCACGCGCCGTTTCTTCCGATAACTGGATCTAGTTATCCGGAAAATTTGTTTATGATACTTTTGCCCCGAAAATGGGTCTTATAGCGAATATTGGATCGATAAGTGTTTTTAGCTCCCATTCGGTCGGTTGTCAGTATATCAATAAAGAATGAACTGTATGTGATATGGGCCCACGGGCTAACGTAGTACATTATATTGTTAGAGTCAAAATTTATATTATTATTTTTATATTGATGAAGAATGAACTATATAGGATATGGTTTATTTTTATTATTATTGCCCATTTGATTGATTTTCAAGTTTGCTTTTCAATATTTTATTTCGTTTTTCAATAAACACGATTGAACCAGTTTTTCTATTACGATTCAATGCCAATGTTTGAACAGACGACTAAAGGTCACAGATATTGGATAAATTTCATTTTCTTTTATTTACTGTATACCTATTTCCAGCTTTACAAACATTACATACAATTTAAAACATGTACGAGTAGTAACCATAGAAACATATCTATGCTACACCGAAATATAACATATATCTTTTATATTTATTTATTTTATAATTTTTCATGGCCTTTGGGTTAACAATATAAATAAATCTTGTAGACATAAAATATTTTTAGTAGAATTTTTGGGTGTATTAATTATTTTTATAGAGGCGCTCCAAATTTTGGGGCCCTATAACTCGGGAAGTATACGAGCGATTAAATTTAAACTGCGAGTAGATTCAAATGGGATGCCAAATAATATGTGTACCAAATTTGGTGCAAATCGCTCGGGTACCTTCAGAGGAGTAGAAAGCACAAACATTTAAGTGTATGAATTATGTTTGGTCTCAGGGCGACGAGACAAAGCAATAACACAAATAACGTATAAGTAATGTGTTTATTATTTATGTTTTGGACCGAAATCGTTTAATGCCCCGGATATCGATGCTTATGTATTTATTTACTGGCGTGATAATGTGCACCAATTTATGATCATTATGTTGTAACGTGCTGCGATATTTCATGTTGATGATAGAGAAGAGACTCCTAGAATTATTTAGGTGTCCCAAATTTCCTGCGTATTTCCATTTTCCGTTCGGATCAATTTCAGACAATAAATCAACTTGAACCTTTGAAGTCCATTTGGTTTCGGGGAAACAAATGTGGATAGTTATCGCATTTTGGTTGTTTTGTAAATGATGTTGTCGGCAAAATGAATGATTAACTGTCCAAGGTTTTGACACCATTTTCAAATATGCTTTCTCGGATTTTTAAAATAATTGCTTTAGTGTTCGGGTGTGTTTAAATAATGTTTGATCCGAGAATGCTACAGACACACGACCGATTGCTTTAGCTTCTTCGGTACTTCGTACGGCTCCGTGTTCTTAACAGGTTCAAGAACATCTGTTGTTGAATCTGGTTTGTAAAATACGTGTTTGTTTCAATAATGCAAAAGTGACGAATCCAATTTAAAATTTATTTATGCAAAGTTGCGCTGCAAATCCTTTTTCTATTAAAAAATTTAAATTTGTTTTGTTGGTTTGCTGAGGACAGTGATTTTAAATTAACATACTCAATGTAGGAGAATGTTAAGGAAGTTGAATAAGTGCAAAAATCAATGCAGACCTATCAGTTTTATTGGCTTTAAAAATCGTTTTGTATTAGTGAGTCAACGAACGATTAATTGTCTACAACAAAAACATTTTCAGGGATATTTATAGCATTTCCAAAACTTTGTTACTTTTTAGCTGTGGTACAAAAAAATTGACAGCATTTTTTATATAGATGATTTGTGATTGTCGATATATATATATTTAATAGAGATTTATTTGAAAGGTTTACCGATTATATAACACGTAAATAACAGTTACACAAACACATTTTACTTTTTTATACGTTTTGTATAAATGAAAGTATCGATCTCGACATTTTAATTAAAATATTCGTTTTACGGGTCCTTTTGTTATAGAAAAAGTGATATTTACAAAAGTTTAAGATATTATTTGTAAAAAATATGTACAAATTGGTGGAGTTGCCTTTTACCATAAATAATAGGGTAGTGTTCGTGCATTTCCGGGGACACGTGTGCACAAAAGGGTTAAAAACACAGACAAACTGATGCTTTACATTTTTGGCAAAGATCCCGGGTGCCAAGCGTAATAGATTATGACTAGGTTTACTCCCAAATACTATTGATTTTTCAACTTCTGTATTTTGTTGCTTTTTATTGTCACTAAAGTCTCTAATCTGATTTCGAAACGAAAATATTCACCTAAATTAATAAATATTGTGCAATATAACGTTTTATTTCATGTTAAAGGAGGCTTTTTATTTATTTTGTTTGCATTTTTCGATATAATGTAATAGACACCAAATACTATAGCACTTTTGTACATACTGTACAATGAGTTAAACATAATTATTTAATAAATGAAATTCAAAAATATTATATTTTATTTCGTATTAAGGGAGGTTTATTATTTTACTTTGTTTGCATTTTTCGATATGATATTGTAATAGACACTAAATACTATAGCTCTTTTGTACGCATTGTACACTAAACAATATGTATTTTGAAAAAAAAGTATATAATATTATAAATGACTAAATTCACATAATCTAGATTATTCATGCATTTTCTTTATTGATATTTAAATATATAGCAATAATAAAACAAATTACAAACTAAAAACTTTATAATTTACATACTTAATGACCGTTTTAAATTATTCAAAACTCAGAATATTATTTCTACTTATTTCAAAATAGTTAATCGAAGATGAAAAAAAAATTCATTAATAAAGAAAATTATTCTTCAAATATATATGAATACCATAAATTAAAACTGAAACCACTAAATAAAATAAAAATCGATTTACTCATTCGATAGTTATCGCAATAATAAAATTAAATGTGGAGTACCTAACCTCAATTACTACTTAAACAGTAACTATAAAGAGATTAGTGTAATTCTGTAACTCAATCTTAGACGTTAATACAAGTAACTAAAGGCTAGCTAGAACAATATCACTTAATGGTTTTATTAGAACAAAAAACACTTTCGATCCAAGAAACACTTATTTCAAACCTCGATGGCCTCTCCTGACAAAACCGGTCGTGACCGATAACATCCGGCTCTTTTTTCTCGGCCTTATCGGCACCCCGGTTCATCGTTTGATATAAATTAAACATGATACGTTTTAAAAAACACTAAAAAAAAAAATGTATTGGAAAACTTCGTTTTTGGCACTTTTCACTTAATCACAAATCGATGGCCCGTAATAAATAATAAAGAAAATAAAAGCGTATGTCTTTGTGTTATTATTGAACTGTAACGCACTCAATGATGGTTGGCTTCGTTCTGACTACTGTGAAGTTGTACTCGGTCTGACGTTGTCGATATACCGCAACACACACAATGTTTTTAAATCTTATTAAAGTTAAAGCCTAGGCGACACAAATACACGAGTACACATGCAAATATTGGTTTAAATATGGCTTCGTGTCCCCCTTTAAATACACGCACCCCTCACGCCTAGGGGAGGATAAACCGCATAAGTACTTTGTGGTGGAAATGGTTAAAAACTGCAATGTTTGCCAAATTCAGGAATACGTTGCGCGCGGAACTAATGAACTACTGTATATGTATAGCTGCGAAGTGGGTAGGAATTCTCGTACCCACAGAACTGGAGTGGCCTCCACCCGACTTTCATACAGATTCACTATATATTGCAATACTTCTTTAATTTGTTTTAAATTAATGTTACTATTGCCATTAAACCATATTAATATGTTGTAACTAGGGAAACGTAAATGTAAAATCGCTATTTTCAAAAGCGATTTTACAGGAAATGGTACATTTTTCAAAACAACATTTCAAACGAAAATTGTTAGAAATTTTAAGATCTTCAACTTTTGTAGTATTCACTTTTACTCTTACTCAAGTCATTTCTAAGATATTAAAAATATAAATATATGTGGTAATTAGGGAAACGTAAATGTAAAATCGCTATTTTCAAAAGCGATTTTACAGGAAATGATACATTTTTCGAAACAACTTTTCATACAAAAATCGTTGGAAATTTTAATATCTTCAACTTTTGTAGTATTTATTTTTCTCTTACTCAAGCCATTTCTGAGATATTAAAAATATAAATATATGTTGTAACTAGGGAAACGTAAAGGTAAAATCGCTATTTTCAAAAGCGATTTTACAAGAAATGGTACATTTTTCGAAACAATTTTTCAAACAAAAATTGCTGGAAATTTTAATATCTTCAACTTTTATAGACACACACACACAGACAAACAAACAAACAGACACATAGACAGACACACACACAGACAGAATGTGAAAATTCTGTATGAATATTGATTTAAGGAATGTTACAGACACACATTTGTATTTTTGTTTGTATATGTATACGACGAGAGTAAAAGCAATGCATTTTTCATCCTGTCTACACGTAAATTGTATCCATATAATAATAAATTTAAATTAAATGTCGAAAGTTTTTTATAGCAATAACCAAAGTTGAAGATTTGTTTGAAAAGAAAATAAATCTTTATTTTTTCTTCTATATTATTTATAGCGCAAAGAATGCGTATAAACTTTTTGAAATAAAAGACCACAAAAAGTTTACTCGTTTTTATTCTGCTGTGAGATATTTTAAAACTGTTCAGCAAACTTAAACATTACATTTCCATATTGAATGAACGCACAATATTTTCAGATAACGGCAAAGGTTCATACACTAAAGTTATGGGGGTTGCATTTTCAAAGCCTAAACGTAAATTTCGTATTTGTTTTTCACTGGAAAAATAAATATTTCAAGGGTTTTTATATATATTAAGGCCATCTTAGATAATATCGCGAAATTAGCTTATAAAAATTAAAATAAGAATTTTATTAGTCCCTAAAGAGAGTGTATATAACATCAAATGTTGTAGTGCTAAAGATTTTATTTTACGATTCCCAGTAGAAATATATCGTTACATTGCTGTGAAACCTTTACGTAATTCATTGGGTTTTGTTTGAGTTTTCGCAATTATTTGGTGTGCGTGAGCGGTTTTCTTTTGTAATCAGGGCGCACATTTGCGCCCCCTTGACAATACCTTTTTCAGGAAAGTCAATATTATCGTTAGGTGTGCTTCTACAAGAAAACAATGGGTAATCGCGGTAGTTGAATTGAAATAACAGAAATAAACCGATATTTTTGTTCGGTTCATTTCCGGTTTCAGTCCACTTCCGACTTGCTCAAAATCACAATACGATTTATTGCGATTTTGAGTAAGTAAATTGTATTCAGAATACCCTAAGACAATAGAATATAATTCACTGACTCTGACAATCCTCCCGTGAGCAAAACCCCAAGTTGCTGGATTTAAGATAGTTTATTGCTGTAAGTTTATGCTATAAATTTACAGACAATCTACAATTAAAATTAGTAATGAACATTGTTATTGCATTTAACTTATACGATATACTACTATATAGCTTATTTGCGTGACTTAATTCCCTAATATATTATTATTATTATAATATCTCTTTGTTTTAGGCCAAATTAGGATTGGATTAATTCAATATTATTTTTAGGTCGCCGTACGAAATACCGAAGAAGCTAAAGCATTCTCGGATAAATTCATATACTTAAATGTTAGTCGCTTTCTACTTCTCTGAAGGTACCGGACCGATTCACACCAAATTTGCTACACATATTATTTAGTATCCCCTCGCAGTTTAAATTCAATCGTCCGTATACTTCCCGAGTTATAGGGCCCCAAAATGTAGAGCCCCCCTTAATACTGCCCTTATAAAAATAATTAAAACACCCAAAAATTCTACTACAAATTCGAAGATATTTTATGTCTGCAAGATTTTTTCATATTGTTAACTCAAAGGCCATAAAAAAATATTAAATATTATAATTGTTTATATCTATTCGAATTGCTAACCAAAGGGCCGAGCTGGACGCATTGATGCGTTGTACGTACAGAATCTTGTTATAATGTAATAGAAAATATAAAATAATTCCCCTACAATAAGTGTAAATGTAAATAGAACAATGAATACATACATAATTTAGTGTTTATCGACATCCCATTGTCATGTAACTGGTGATTGCACTCCGTGCTGTGCGGTTAAATTAATATTTACTGTTGATTACAAAACGATTAACTTTTCATTATTTTATACACATTAAATGCTCGAAGGCGGAGGTCGCACATGCTTATCCAGTAATTACTTTATAAATATTCATTTGATCGAATGATTCTTACATTCCTTGAAGGACGTCATCGCCTATACCTAAATAAATACCCAACCACCATTTTTACACTCTTATACGAAAGTATTATTGTATCATTTACATTTGTTTCGTAGTTATACAGTTTCATTACAATGTCTATTTGGCCTACTCGCGCACTCAGTGTTGCCACTACTAGACTAGAAGGAAAATGTACGTGAACCGGTTTATCTTTCCGCTGAAAAGCACTTAAATTGTTGGAATTGAATAAGTTGCAGTAATTTTAGTGAGCGCGAAGCATAGAAGTTCGCGTTCATTGATTTTATCCATTTTATCGCACGGCTAAAAAGGGACAAAGCAGCGATTTTGTTCCGTCAAGTTTTGGAATTTTGTGTATTTCCATTGGGATGGGCAAAGGTTATTTAGCCAGAAACTTCCCTCAGTGCTCATTTATCAAACGGATCGAAGCAGGCCACTTTCAATTTGTGGCGCGGTAAACCGCGGCTGCGCAACCCAATGACTAATTACGTAGCTACGGTCTACGGAAACACATCAGGTTTCACAGACGCGTACAGACGCGTATTTCAGTGACTGGCAAACCACTTGTCAGAACTGCTAACGATCCGTGAAACAATACGACTCTACTCGCGTACCACAAAAGCAAACGTAAATTATGCCACTTCGAAACTTTCGTCTACGAATTCTACAATTTTAATTACTATAGAATTTACTAAGATATAAATTTACTTATAACGTTTGATAAAGTTTCACGTTATATAACTTTGCCATAATTAACCGAAGGATCTTTTATATTATTTAGGGCCATTAATATGTATTAAAAAAACAAATAAGCTTAGGTACAACGCACCTATGCGACCAGCTCGCCTTATAATTATATATATATATACACACATTATTGTTTAAATATAATTAGTCATAGAGAATAATAATCCCGTTTAGGGTTGAAAATTGTCCAATCACAATTCTCAGTGAAATGTAATTAAATTAAAAGTTGAACCCTTCCCGCAAATATCTATTAAATTAAATTGCCTGTGTCCCCTAATTTAATTTACATTTGTCAAAAGCCCTTTACCCTTAAATTGAAGACACGTACAATGTACAAGATGAATAGTTCTAATTTGTTCAGTTGTCGAGCAAACATATTAATATTATTTGAGGGTGAAATGTGATGCGCACATGGTTAGATAATACGGCAACCAGCTGAGTTTCGTACACTTATCACAGAGGGTACTAGCTGCGCAGTGAAGGCACTTTGCCGCGACCTGAATAGCGAATTAAGTTTCAAGATTGACCTACTTCACCAATATCACCAGAGGATATAAGGGTTAATGCTAGAAATTCTACACAATACATTTACACGTGACCTATTATCATATTGACATACCATCTGATCTAATTACACACAGAGAGAATTAAGAACATCTCAAATTAAAATAACGAACCCTTTTGCCTAAATTGTTATCGTCCCATTTGCATTTTGCGTACACAGAGAAATACAGTAAAAAAAAAAGATGCTCAAAGCAGTCAATTAAAGCAACGAGCCGACTACATTTACGTTCGCCTTGAGCTTTTGTTTGTTGTAAGAAGCGCCGTAAAACCGTAATGCTTGTCTTGTACGAAAGGAAGGTTGACAAATGAGTGTAATCTCTGAGCGTAGACAAAATGTCTGTGTGACACGAGCGACAAAGTGTGTGAGCCACTAACTAACAGACGAACAATAACTCACCTGCATTTCTTTATCCAGTAGACGGCCGCGACGCCAACGACGCCAAGGAGAACGGCAATAATCCCGATCCATCCGCCGACCTACGAAACGAACAATCCTTATTTGTCAGTCTTACTTCGAGACTTGTTGCATTTAAGAACCCCTTATATGATAATCCAATTTTAAAAGTTTTTAAAACGTAAAGCTTACATTGAAACGTAAGTCGAGTGCAGTGCACTCCACATGTGCCCCGTAAAATTGGAAATATTGACCGAGTCATAACTTATAAAAATGCCGTAATGTAACATGATTTGGGTCGAGTTCTTTTATTTCCTGCTTAGTTTCATGAGAACGTATCATATATATGTATTTACTATTATCGCCATTTTTTTTAAGCAACAACGTTGAATTAATAATGCTACATTTATGACAACCTCGACATTTCATTTGTCAAACAAATTTTCATTAAACTGAGTGGTTTTAGAGTTTGTTTTCAAACATTTATTCATGTTATATTACACCCATTTTGCTCTGTACCTATAGTCACAGTTATTATTTAAGAGTCTCGTAAAAAATGCGACATGGCATTCTATTCATATCTTTACATCACCAGTTACGTTTTAATAACATAAATGGGCACCTATCGTAATTTTAACAGATTAAAAACAAGTATTACAAATCATCTTTGATTAAAATTTACATAAAATTACAAAAAGGTCATTTTAATGATATATTAAATTATTTATAAATGCCTAAACGGATAACAAAAATCACAAAGTCTTCTATTTCCTGTACGAAAGTTACGAGATTTTTAAAACCCTAAAGAATAATTCGTGTATGTATAAAGTCCCACTAAAAACATTTAAACATTGCCGTAATTTTGTTTTTTAATCTAAAGTGGCCTACAATCGACTTAATCACTATATATGTAATATAGTTTTAATTTTACAATTGCTACGAAAGAAAACTCGGGAAAAGTAATAATAACTTTTCAAAAGCGATTTTTTGCTTGAAAAGTAAATTTTTTGAAAAAACTTTCAAACAAAAGTTGTTAAGAATTTTAATATCTTACACTTTTATAGTATTCATTTTTTCTGTAACTTGTGTCGGTAACGAGATATACACAAAATTACATGAATATACAAACACTTTTAAATGTTTTATAGCATTGGTTGTAAAGCGTTCACACACACACACACACATACACAGACGTTATTAAGAAAATAGTCAAAGTCAAAACGAATATATTTCCAATATCGTAATAATAGCTATTTCATATATTTATATTATATTACAATAGTAATAATATCAAATAAATCCGAAAAACTTACCCCGTTATGCACGTGGGCATGGGTCGGTGGCAAATTGGCACGTTCGTGCTTCATCTGTCATCCCTTAACACACTCACAACACAAAAACTACACGTCTTATTTAAACTAAAAGTAGCAAAATACACACACACAAAAAAAGTCTAACATATACGTGTCTAGTTATGTCTGTTATGATTACAACAATTAATATGTTTACATCCCAACAAAACCTTGAATGAAACTCAATATCAAAGCAATTACTGAATGATTTGGTGTACAAGTTATTGCCGGTTTGTTGCTAGCAAATGAATGAACCGAACGGAACTGACGGAATTGTAAGTGGACGGATATTCGCGTTTTTCAACGATTACCATCGGACATGAACATCACGCCTACTAGCACGCAACTGTACTGACACGAGTGTTGTGGCGTATGGCGCGCGGTGGCCCGGACACCAAGCGTCTGTTGAGGTCGATACGACGGTTGCGCGCCTATGGGGCGAATTGTCAACTTGTCAGTGCTTACTCGCTCGATAAAACAGGTAGTTATTACGCGGGAGAATTCAAACGCTTGTATGATTACTTATTTTTAAATAATAAGCGTATATGTTATAATTTTATTAAAGCTATGTGTATTAATGTTCGATTTTAAAATGTCGACTAATTATAAATACTTACCATATTCTGCAGACTATATTAAAGTACAATAACAATAATGGAATAAATCACACAAATAGTTATAACATATTTATATACAAAAAAGTCAAAATACATTTTTTTTTAAATACTTAATTTATGATATCACAAACATACATACATACATGATGAAAATGTTTATATACAAAATGAAACAAAAATATACTACAATCTACAAATAAATATAGATAAAATTACAAAATATAAAGCATAATATGGTACAGTCAAGCATCGATTATCGTTATTTTAGTAGTGTAAATCGGGCTGTAAAAATTAGTTTGGCACTTGTGAATCAAAAAATGGCACTTGTAAAAAGTCCAAAGTATCACTGGAGAGTAAAGTATATATATATATATATATATATATATATATATATATATATATATATATATATATATATATATATATATATATATATAAATATATTTTGAGAAGCACTGCGTTAGTTTAAAAATTCACGGATTAAATCCTGGAACCGGACAATAGATTGAAAAGTCTAATCCGTATTGACATGGGTTACGTTAATTTGACAAGTTATTTACAAAAAAAAAGTATTTTTAGATATTTTTCACACGTCACAATTTTAAAATCAATAGTTCGTTGTATACAAAAATATAAACTTAAATAATTTGTACAAATTATATTTTAAGGAACATTAGTTATCGATTTTATAATAAAGGCACCAATCAGTCAAATAAAATAGTCTTATTTTATTATTCGTTAGACAGAGCTAGACAAAATCAATTCCTAGATTTAAATTCCCTTTGATTTGAAATTCTGCCTATATCTGCCCTTCAGTAATATTTACAAAAATGTATAAAATTCGTTTATACAAATATGTCCTTAGGACTACTCTGTTACACAGTGGCATAGCAAAAATGGATTAAACATTTCCCTGAAAGTCTATAAAATGGTTTCACTGCCACTACGATGGTAGCTATTACCTTCTGGGCAACTGCGGTGCTTGTGGCTTCGCGACGAGTGCCTGCCGTTGACCGGTAAAGTGCTGCCGCTTCGAGTCAGAGGCTGGGCGGCCGCGGCGGAACCAGGCGCTTTCGGTGCTTGGTTATTCACGTATCGCAGAACGGGCAGCGGTTGTTGGTATTTCACTGGGGGTTGATGGTATGCTGGACGTGGTAGCAACCGACTGAGAAATTGTCGCCATGCTACCACTGTACGCGATGTCCAAACCCACATGATTGAGGTGATGCCGGCCTGTTAAGACATTCTTATAATTAATTTACAAGCTTTTGCGTTAATAGTTTCTTTTAGACTTCGCCCATGTATTAAATGTTTAGAACTGTTAATGCCACTTTAAAAAAATTATATACTAAGCCGGCCCTGTCGATAACCTGCGGAAACAGGCAACTAGATAATTTGCATAGCCTCTAATTTCAAAACGGTGATTATATAATTAAAAACCTTTTCTGAAACACCTGCCAAAATACTGACACGTTTTTTTTCATTTTTCGAAACGAACAAAACAAACCAAAAAGCGTTCGTACACTACAATCAATCAAGAAATTATGTTTTTCGAAACAATCTACAGATGGCATTCAGAAAATAATTTGCTACGCAAACATATGTTGATTTCTGCGACCACAGATATACAAACAATCGTTAAATATTCATATTTCATATTTGACTAAATTGAGTTTTGACTGAAAAGTCACCGAAGTAATATATATGTAAATTTGCGAAAAGAGCAATAAAAAAATATTAAAATATAAAAATGAGATACTTACTACGAGTGACATGAATATTCTAAGCAGGAAAATCCACAGGGCTGGGCGGCTTATCCCCGTTTGCCAGTGTTGACGGGCCCAATATTCGTACGCGTAACTCCCGACTAAACATCCCAGAGGAATTGTATACAGGACTCCTGGATAACAATAAAATATAAAAATGTAGGATTTTTGCTTGCGAAAGTTGAAAGTTATATATACACATATTTATCTTGCATAAATTATCATAAATAATGAGATTCCAACGAAAGAATTACATATTTATTTGGCAATTTATACAAATACCAAAAATAAAACAAGCTTAGGTCCAACGCACCTATGCGTTCAACCTTTTGGATAGAATAAAAAATAAATAAATCGAAGATCGTAATGCCATCTGTTGCTGGCTAGATTAGTTAATCTAGCCGGCATTAATTTAACATAATTTAGGGTTTTTGCTCTTTAAACTAAAAATATGCAAAAATGTTATAAATACAAAAAATAAAATAAAATACAAATATTATAATTTTAAATATTTTTTTAAGGCTGTGTTACCAACATGAAGAAATCTTGTGTTAAATCAAACTTTAAGTAAATGTTGGAGCCCACAGAGCTGGTTAAATGGGGTAGAAAATTGACTTACCAAAAACCCCCAATTTCAGCAGATTAGGCGGATTTTTCGTGCGAGTTCTTATCGTGTTTGTAGTGGGTGCAGTCGTCCTCAATGCGATTGTATCTTTGGGCCGTTTCGAATACAAAACACCGCCCAAAGTGAGCAGTACTACACCAACGACTAGGCATGATGTTTGCGGAACCAAAACGAGCCATAATAAAGTTTGTAGATTTTGGGAACCGACGTAGCATATTCCTGTAACAAAACAAATATGTTGTTATCGCGCTGAACTAAAATGGATTATGTTTGCTAAAACTTTCGCCCAACAAAACGAGACAAAAAAAAAACCGCCGATGCCACGTGACACAGGCATGTTGTGATGCACCACGCGTGATTGAGTCATTTGGATAACTCGTTAGGAATTTTCGGACGTGTCAAATGCATAGAATGTGCAGATATAACACCGAATTCTTATTATATTTATGCTTATGCTACTTAATGCGTCGCCATGCTCAAATATTTGAATACATATATAAAAATTATTATTAAAAAAACAAGCTTAGGTTTATTTTAATTTCGTAACTGGGAAGTCATTTAGCGCAAAGAGTGTATGTATTTCTTTAGTTCTAAGCGTTACAGAGTTGATTCCCGATTCTAACTCTTTCTAAAAGCGGTGAGTTTATGCGGAGGGCCACTAGCACTAGACGGTCGTAAATTCGTGTGGCCATTGTTCGAGATGTCGGCTATCGTCTTCGGCTGCCGTGAACAGTGAACACACGGCCCGCTAGCCGCTATATGCGGACGGCTGCTGCGACGTGTCTCGCTAACAATGTGTATACTGCCTGCCAGGGCCTGCTTACCTTGTTGTTGAATCACCACAATAGAGCCTATGCCGCGCGGACTTGCCGCCATTTATGTTTCGATATATGGCCGAACAGTGGCGTACGTGATTTACTTAAAACCCTGCAGCTTTGAAGCTTTAGAATTTTAATTCTACCATATGTATACTTTGTCTTGCCGAATTACCATTATATATATAATATATGTGAATGTATGAATGTGTGAGTAGAACGCTTTATTAATATATTTTTATGATTACTACCCGTGGCGACTGGCTTATCTAATAAGCACTTTTACTTTTGTATCTATGAATTAATATTATTTTGCAAGGAAATAAATATAAAAGTAAAAAATTAATAATAAAATCGCAAAAATGGTGGTTACGCTACTGGCTCTATACCGATTCTTTTCAGTTTCGTTTAAGTTTGCTCGAGCGAACATCGAGCTGTTTTGCATATGATGCGAGTGATGCAACACCGGTGTCTGCAGGCAAAGCAAGCGATGCCATCGTAGACAATGCGCTCGTTAATTTTAGCACAGGCAACGTTTCGACAGGAACACCGTCGCGAAATTTTCAAACAGGTACCCGAACCTTCATCTTCTTCTTCTTCTTCTGCCAACTGCCTTGCTTGTTGTGAGATAAGTTGGCTGGGGTTGTTAGCAGCACCAGCGGTACTAAACAATCGGACCGTACACATTGTTGTCGCACACGGCACATCCCATTAGCGAATAACATACATAACTTTAACGCGTGACAAAAAATATATTCACACGGGATTAAATTGCTGCTAGCTTCGAGTTATTTCAAAGTGACACATGCATCACAGATTGCGTCTAATTAATTTCCGGATTTACATATCAGCAGATTTATTTGCTTTTATAATAAGATTACATTTCTGTAAATATATTTGCATACGAGTTTTGAATTAAACTGTATTTTATCGAACCAAATAGGAATTAAGATTAGATATTACAAATACTAATCTAGACAAACAATATTTTCCAGCTTACCGGTTAATTCGTCAGCGTCGACGTTGCGTTGGACGAGAACGGTAACGGTGTGGACGGCTGGGATGCCCCAGGCGGCCAGATGCAGCCAGGAGGACAGCCCCTGGAGCCGGTCCTGCGTCCATCGGAGGCCTGCGCTCGCCATCCAGCAACCACAGGCAACGACCCACCTGCACACACACAAGAACAGAGCCCCAGTCAAATATAAATCATGTCGACAGCACAGCGCAGGGGCGGACTAGCCCATAATTATAATTAATTGCTCACCATTTAACCATATACTGGTTTTCGCTGTGTAGCGCCATTTTATGTCGAAATTTATGTTTACATATTGAAAGTTATAATTTATTTAAGTACGACCCGAATTGCCTACCTATAGTAGTAGTAGCCTTTATATATACGAGTGTCTAATAAGCGGGTTTGGATTTTTATTTTTAATCGTTTTTACATGCGATTTTATAAGTGGAGTCTCAATTCGGTGAGTTAATTATAAAGCTGGGATATTTATTTGTTTATCTTTGTAACTATTTAATTTTTTGTGTATTCAAAACAGATTATAATTGCCTGAATATGCAAAACTGTTCCCAATTACTGACTAAAAAATATCCTTCTGCTTCTCACTGTATATTAAACTTAGGTACTGCATCTACTATAGTAGTAACCATAGAAGTATATAAACTAAGCGTTCTACACATACAACCATACATTCACATAAATCTGGGTGTTCATATATACATATATGTTACGGTTCAAGCAATAAACCGTTTTATATTTATATTAACCGACCATTAATAATACCAATAAAACGGCAAAAGTGATTAATTTGTAAGAATTTATCACTTATTCCGGTAATTATTAATAATTTACAACTAATCTTCGTTAAATGTAAGAAAGAGTTGGAAAAATACTAGGAATAAACAATAATTATCGGTAAATATAATTATTACAATTTATTATTTATTTAAAAAATGTTCATTGGAATGTCGATAACAAGTGTGAGAATTCGCATATCTCAGTCTCAAAAGCAAAACATACGAAAAATGCAATATCAAACATCAGTAATTATAAATAACATGATGATATATGATTGATTGATTGATAAACAAACAAACAACGTCCAACGAACTTGCATGAGAAAAGAGTTGACGATATAACAAATAATGTACAAGTGATTTAAGGGGCAGATGAGATGGCAAACATAACCTAACATTAACAAGCATGTCTCGAAGGCGTGTCAGGAGGTGTCACGACCCACGCACACACACACACACACACACTCACTTACAAAAATATAGAAATTTATAAGTAGTTCCTTCTTATAACAACCTAGCACCGACAGTCGTTTAAAAAACATTGACAATTATTTATTGCTGTCATACACATGAGATTACTTATACCCATAGCCGTACATACCAGCTTTCTTAAATATGCTTCAACACTCAAAACAAAGTCCCTTATAACTAATATATGCGATGCGAACAGCGGCTTTTAATTATAAAAGCCTTATAGTTAACAATTTAAAAATATGGTATAGATATAAAGTCTTACAGTGAAATTATAATATTTAATATTTTTTTATGCCCTTTGGGTTAACAATATGTAAAAATCTTGTAGATATAAAATATATTAGAATCATTAGTAGAATTTTTGGGGGTTTAAATTATTTTTATAAGGGCAGTATTAAGGGGGGCTCCAAATTTTGGGGCCCTATAACTCGGGAAGTTACATCCAAGTATATAAGTTATATATATTTTTGGATTCAGGACGACGAGACAAACACTTTTTGTTAAGGACATTTTTTGATCCGAGAATGCTATAGACCGATATCGCGAATATCTTTTAATTTTGCCGTGTAGCCATTCTAGTGAACAGAATAAATCATTTAAAAGACTTGTTGGGACGCCAATGGGTTCCACGTTAAGCACCAAAGGAACAACAGAGCCAGTTTATTACACACTGTAATTCACAGGTTTTACAAATGGCCGTAAGTCTGGGGGTAAATGCACAAACGTTTTCGACGGACTAAGAAGAGAATACACCTATAAGGTATATAAGTACATTTTTTAATTGGATGCGAACACGCCTGAATGGAAATGGTAATTGGTAAACCGAATACCGAACCTACACAACAACCGCACAAATGTATTTTAGATATGCATGCAGTTGAGTTTGTGAAATATTATGCCAATGCGCTTTCTTCACTCAACGTGTATTATGTTACTTTAAACAAAAGGAATACGTGTATTGTACGATTCCAGAGAATACAACGATTTTAACAACCAGTTCCAGACTAAGAAATTACCTATTGGCATTTATGGCATTTACCTGGAACTGCGACAAGACTTATTTTTATTACACTACTCGTACAATTGATGAATTGTTTTTAAAATAATGGCAGCTCTTAAATGTTACTAGAATTATTACACTTAATGTTTAACACAAATTTTAATGTTTAATAATTTTTTATGGCGTTTGGGTTAGCAAAATGAAAAAATCTTATAGACATAAAATATCTTAGTATTTTTCGTAGAATTTTTAGATATTTAAATTATTTTTCTAAGGTATTAACTTAAGTATTAAGGGGGGCTCCAAATTTTGGAGCCCTATAACTCGAATAGTACTTATTTTACGTTATTACTGTTACATGTATGTATTAATAATTTTGCGAACAATAAATATCCAATCGTGATTAATACTGATTGACAATAACGACGTTGAGTACAAGAGACATGCCGTGGCAATTTGCTTGCCAATAAATCTATTCCGATTTTCACGCCATCAACAGCATTATAAACGAAACAAATTGTTGTTCGTATTAAAAACAAAAGCGTGATTATGACAGGCTAATATAGCGAATATTTATACATTAACTAACATGCAATTAAATTTAATAGCGTGATAAATAACAGGTTTGAGGCGCGCAGATGTTTGCAGTTTACAAATCAACGCTTGTAACAAGCTTGCCAATTAAGCGCACTGCGTCAGCGAAGCACCTAAGCTCGCTAGATACCAAGCGAACCCTAATATAACCAAATGAGAACCGGAATTATTGGAGACTTGTCGATCATTTTTCAAGATCCCAATCGCGGTTCTTGTTAAAGTAGATTGAAAGTGGCTTAACATAAAATAGGTGGGGAGAAACTAAGACAACGCTGAGTAAAAAGTGATGAGTCAACGCATCCAGGTTGTCTCCGCACTCTTTACCTCGCTTGAACGAGGTCTTGGAGGTGTGTCTTATTTTTTGTTTCTCTCGTGTGTTGCAACGTTAAAAAAGGAGGAATTTACGGACGGACTAATAAGCCATAAATCTTAAATGAAATACTTGATAATTTGAAAAAGTTTATTTAAAATGATTTATTTTTATTTCTTTTATACGTCCCAATCATTTAGTGATGATTGATTTTTGACTTGTTAGTCAATATTTTTATCTTGTGCGAAGCACAACAAATCTAAAGCATTCGGCCGTGTGTCTGTAGCCATATAAGTAATATATGCGATGCGAGCAGCGGTTCTTATGCCCTTAAAATGTTATAGATATAAGAAGTCTTTTTTGTTTCTACCAAAATTAAAATTGTTTTAAACGGGGATAGAAATAAATCATTTGGAAAGATTTTTTTTGTTCGTTATATATTTACATCTGGCTGTCAAACAGCACTTAAATCTAACTTCATAGTCATCAAAACCAAACTAAACAACGAAGTTAGTAACCTGCGTTGCTTTACTGCTTCATATTTTTTGTTGGCGCGCGATGCTATTTTAAAATCATTCTACATTAACATAGTTTGTTTAACGCCCGGTCTTTATTGATTTACAATATTTACACGTTTGTGTTTATTATTAACAGTTGGAAGGTGTCTGTACCACAGCAGCCAACGAACACATTAAATGTAATACCAGTAAAAAAAAAATACAGACACACACAGTAGCACCAGTCTACGTCGGAGGCAAAACATTTTAATGAAAAAGTGTTTGTTTTTTGGGTTTTTACATATTGTTAACCCAAAGGCTATAAAAAATTATTTAACTAAATCTGGCTTCAGAAACCTAAACCTTTCTTGTGTATCATTCAGACAGCTTTATGATTTACTGCAGTAATTTCGGGACAAAGTTGATTTGTTCTGCGTAGAATACAGAAATATCCAGAATCCTAAGAATCTACTTTATATAACGGTGTAACATTAGTCAAGGATACGTATACGTATAATAGATTTAATGTATTTTAATATCCGTGAAAACGATCGTTTTGAAACTGTTTTAAAACGATAACGACACAGGAATGAATTGTTAATTGTGAATAGAGACCACACAACGAAACACATTTTACAAAGAACATTAAGTTATATTTAACGTTGGGTATAAACAGGAATCACAAATTAAACAAAATATATATATATATATATATATATATATATATATATATATATATATATATATATATATATATACTTCATGAAATAAAGGAAACACATTTTACGGTTCAGTTATAATAAAACCAGAACGGTCGAATATTATTTCTAACTAAATATTTTACACATTGCCTAAACCATAAGAATCCGATTCGGTACTAAGAATCACTCATAGGTGAAGGAAAACCGGAACCATATTGCTATTTTTTTTTAATTGCATCGGAACGAAAAGGGTATAAGAAAGCAAAAATGTGAACATAACTAAGTTCACACCCTATATTTATAGAGGAATATTTACAGAAGCCCGATACGATAATAAACAACATATGTCGTATTGACAATCTTATATCTTCGCCGTGTTTTCTCACCATGATAAAGATAATATTTTTACAGATGTCGTAGCGACAATTTTTTTTTTTTCGTGCTTATTTACTTTTGTCTGACAATGTAGAAAGACGCATTGCTTACTGAAATCTCGAGACATGTCCTTCTGACTCAAACTGGCACCAATAAGAGTATAAAAACCTGTTTACTTAGTTAGCTATAAGTATCGTGTTTCATTTGAACAGATTACATTTCCATATTGTATTATCGACTGTCATCATCGTAAATACACGTTATCCATCCGTAATACTAGGAAAGTTGACAAACCAAAACTATCTTATTGGAAAACGAAAACCCGCATCTTTAAAGTTGTAAAAGGTTTTGTTTTTATAGTCTAATATAAATTATTTTATAGTTTCGAACGAGGTTTTGTCCACCTATAAAAGTTAAAATAACTAAAACCTGTTCAAAGATATATATAAAGCATTATTTATAGGTGCCCTAAAGTTTTTTTTACACGGCCGCCATTTTGTCAAATAACAACTATTTACACCAAATGGTGGCATACCGCGTTATCTAGGAAAGTATCAAATATTGTTTTACGATACGTATAAGTCGTATAGAGGCCACTCCTGCTTTTTATTTTGTATTCAATAAAACATATATTGTAATAAAGAAAACAATTTACCTCAAATTTTGAATGAAATACAATCTTAAAACACGTTTGCCTAACCAAAAACAACTTCTAACTTACCTTTATTATTTGAGTAATAACTGTTAGAATTTCAAATTTCGATATAGAATCATAAGATTCACCTTTGTAATGGATTAGATTTTATATTTATAGATAAATAATTATGTATGTACTAATATACAATGTGTTAGGTTATACTACAGTCGTTAACAAAACGTGGTCTGGTTTTACAAAATAATCAATATAACTTCATCTCAGCTACTACAGCAATTTTACCCAAAAATCTATGCAACTCACCTTACAATCATGCAACCCCAATGTAACGTTATTATTATGTTAGAAATTGAATTTATTTAAATGTAAACACACTGTTCTTTCTCGATGTACTATTGTTGCGTAACCAAATTTACCTATATCTTAAAACATCTAATTAAGCAAGTTTCAACGAATTTAATTAATGCATCCGTTTATTATGAATCGAACTTGTTCATATTCTCCAATGTGTTAGTGAACGAGTACAATATTGTCTTTCAAGTGTGAAACATCATTCGTAAAGGGGCTCTGCCTCAAATAAAACATTTATTCGTGAATTCTTTCGAGTAAAACTGTGTATATAAATGTAAGTATAGTTTAAATACTGCAATATTCCTTAGTAATTTGTTTATGAATAATTTCTTTTTCATCTATTAACAATTAGATTTGTTTGTAACTTTATATAGAGCATGAGTAGGCATTGTGTTAGTGAAATTTTATTAATTTGCTGGTAAATACATTGTATTTAATACAGTTTTTGTGTAATGTGTGATTAGGTTAGTAGTTTTAAGACAAGCCCCAATTCTTTAGGAATAAATTTTGTATTTAAGATTTGGAATTGATGAATATCTTAATAAAATTCATTGCTACATCGTTTCTACCAGTTATATGTTAGTTTTAAAGAGTATAAAGAGATAAATATGTAAGTAGGTCAAATCAATTATCTCATGGAATAAACACCTAAACATATTAAAAAGTCCCCAATTCATTTAGAAATTTAGCTTCGTGTAAAAAGCTTAAATTCTGGGAGAATTGTTTTTAGGCCTTGTAAAATATGGGTAATTTTTCTGTGAAGTTAGTTTTTTCTTAAAATGAATCAATTCTTTTAGAATAAGATCAGGGTAGGCCATGCCTACGTCATAAGGTTTTGTCTTGACCAGTGCGCAGCATTTAGGCTTGCGCATGATTTCGTTGAGGGCTGACGTGCATTTTGTTGCTCCGTAATTATGGTCTATACCATACATTTTAATCGCGAAATAACTGTTAAATGTCGCTTAATCTTTACCTTAAACGTTTAAACATAAAATGCGCTTAGTATTCGGGGGATTAAAGTCAATATGTAGTATTAAAGTTTCACTTAATGAAACCGTTTGCAACAAGTGTCATGGGGGCGTGCATGTTTTGGTAAGCCATTTTGGTTTACGAATTTTACATAGTTTTAAGCATTTTTCTTTAATTTTAACTTACAAGATGTTTTTATTATTAAATAACTAATCAATTTTTATTTTTATTCTTGCAGGAACAATCCAGAGTGGCCTACGTGGTGCTGGCCGAGACACCTGGACTTCTAAAACCTGGTAAGTAACTTTTCCCCCCAATTTTATTCAGACTTGGCGGCAATGGATGCCGCGCTCGCGCCTAAATTTATTAAATGTCCCCGGGTTTAATATTTTACTTAAAATAATTGTGTTCTTTTTTTAATAAATACTATTTCATGGAAAAACTGAACCGAAAGTAAAAAAATTATTAGTTTCAGTGGTTCTAAATAGTTATTCCGCATTTCATTTATGTTTAATTTCAGATAAAATTAAAATATTTTTGTTTAAAAGCATATCAATTTATTTACTAAATATGTATTACTTTTATGAACCTTAGAGCATAAAGGTGACATGTATTGAATAATTTGGAATATTTTTATTTGTTCCATAGAGCACAAATGTGCTATTGTATTTATACAAATATGATAATTTATTTAAATATAAATTACGTATTTATTAGGTAAAAAACGAGATATTGCCTGTTCAGAATTAAAATTGATTGTTTAACTTATGCAATCGAGGGTTAATTAAATCTTAAATAATTATTTTTGTATTTCTTTAATATTTTGAATTTATTTCTATTTATAAACGAGATTACATCATGAATCACTAGTAAATTTAATATTATAAAAAAGTCAGTTCAATTTATTCAATTAATCTCGACATTTCGGAAAAAACTTTTGCCATCCTCAGGAAGTTAATTCGTAAAACATAAAATATATTTTCAAGACACTTGAATTTCATCTTAATTATAGATTTTCTTTTAAAATAACTCAATTTTGTTTGATATAAGAAAAACTGTAAATAAAATGAAATGCATTTTGGAAAAAAATTATATAAAGTATAACCAATTACGTAATATTATTTTGTAAAACATTATAGCCTCCTGAGGATGACAGACGTTTTTGCCGAATACATTTAAAGTAATTTCAACATTAATTTATTTATTTAACTAAATTGTATGTTTTTTCTTTTCAGAACAGACAACTCACAGTATTCTGAGACAACTCACAGTATTCTGAAACAACTCACAGTATTCTGAAACAACTCACAGTATTCTGAGACAACTCAACAGAATTCTGAGACAACTCCACAGAATTCTGAGACAATTCAACAGAATTCTGAGACAACTTAACAGAATTCTCAGACAACTTAACAGAATTCTGAGACAACTTAACAGAATTCTGAGACAACTCAACAGTATTCTGAGACAACTCAACAGAATTCTGATATAACTCAACAGTATCCTGAGACAACAGTATCCTGAAACAACAGTATCCTGAAACAACAGTATCCTGAAACAACAGTATCCTGAGACAACAGTATCCTGAAACAACAGTATCCTGAGGCAACAGTATCCTGAAACAACAGTATCCTGAAACAACAGTATCCTGTACTCCAGGATTCTGGATAAGTTGGTAAACCGTGAGTAATTTTTGAGTATCCCCATGCACCATCTCTGTATGTCCAGCTTATGAAGAGATGTACGGTTTTAGACTTGCCTTTCGAGATTTCGTGAACATCACTCATACCTCATACACAATCAACTTGAATTTTTTTTTAAATGTTTGCACTTACAAAATCATTTCGAAAAATATATAAAAAGATTTGGTATTGCAAGTGCGATAGTTCGTTCCAATGAACGAAACCTTCAAATAATTCAAAATCATCTGAATAAATCATGCTTAAAATAAGCAAAAACAGTTTATGAAAATCTCAAAGCCCAAGTCTCTAACTGAACATCGCGAGGAGGGAGGAGGCAAAACGTTCTTTTATGCGCAGTGTTAGTTGACTTTGCTGGATGCGGTTAGTTCGCACCTCCGATAAGCGGTTGAGTGCAACGAGCCAGGAAGTGCAGCTTAGGCAACTTCCACTGCGAATAAATTAATGTCTATGGCAGTGATTTGTGGTTATTAATATTAAACTAAAGTAACTGATCAATAATTTTGATTTTTTGAATTTGCAAAACCCACTAGCCACATTTGGGTACTGGTCTGCCAACATACCTGTGCTGGTTTAGGTTGTCTGGGCATTGTGCCCAAGGCTAACCTGCCTGCACAACCATGTTGCCCAGAACTGTATCTAATTAGAACCCTTTCTGTTTTCGCGCGATTTCAAAGAGGGTTCACAATACACAGCTGGTAATACACATACAGAGCTAAATAACTGGCTAATAGTTGTTTCGAAAATGGTGCATGCCCAACCCCTAAGCTTGTTCGAAATTGTCAGCGATTTTGTGATTTATTTCAAACAGTAACAAAAATTAGAGTAACTTCCATTATTTTTGGAACACGCGCCTAGGTTCCATATATATTATTTTGGACAAGCTATTCTTCAAAATCCCTTTACAAATATATCGTTCATCATAAATATAAACAAAATAACACACAAACAAACAAACACGCGCAAAAACGACGAATTGGAAATCAGCTACCACCGTTGGGATACCCGAACCCATGTTTGTGTCCCCGGCAAAATCGCGTCTAAGCGATTTGAAGGTTACACAAACAAGGTGACTTCGATGCTTCAGTACTGCAAGACTTCCGTCGTTGGACTACCAGACTACAAGATCTTCAAAACCACACCAACATTAAAACCGCGAGCCCCGGGGCTTTCGGGTTTCCTTCAGAAACCTCAGATTAGGAAATTAACTACACTTAATTACACGAGTTACGGTTCATCTCGTTTCCAACATGATTTACACATAAAGGGAGGGTTTAAATAATCGGTTGTGTGGGTGGGATCGGGTTTGATTGTTTTATCCAAAAAACCGTATAATTCTTAAAGTCTTTAATAATTGACTGATCCGTTCTTGCGAAAGCTTCAAAGCTTGGCCGATTGGTCACTTTCCGCCCTCTGCGGGGTTGATGTTCTTTAAGGACTGCTACCCCAAAGCGGTGGATTAGTGGCCGGTTAGCTAAGTGGCGGGGTGCCCGAAATACTTGGCGGTGTTTAGTACTTGATTCTAGAAAACCAGGTTATAGTTGAAAAGTGCTGGCATCGTCTTGTACGAAGGAACTGTACAGACACGGTACACGTTGATTGACCATACCGATGGTCGTAGAATCTCGCTGGGGCCACCGAGGTGGTTACCCAACATTTACTAACTGTTCTTTCTATATTTCAGCTAATTTAAGTACACTGACACTCTACGCCTAAGTCGCTCCAGTCCTGGTTGCTGGGCGACTGCCCTTAGGGCAACCCGTGGCCACGTGGTGTGCAAGTCCGGACTTGCCACTGCACCTAACCCGTTTTCTCCTTACAGGTATCAGAACATATAACGACGAAATATTGAAGAACAAAGGTTTGACTAGTGTATAAGGAAGAAGATAAACGAAAATTGTGTTTGGTCGCACAATTTTCGGGTATCAAAATAGCTGAGTCATTTTATTAGGCAGGGCCCAACCGATTGGGAAACTTAGGCGCGAAAAAAAAAAAGAGTTATACTTGGTCGTATAACTCTTTTTATAGTTAGGTTAGGTTAGGTTAGATTAAAAAGATGAAAAATATATACTGTTATTAATAAATCTTTCGGTTTTTGAGTTTTTAGGGATCTTCCATTTTTTTTTTTGATCATCTGGATGAAGCTTACAATTGAAGAGGACAAGTCCAAATGGCTCAAGGACCAACCGGAGATACTTAGGAACATCTTATAACTCTTTTTTGTACTTAGGGTGAAATAGATGAAAAATCATCTACTAAAGAAAAATATGTTATAATATATATAGTATTATTAATAAATCTGTCGGTTTCGGAGTTTGTAGGGATCGTCCATTTGTTTGATCACCTGGATGAAGCTTGAATTCGAAGAGGACAAGTCCAAATGGCCCAAAGAATTCGAGATCGAGTACCAATCGGAGATACTTAGGCGCAAGGAGAAAGAACATCTTAGTATAATAACATTTTATGTAAAATATAGTGTAATTAATATCCTATCTTTCTGTTTCGGTTAACTTTGGTCCTCTATTGATCTTGATGTAATTGACCTATTTGATGCGCTTACCAAATCTGGAAACCATCGCCTTATTTTTGGTTAAAACAATTTTTTTTAGATCCTCTATTATTATGTAATAGACAATAACGAAAACTAACCTCAAAATATAAAGAAGAAAAACCAAATATTTAATTTGGATCTTGATGGAATAGATCTATTTGAGACGCTTACCAAATCTGGAAACTGTCGCCTCATTTTTTGTTTAAATAACTTTTTAGGTCTCCTCTATTATTATGTAATAGAAAAAAACGAAAACTAATCTCAAAATAATAAGAAGAAAAACCAAATATTTAATTTGGATCTTGATGGAATAGATCTATTTGAGACGCTTACCAAATCTGGAAACTGTCGCCTCATTTTTTGTTTAAATAACTTTTTAGGTCTCCTCTATTATTATGTAATAGAAAAAACGAAAACTAACCTCAAAATAATAAGAAGAAAAACCAAATATTTAATTTGGATCATGATGGAATAGATCTATTTGAGACGCTTACCAAATCTGGAAACTGTCGCCTCGTATTTTGTTTAAATAACTTTTTTAGGTCTCCTCTATTATTATGTGATAGAAAAAACGAAAACTAACCTCAAATATAAAGAAGAAAAACCAAATAATTAATTTTGATCTTGATGGAATAGATCTATTTGAGGCGCTTACCAAAACTAGAATCCATTGCCTCATTTTTGGGTTAAACAACTTTTTTAGGTGTTTTCTATTATTATGTGATAGAAAAAACGAAAACTAACCTCAAAATATAAAGAAGAAAAACAAAATATTCAATTTGGAGACAAAAGACATCGAGTTTGAGGTAAAGAAAAAAAAGGAGAATTAGCAAATGATCGAAAAGTCCAAATTTAATATAAATTAGGAAAAAGGACCAAGGGAAAAATATGTACAAGGTGCGTTAAAGGTATTTTTAATTAATTTAAAACAGTACCGGGCACAAGGGTTTAAAATACCTTTTTGCTCGGCCCTGTTTGGGCTGGGAACAAAAAACATATGAATTCGTCAGAAAACAAAATCTAAATACATACAACGAAACTTAATCTATAATCTTTACAAATTGTCCGGTCATTTTGGTTGTCCTAAATAATCTCAGTGTTCTGAGGGACGTAACTCAGGACACATCTCCGTTTTTCTTCACTTTCATGTGAATTTTCCTCACTTCCATGTGAGTTTTCCTCACTTCCATGTGAGTTTTTCTCACTTCCATGTGAGTTTTCCGCTACAGGGCCCTTCGTTGGATTGCCAACGAAGTCTGGTGTGTTGTGTGTAATAAGTATGAATGGGAATGATTGTGGTTTTCGTTTTGGTTCGATTATTCAGTCACAACTAAATCGTATCAGATACTTTGTAAAGATTACATTTGTAAATAAAATTTGGGTTATAAAATATATTTTGGGGTACGAATTCATAAAATAGGGGATTCAGGGTGGGGCAGGGCCCTGCCGAAGTGAAACCGACCTTGACGTGGTGGCAGGGCTTAAGCATCAATCACTATTGAAATTCATATTGATTGATGCAACTAACAGGTTTCACAATTTGTAAAATTATTTAGATTTCTGACAAAATCTTTAAAATTCAAAGATCCAAAATTTTCTCAATTATATTTTCTGATCTGTCAGGTTGTCAGAAGTTTATTTTTGTTTAGAGTGAAATGTTAATAATGGGAGTGAAACGCTTGACATGTGTCAACTTTGTTGTATGATTAATAATTTTATAATAAAATGACGTTTTGATTATGACAGATTATTCAAATATTTATTTACGTGATTATCCAGTCAGCTACACACTAATGGAAAAGATTATTATTTATTATATTCCTGTACATTGAAAGTTTCTTAATTATATTTATTAATGGTTCAAAGTCAACATTGACAGATTTCTCGTTCTCAAAATACTTATAACGTAATTAGTATAAGCTAAAGCATTCGGTCGTGTCTCTGTAGCATTCTCGGATCAAAAAATGTCCTTAACAAAAACTGTTTGTCTCGTCGCCCTAAATCCAAAATTTCAAAATTTTAGATATTTCATTAAAAAAAAACTATTATTTTTATATCTTTTAAAAAATGTAAGGGTATAGTTTTAATTTCTCAATTTCTAAATAAAAATGTACACTTTTATATTTGTTTTTTTTTCAACCCTATATACTAAATTGTTTCACAATTTTATATATTTCATAAAAAAAAATAGTTTTACAATCGTTTTTATATCTTTTAAAAAATGTAAGGTTTTGGTTTTAATTTTTCAATTTCACAATGATAATGTTGACTTTTATATAGTAATTTCTGTAGAAATTGACGAGGAATAGATCAAAACGTTAAATTCCATTGTAATAATAATCAGTTTCACATCGAATTCCCTACAGTTAGTTTCCCTCTGCCTCTGCAATGCGGCGAAACAAATAATCAAACATTGAAATCTAGCATGCGGTCTGTGTATAGTGTGTATCTATACTTATTTTATAATGGGTTATTCGCGTTGAAATTTATTTCCAGTTGAACAACTAGAGCCAGTGTATATCAACGCCATAAAACATCGTGATCGCGTTTTAAATAGATTTGCATAGAAAACGAAAGCAGGCATGCTGGTAAAACCAGTGCCGTTCGTGACGATGCTAATAACAATAATAATAATAAAATAAAAACCCTTTAATGGTTTTTAGCTCGCCAAAGTACGAGCTAAAGCAATCGTGTGAGACCAAACATATAATTCATATACGTAAATGTTAGTCGTGTCCTCTGAAGGTACCGGAGCGATTTACACCAAATTTGCTACATATATTATTTAGCATCCTATTTGTATCCGTTCGCAATTTAAATCCAATCGCTTGTATACTTCCCGAGTTATAGGGCACTCAAATTTAGAACCCCCTTATAAAAATAATTTAAACACCCAAAAATTCTACTAAACATTCTAAGATATTTTATGTCTACAAGATTTTTACATAATTCCATAAAAAATTATAATTAATTAAAAAATAATAAGCAATATGTGCGGCCGTATTTGGGGCCCAATTTTGTGGGGGGCCAGTTTGTGTATGAGGGGGGGCGTGGTCGCGTGAGCAGTGGTAAGGGGTGCCGCGAGGAGGCGGTGCTCTGTTTGTTTTGTGCTCGGCCCTCAGGCACCCTATAATCACTGACATTTTACAGGAATTTAATTTTCATCGTCATTAAAATGCGAGATTTAGAGAAAGATGAAACGAACAAATAAACCAAGTAAAATGCTGGTAAATATACACATAGGACACAACCTGATCTCATGATGCTTCATAATTGCTTTTTCGTGAAGTCGTTCGTTCTTCTTTCATGTCTTGTTAACTTGATCGAGAAGAAAACGATGTTTGATTTTTTTCCGCGTTGTACTCTGTTGTTAATCTCTGCTTAACTTTTTTCTTCTTGTTTTTATTGAAACATTAACGTACTATAAATAGATATATACTTTTTAAAAACGAATTTATAATTGGACTGTAATTTTAGACGAGTTGACAAATTGTTACATTTTTTTTAACTCTGATCAAAATATTTCCGTAACAAAAAATGTTTGTCTCGTCGCCCTGAATCCAAAAATATAACTTATATACTTGGCTGATAGGTTAGGTTAGGAAGGTACCCAAGCGATTTGAACCAAATTTGCTACACATATTCTTTAACATCCCAAAAACATCCATTCACAGTTTAAATTTAATTGAACGTCTACTTCCCGAGTTATAGGGCCCCAAAATTTAAAGCCCCCCCTTAATACTGCCCTTATAAAAATAATTAATACACCAAAAATTCTACAATAAAATCTAAGATATTTTACATCTATAAAATTTCTTCGTATTGTAAACCCAAAAGGCCATAAAAAATATTAAATATAATCATTATAAATTTTAAAACACCATTTTTTTTTTTTTTTTCGTATATAATTATCTAAAATGAGTACATATTCCCGCTAATTGTCCTTATTATCTTAAAACTAACAAGCCTACGTTAATTACTCCACAAATTTTCTTAAATTGTAGCCAATTTACGTGGTTATATCGTTATTATAATTTTAGCCGCGATATTTTGTCTTAAAAACAAACAAAAAATACATAAGTTAATTTTATATATATATATATATATATATATATATACAATTTCATCTGTGAGAAGTATACTGTATATGATATGGGCATATGTTCATCGGTTCATTTAGTATTTAAATATAAATATTTTACAGTCGTCAAATGTGTTAATTAGATATTTAGATCTCTGAGCTAGACTGTATTTTGTATATGATTTGGGCACATGGTTCCCACGGGTGAACCTATTATGAGTCGATTGTATTATATTTAAAAGCCAAATTTGCTTTTAAATCTTTAATTGGCGTATTAAATAAATGAACTGTTTATGATTAGGGCACATGTTGCCTATCGGTTCATTTGGTATTAAAGTATTTTAAATATATTTATTTTAGGTATAAATGCATTAAAGTAATTAATTAACAGCATATGACATGTTAGCATCGAATACATTCATTAGAAGAGCGATAATAAAATGTAAATGATTCAAATTTTTGAAATAACCATCCTGTCACCTAACATCAGCGTATCATTAATTTGTAATAAAAAAGGAGGCGTAAATACCGGAGCCTTAATCCTCTATGGGAGTGTGGGCGCCTCTTTGCTATGTATACATCCTGCAGGCATCCAACATCAACCATGATACTATTTGTTTTTGAAGCCTTATAATTTATTCAATTAGTGTAGTCGCGCTGCTAACCTGTTTACTATTAATTTATTTATTCTTCATATGGTGGCCAATAATTATGATTGCTTCTTTTGCCCCTTTTTTCTTTTACGCATGCGTAATTAGCATAAAGTAAACATTTTGAAAGCTGACAGACACTCATAACAGGTCCTGGATTCTTATTATGCATATAAAATACGTTGACTAGCTGTAGCATCGGTGCACACTACTTATAAAGCGGGTTGCCAGAGTGGCCTACACTCGACTTTTACTCAATTTTTTGTGCTATCTTTGTGCTCCTATGTACTTTGTGCTCCTATGTACTTTGTGCTCCTATACGCTTTGTGCTCCTATACGCTTTGTGCTCCTATACGCTTTGTGCTCCTATACGCTTTGTGCTCCTATACGCTTTGTGCTCCTATATGCTTTGTGCTTCTATATGCTTTGTGCTCCTATATGCTTTGTGCTCCTATGTGCTTTGTGCTCCTATGTGCTATCTTTGTGCTCCTATGTGCTATCTTTGTGCTCCTTTGTGCTAATATGTGCCGAAAACCATTTTTCAAAAAGAGATCAGCATTAGTGTTTTGGAAGTGGCTTAAAATGTATATATACTATAAAATATGATGAAAATGGTGCCACTCGATTGAAATTTGGGCGGATACTAAATCATATCGTCAAGAAGTTATAGTTAGAGGGATAGTGGAGAGTTGATGTATATACGCCTACAGGCACAAAGTTCGAAGAACGTTCTTCCACGCACACAAGAAAGCTGGCTGGTGGCTGTTGCCTGTGCGGAGATCTAATCGCAAGGTAACCACGAACCTCATCATACAAAACCTTGTTCACACAACACAACACAACAACAACCACCACCAAACCAAACGCCGCGCACTGTACAACACTCAAATCATATACAGCCATGTGGTTAATCTGTTCTTGGTTTAGAGGCGGGTTCTATAATATTTACCTCGTGCTCAATACACGTATTCACTCCTCTTGACGAGAAATACCTATTAAAATATATATATATATATATATGGACATTTTATTTTATCATCATTTTTATTTTTCCAATCTTTTTTATTTGTTTTACTAAGCGTTGTTTTATGTATGAAATTAATTAGAATTTATTACCGATTTAAATTGTTTTAATTAACATGTACATTCATATCATTTTATTTACTCGTAATGTTAATTGCATTATACATATAAGCACATGTTTGTTTGTGTCAATGTATGTGTAGAACGCTTTGTTTATACGCTAAATATAATCGATTCTTTAGTTTTTAAATCGTGTTTTGCGAATTTAAATTGATTTCAATGTCTCAAATTAATATTTTTCAAGAAACAATTTCTAATTATTTATGTTATGGGCACATGGTGCCCACTGGTTAACCCAGTCTAATATACGCGCTAAAATAAGTTTAACACGATCCTTGTGTTAACCACGAATAAATCCTAATATAACAATAGTTAAATTCCATTCTAAAACCGTTATTATTTATATATATACAACGTATTTTAATGTTTGTTATCTTTGTAAACAAAGTAGAAGCTCAACTAAAATTTGGTGTGTATGCATAATAATTTGTATAATGTAACTACCGCAATCTGCTGCTGTTTAAACATTGTTATTTATTTTATTTTTCGTTATAAATTAATCTGACGCTCGCTTAGGTCCGCCGATGTACGCAGCGTTGCGTTAGGCGCTGTCGGCGGGCCCAACACAATTTCTCAGTCCATAAATAATAAGCTCTGCGAGGCTGTCAGTGCCGTGTCGTGACCCTAGGGGGCATTCTACAAACGCAATGGCGGGGGGGGGGACCCACAAATTTAAATACTTTTCATGATAAAACATGAAATTATATGTTTGGTTAATGGTATTTTTTACCACGGGAGGTCTTAACATTTTTTTTTACTCGTTTAGAGTTAAATATGTTTTTAGGATACATGAATAATTTAAAGATGAATTATGATTTGATGATAATGATTTTAGAAATATAATAAATAGATATTTTGTTATTTTTAGTAAATTTGTTTTTTTATTTTCTTTTGAAATTACAATATTTCTTGTCTTGACGCCCTGAATCCATAAATATATATACTTAGTGCATGCCCAAGTTCCTCTGAAGGTACCAGAGCAATTTGAACCAAATTTGCTACACCAATTCGTTAAAGTCGCTCGCAGTTCAAATCCAATCGCCCCATTATTTAGAGCCCCCCTTAATAGTGCTCTTATATGTAATATCCACAAACATTCTTCATATTGTGAACCTAAAAGGCATCAAAAAATAATAAACATACATTTTAAAATATGCTCTACATTTTTTCTTACTATTTCAAAAAAAAAAAAAAACATAAAAATTACAAGACTTTATAAATATATAACATTTTTTTCTAATTGGGAATTGCATTTAAATTAAATTTAGGTATACGCAAAGCTGAAGGCACATGCGTACCTAAGCTTGTTTGTATTCACCATTGTTACAGATGCACCCCCAAACATTATAGCTCTTTTGTACCATTCCCTATAATAAATATATGTAAATTTACATAACTTGTAATGTATTACTATTTAAAATTATTACATTATAAATGTAAATATACATACATTTTTTTACAATGTACGACGATTTAGCAAACAAGTTTTAAATAAATTAAATCAGTTTTCTAAAACATTTAAAACTACTGCAATTGTTATTAACAATACACAAAACCAAATACACCGATTATACACAATGTCTAAGTTAGGTCCACACTAAATTTCAGTGTAATTCTAATAGGGCGAAGTATAAAAATTATATTTATAAATTATTTCTACTCCGTAAAAACTATTTTAAACTGTGTAAGACAGTGAAATTCAATACATATATACACAAACAAACATACTACAGAATACAGGTATACCTATTCTGTATGGTCTCTGGTGCATAGCTGTAGTATAAAATGTTTGATCGATTCTATTAGTACGTGTCAAACCCATGTCAAACGGAGACCGCGGCATCGTACATGTTAAAACAAACAAAATCTATAATGAAATGGAAAAATGGCACATCGAAACCCAGTCGCCTTTGAAAACACCGCCCGTTTACAAAATAACCTGATTTACAGCGATCCAATTAGTAATTACGAATCTAAACTGCAAACAGTAATCAATTCATTACTAAAATATCATAAATTTAAAAATTCGTTTTATACAACAAACATTTCAAAAATATATTAGTTTACAACCAAAAAATCCTAAAATTCTAGAAACGATGGTCATAAATAATTTTGTCCCAAAAATGTATTCTTATCTCTAAGCAAAATCATAAACCGACCCTTTTTGCCCATTAGTTATATAGTACCTAACCTTTTGTTAAAAGCCAAGGTTAACTTTCGAAAATAAAATCAAATTCTCAGTAAAGTGCTCTTAACGTTTCAATACGCGCATAATTTATGAGTGTTTCACCTGACAAATTTGTGAGGCGCTACTAAATAAATAACACCAATAATTGTTTTGTTCGCGTAATTAACATAAATTTAAATGCAATATCTGATTTGCAACACCCGTAAATCATTTATAACGCACCTGTTACTTTTCAAAGCACCAAAATACATTTGTGAGGGGTTCGTCAAAATGTATTACTTCCGCTTTTACTATGAAATTAATTCACTCGCCTCACAATCTGTCGTAATTTATCGTAGATTAACTTTAGATGTCTGGTTTAACGCCTAATTTACAGTGTTAAGTAGTTCAAGAACAAAAAATAATACTTAATAGAGTTTCTAAATTAATATTAACTATTTTGTGTGTTTTGTGAATGCTTATTAAATACTGTTTCAAATAACAGTGAACCAAATAATTAGTTTGTCTTATGATAATCAATGCTAGCGTTCACAATAAAATGTATAGAAAGTGTTAATTTGGATTGTTATTTGTAATTTATAATCTTAATTGGTAATTGGCTCGCTGTGAATGTATACAAATTATGAGTTATAGTAAAAATCTGGTGATTTAAAATCGTGTTTTTTTATTAATAATTTCTATTCTATTTTCATACTTAATCCTAGATTAAAGTTATCTGATAGATAAGCATAAGCCGTATATGTATCAATCTATCAATAATTTTAATAATATTGTCCACTAATTAAAATCAAAATGTTGTAGGATAGATAACAAAATTAATATTATACTTTAACTACTATGTATACATATTAGTTGAGTCAATGTAGCAATAAAAACTTATTTATATTTAAAACAAATTTCACCAGAGACCAAACATTTCTTATGAATATTCATACTAATGTTAGATGAAATCTAAAAATTAGTGATTGGAAAGCCTGAAACATTTTTTAAACTATAGCTAGACTGTTTTAAATGCATCTTGTATTGCGAAGCTAATATATTTCCTATGCAAATGTATTTATATGATATATGGCCCCAACTAGCAGCATATCATTAGTCTACAGTGAATATGTATCTATATTTATAACATGTACAGTATAAGAGGGTTAACGAACGTGCGCGAGTGTAGAATCTTATCAAACTTACCAAACAGACGCAGCCATCCCGAAATAATACAGTAAGAGAAACACGACGGCGCAGTTAGCGTTCCCGAATCCGTCTTCAGTGAGGAGCAGACGGCCCGTGGCACTCACGTCCGGCCTGCACGAGACAGCCGACCGCCCGGCCGCCGAGCGAACGCCCCAGCCGACGCTCACCAAACAATAACAAAGCGCCAAGAACACGAGAGGTTTCTCCGGGTAGCGACCCTTCTCAGACGAGTCAACAGCGAACGATAACAACGCAACGACCGTCGACACAAAACACAACGCGGCCCAGATCGACAACCACACTTCAGCCAGACTCTTATCAGCCACATCGAACAGGATATTTGCGTTACAAAACGGCACACACCGGCCCGATCTGTTCAAATACAAATAGTGCGTCGCCCGATAGTACCGCGAGCACGGCACCGACCCTTGCGCCGTGATCGGCTGGATCGAGGTGGCCGACAGCCCTGTCTGCATATCACTAGGTCCCTCCATGCACATATGTTTATGGTTGTTCTCGCTAGGGAACAGGGAACAGTTCAAACCATCTGGCCACGGGAAACCGAACACTTTTAAAACGGGATAACACCGCGTGTGCACTTGCTCACATAGGCCCCGACATGGCCCGATGGGGTTCATGACTTTGTCCGTACACATTGGAATGTAAACAGAACACAGGAAAAATTTTAATTGGGCACTGCAGCCGTACTCGATAAGCGGCTGGTACGTCTTCAGCATCATGAACGCGTCGTTCTGGCGTTCATGCCCGACCAGATTCGGCATACCGGTCACGTTGTACCCTAGATCCATACACATCTTCACACGTATCGGCTCACATACACGCAAACTGGGGCTAGGCTCCGCGACAGACAGCCCCAGAAACACAACAACAACAACAAACACGCGATTCATAATTGTGCGCGACGCGAACATGAAACACATAACCTCCGCGTTCGACAGCTCCGACCACAATAAAGTTTACCGCACTCCGCGGCTATGGCTAGTCGCTGCGCGGCGATCGGCGATGGGCCCACTTTCGTTTATAACAAGCTTCGACTGTGGAATGTACGAAGCGCACCGAATCCTCGGCTCGGTGTCTCTCGGTTATTATAATGAGAACCGGATTTTTCCATTTTGTTTTGCCTTATTTCTTCTTTTCTTTCATCTGCCACGCTGCAGGCAGACCGATTAGGAAATGACTAAATTCGTACCGCTAAAAACGATACTATGATTATCCGTTTCGCATCGGAAAAAAACTTGTACCTTTACATTTCTCTCTTTTTAATACATAAATAAATATATGGATTCGAATAGCAATTATCACATGCAATTATTATCACAAAACTACAACTAAAAAAATATACGTAGATTTTTATATATTCAAAATATTTTTTAGGGTCCCTCCGACATATATAATGGCAATTGAATTAGTTAAGTTATTTTTATTAAAAATGTATCAGTTGATGCGTAATTGCATAAAAAGTGTTAATTTGTTTACGTTACTAAAAATTCTTTTCTGGTGCCACAAAATGAATTTTTGAAATCACTAAATAAGAAATTAATAGGGAAACTACTTTGGATGGAAAATCGTATGCATTTCGGAGAGTAAATAAACAAGATATAATGATGTATGTTAAGTAGGTGGTTTGACAAGTCCAAGTACATCCTTGTGAATATGAATTAAAGTGGACGGATGGATGAGAGAGGGCAGTGCACTGCAGAGTACTAGTTGTGCGGAGCATCCAACATTCATGTGTTTTTTCGGATAACAAGCATATTATCTGGTACTGCATGCGTAACTGCAAATTATCGCCGATGCACTGAGCGCAAGGGAACAAGATGTAAATGAATATAATTACCACTTGTGTTAATAAACATCACGTTTATAGGCCGTAACCAAGGCGGACTAACTTGCACGCATCGCTCCAGGCGTCTTATATCGTTTATTTCATGCAGGTATATAATTTGTATGTCAACAGTCGGTACGTATCATAACTCAGCATCCTCGTTGCTTCGCTCGGTTCAAAGATTCTCTTCCCCCTTTTCCGTCGCCCCCACCCGCCCCCCAGAACATACATGTGTGCTTGTTGGCGGCGCGGCATTCTTTGTTCTAAATTACACTACACGATAGAACCAAAATATATGATATGAAATTTGTGTAAATATTGCACGGTTAACCGGCAGATAACTTGAAGAATAGAGGTTGCTATTCTTATTCTTATTCAGAATTTGAGTATAAAAATATATATGTATATAATACGATTTGTATATCTTGGGAAAGAAATCATCCTATTTTAGAAAAGGATATTTCAGCCGAAAGTGCTTCATTACTCAAAAAAGACACGAGTTAAATATGAAATTATTCTTATAAAAGTTAAAGATAATAAAATGTCAAGCATAATTTGTTTAAAAAGTTTTTTCGTAAGGCCACTTCAGATTTTTTGCCCATATATTCGAACTGAAATATTAATGTATTAGAAAATCGAGTAAAGGCCACTCCAGATTTTTTATGGGGATTGATGCCTACAAATATGGTTTTTAGTGATATTTTTTTTGTAAAAAGAATTCATTAAAATTACCTAATTTTTAAAAATTTATTTACTAATGCAATTAAGATACATTTTAAATGTAAAAAAAAACTGCCTATAAACTAAGGACTATTTTGGTGTATTTTTATTTTTCTACGACTAATAGACCCGGAGATATTTCAAAAATAGGGTACCGATGCACTCGAAATGCATCAATAAATCACTATTATGCACTTTTCTCGAGAAGCTCCAGTCCAATTTTACTGGTTTTTTTATTTTCAACTAATTATCGAATATAAAAAGATATAAACCCAAAAAATCCAACTTCCCGATTGGTTCACTTAAAAATTCTAATTGCCCTCTACTAAACAGTATCGATGATTGTAGAGCCATCTATTGATGATCTGTTTAATTTTTTCGTTTTGGCAGCCATCTTCTGGATTTATTTGGACAGATTGACAAAGTGAATATTCAAATAAATAATGTATATTTTTAATTAATTGAAAAATAAACAAATCTGTTTCAGTTCTTAAAGCTTATTTATTATGAAGTAAATTTACAAAAAATCATCTAAAGTAAAATTATTATAAGTAAAATCTGGTTTCATGTCGGATTCTTGATTAATTTGATTGTTTAAGTCGTTTTGTTTCAAACTTAAATATTCATTTTGCAACGGTTTTGCACTTTTTTCTAAAATAATTGTCGATTGGTTCGTTTCTTGGTTTATTACGGCATCAATACGTTGTGTTAACTTAGCATCAAAATGGCCATTTTTGCTTTTTGTACATTTCAAATTACTCTTTATAAGGTTGAGTTTAATTTTGTTTTGTGGAACTGTTGCATTTGCACCAAATCGATCATTTTTCACATGCGACTGGTTTAAATTACTATCTCCAATATCCATAAGTTCGTTTTTCCCAGTTTCTAATTTATCACAGTCCTTTTTACTCCTTTGTGGATCAGTAATTGGTTTATTATTCGTCGTGTTTTTAAATGAAGCTAATGGGCTCAATTTCAATAACGGATTTAACGGGTTCGTTATTTGTAGATGTTCTTTTAATCTGTGTACTTGTTCTGTACATATTTCATTTAGCATAGTTATATATTTCAAAAAACATTTTTTCTCTTCAATTAACCAATTATCGTAATGAATTGCAAGGTCTTTAAGAGTGTCTTCACTAAAATATGGAACTGTTGATACGTCCCAGGATTCAAGTTTGTTCCGTAAAGCTCTAATTGAGCACAACTCCCGTTGTGCTAATGCTGTAATGTTTAATAGTGGATGTTCCGGGTTTCTTCTCTCCAAATAATTTCTAAGTTTATATATTTCGGCTGGATATAGCGCAACGAACAAATTAATGTATTCAATTAGAAGATTTCGATGGTCAGAGTTAAGCTCCGCGAATTGTAAGCAAATTGCCTTTAAATCCCAATCGTGTAGATAAGGCATAGTTTTCCTATCCCAGCCAATAAGACTTCGTTCCGCTTTTAGGTTTAGCGAATGAAAGTTTGAAAATAAACTTTTCTCAGGAAACCATTGCTTGTATAACTCAAACATGGCCGGTTGTTCTCGTTTTGTTAATCGCATAAATAATGTTAATGTTTTTTTACCAGTGTCGTCTAAATCGTGGAAATGTTCTAACAACAATTTAACGTCTGGCAGTCGCATTAAACTCAAATCAATGCAATGTTTCAATGTTTTGTCGGTCTTATTTATTTTTTTGTATAACTCGGTGGTCATTGGTAACGTTTTTGGGTTGTCCAAATGCACCGATGGTATCAATACCTTCAGGCGACGTACTGCATTTGCTAATAACTTCAGCGTTCCTAATTGTGCATTTTCTGTATGTGTTTTAACCTAAAAAAAAAGTTTCTTCTTTATATAAAACATAATCGAAATCAAAGAAATGATGGCATTTTTTAGTTTTTGTTATTTGATAATATTTGTAATGAACACAGCAATTTACCACTATATTATTTGACATGTTGTTATTTGGTTTCCACAAGGATCAACGGATGTAACACTTAACATTGCCTATTTTTTCCTTCCTTTTTTAGTTGATCTCCCGTTTATTTCTCCTCACGTTCACTAAAGGCGCTGCAGTTGATATTAACTTGGCGGGAAACAGTATAAATTGTAGGTTGTCACAAATAGGGAATAGTATATTAAAGTAATAACTAAAATACGTTATGTACGAAAATGATACCTAAAGATTGATAAAAAATTAAGATTTTTTTGGAAATCGAGTCGGTTTTTTTCCGAAGTTGATGTTTAACGTATAAAATATCGAATTTCTTGAATATGGCAAGCATTTTAGGGATAAATTACCGAAAAAATTGTTTATGTTCGCTAATATTATTGTTTGTTAAGTTAATTAGAAACAAAATAACTAATTATTTCAATATTCTTAGAAAGGTATTCTTATAAATTATAATAAAATTGGAATAATTGTAGGAAATATAAGTTTATTCAATACATAAAAAATAATAATACTTAAAGCGGTTTTTTAACAAATACAAATTATATTATAATAATAGTATTTTCTCAGATCTATAAAATAAGAGTGACTATAAAACGGGTAAATATAAATAACATGGGCTGTACGATCACTTATGAAAATCGATTATTCATACTCTTAAATCGATATTTAAAAAACAAAAAACAAATTATATATGAATATAAACTATAATTAAAGCGGCAAGATATTTCTTGGGTAATACTTGAAATTTGTATCACACGAAAGATGAATTTTAAAATGTATTCATTTCCTCCTTTGGCTTATTCATCATCATTATTATTATTATTCATGTTTTTGTCTACAGTTTCTTCTTTTTTAATGTTGTTCACTGCAGTTTTCATAACATCATCCAACGTATATTCGTCATCCGAATCGATTTGTTCAAAATTTGTGGAATCATTTAGAAATTCCTCTAGATCGTTAAGTGCGCTGTCCGGCAACACTTTATCTTTAATTGTATAATCATACAATATAGCGTATTGATCTGGGCATTGCATTTTCAATTTTGAGATATAATCTAATAAAATACTCTTTTCATTAATGCAAAGATCATCGTAATATTTTATGAGTTTTTTAAGACTTCTAAACGATAAAGCTGGAACAGTAGTTTGGTCCCAGTCAAATAAATGTTTGATGTCTTTTCGAAGGTGATTTTTTCGTATTAGAAGTGAATCCAATGGTTCATCCAATGGTTGTATTATCTCAGCCTCAGCTTCTACCTCTAAGATAGGCTCATACAAACTGAGCAGTGTATGAGAATCATGTTTTAATTTTTTTTCAACGTTTTTCAATGTTTCCTTAATATTCGGTATATCATATTTTTGTCGTTTTTTAGGGCAAATAATACTATTATCGCCATTTTTATCCTGATCAGGATTATTCTCCTTATCCGAATCATTTTTTAATTTTATATCAGGTATAGGTTCAGGTGTAAACTTAAACAACACGGATTCATCAAAAAATTGTTTTAAAAACTCGACCCGCTTTGGCTCTGTTTTGTCGAGATGTCGCAATAATAAAATTAAATGTTCTTTTTCTTTACATTCTAATCCCGTGTAGTGTAGCAATAAATGTTTAAAATCATTATCGGTTAGTTTTGCCATAAAGTCGGGTTGTTCAGTATTTGTGTATTTTGGAACTGGCAGAGAAAGCACTGGCCGTTTAAACGTTATTTTTGAAGGTGGAAAAGTCATTTTGAAACTTATCTTTTTTCGTGTAAAGGAACTCATAGAATAACCTTAAATAAAATTACTTTATTATATTAGTTAGTTGTAAATCATATTTGAATATACAAATCTTACGTACTTTAAAGCTTATATATTATTATAAAATTATAAACAAATATATATATATATATATTTTTACCAAACTATATAACAAATTAACTTAGGACCTAAAATGGCTTATAGCACATGTGCAACTGACTCATCGTAGAAGAATTTCGCTTCGTCTTCGAGATGCAGAAATAAAAAAATTAATAAATAAGACTGCATTTTTAATCATCCTTTTATCATAAAATCCTAATACATTGTACATAGTCCAATATTAATTGGTTTTTTACATTCTTATATGTAATATATGAAAAATATAAATAAAAAAAGTGGCCTACACTCAACTTTCTTAGTAGCTTTCACTAGAAATATATATCCCAAACAAAGAAATACTCCATAGTAATAATAGGAAATTGTACCATATAGCTTATTATTTTATTACGTATAAAAAAAAAATAAGAACATTTAATTTTCTGTAGCAGTTTTCTTGTAACTGGTACATTTTTTAAACAAACTTTTCAAACAAAAGTTGTGAGAAATATTCATATCTTTCATTATGAACATCACTATTTTTGCCGTAAGTGCAGCCGTTCTAGTGATATTGGAGAAAGAATAAAGAATGCATCGAGTGTAAAATTAATGACATAGGGATTATTAAAACAGCATTTAATTAAAATGACGCCGTTTATTCACGAGCATATAAACATATGTTTAGAAATATTTACAATAAGAAATTATAAACTACATTTTGCTTTTTAATAACATGTAATAAGTAACACTAATAGTAATTTTGCCTGGAATCATATTGTTGGTATTGTTGTTGACCGGGGCCAGATCGCCCATACTGATGAGGACCACCTTGTCTAGGATTCTGCATTTGGTGTTGGTTATACGAATTCATATTATACGAATTCCCACTGTAACCAGCGTTATTTTGATCAACCGGCGGTTGATTATAGTTCATTTGTTGGTTTCCGCCGTGGTAATCATTTTGCGAATGAAACCCATCGTACCCCGTATTATACTGGCGATTATTTTGGTAGTTATATTGTCCGGGCGAATTCGCGTTCATTTGATTCGGGTGCATCGTATGCATCTGGTTTGCACTAATCGGATTCGAGTGCATTTGATTTGCACCGATCGGGTTCGAGTGCATTTGATTTACACCAATCAGGTTGGAATTGATTTGATTCCCTCCAATCGGGTTTGAATTAATTTGATTTCCTCCAATCGGGATTGAATTAATTTTATTTCCTCCAGAATACTGGGGATTAACCGGACTACCAGAATTACTTCTATGAGTAAATTGACTCTGCGCACCAATTGTCGAGATTGCTGAAGCTTGCGGGAGATTTGTTGTTACAGCTACAGGTTTCGGCGTTAAACTCGATAAACTAGTCCCTAACCCTAACAAATTTAAACCAGTGTTATTTTTATTCCCTAGTTGCCCCATTAAATTCGCTATTAACATTTTCGCATCATTCAAATTAATATTCGCTTGCTCTTTCGCTTTCTCAGTTTTCTTCGCTTCTTCCAAACGCCGATCTTCTAACTGTTTATCGTTTACGTTTTTCGATGCAGCTCTGAAAACATCCTCAAAACTATAATCTTCATCTTCGTCTGAATCTATCTTTAATTTTTCTGGCACTGGTTTAGGATTTGAAGACAACGGTTTATTCGTATCACGTTTATCTTCGTCCAGGGTTGGATTAACGCCGGCTTCTCGATTTGAAAATGGGCTAGATCTTCCAGAAGTAACTACTGGGTATACTTTTTCAGGTTCAGCAACAGTTATCGGGCCAAGTTTCACGAATTTACGAAGTCGTTCTACTCGTTCAGGTTCCTTCGCTTCTAGTTTCTTTAGATACGTGATTAAACTATGTTGTTCATCGGTTGATAAGTCTTTAAAGTTTTGTAGCAGTGTTTTCAATTCGGCATCGGATAGGCTGTCCATGGCCCCTGTGCCTGGTAAGCATGAGGTATGAGGTACCATCGAGGATGATGTTTGGAGTTGTTGTAACGCGCTAGAAATTGGCTCAGGTTTCTTTGCAGCTGCCTCTGCTGCTGCCATTGTTTGTTTTAATATACCACTGAAATCAGTTTGCTGCAACTGCAATTTTGATTAGTAAACGAAATAATAATATACGAGATGAATACTTACGTCTGGATTGCTAAGTTGTTGAACGAATGAAGCAGTTGACATCGTTTTCCCAGTTGTTTGCGACGCCTGCGCCATCCCAACAACCGCATTGATTAACTGTTCAAGTTCCGCTTGCGTCACATCCGTTTTCCCTTGCGCAACTAACGCAGTCGCAATTTGCTTAGCAATAGCCCCTTTATCAATTGTGCCTATTCCAGGTATTTTAACCGGTTCTTTATTCTTAACCGCCTGTTCCTTCTCTTTTGTCTTTTTCCGCTCATTTGCAAAATGCAATAACGACGCAATCTTTTGAATGCAACTTTTAAACGTTCGCTCCGCATTTGGTGAAACCATTCCAGCTAATAACTGCCCTTTAAGCTTCTCTTTCACGGTTTCAAAAAGAACACAATTAATCTCATTATCGAGAAGAGTTTCAGATGTATTTGCTTCCTTTTTTTCAAGTGCTAGCGCACGCGACAACATCTCTATAACTTTAGGGCCTAGAGACCCTAATTTTTCTTCTACAGCGCATAGCAACCGCAAAATTGCAACAACGTTTATTTCCTCAGCTTCCTCCTTCACAGGATACTTCGGAGATAAAGTCGCTTTACGTTTGTACTCCCGTTCTATAGGAGGTTCACGGTACGGCTTCGGTTTATAATATTCCCGCGTATATTCTGGTATGTATCGATCACGATTTTGTGATCGTTGTTCTCGCTCCCGGTTTACTCGTTCTCGTTGTGGTTCCGGCTCCCATGGACTATGCGACCGCTTCCGATCCTTAGGCGGTTCATCATCTTTTGAATCATCTATAATAATCACATCTGGTTCCATAGATTTCTCTTTTTCTTTCGTTCCAGGTGGCTCATTAGATCCAGCTTTCTTCTTACCAATTTTAAAACTAATCGGTGATGGTTCTTCCGGCAAATTTAACCGTTTTCGCAACGCATCCTTTTTCTGTTTTAAATCCGCGTCATGCATCTCTTTCATACGTTTGTTCCAGTAATCAATCCATTCTGGTTTGAAATCATGTTTAGTTGGGTCTTTGTTTTCAGATTGTAGTTCTTTGTAGCGACGATTCCAGAACTTTTTCCACTCATCTGGATACATCGGATGTTTTTCTGGGTTGCGTTCATGTTGTTCTAGTATCTTTGCCATGTCTTCTTCGATAGCGCCGGCTTGTTTCTTAAAATCGTCCCAACGGTCAGATTTCATCGGGTCTGGTTTCTCGGAGTGGCGATCTTGGTAATGTATGCGCGATCGATTGTACTCGGGACGTTGCCAAGGCAAGCGAGATGATTCAACGTTGCGAACGTTGGTTGAGTAGTATGGTGCTGGTGCGGGTGGGTATGGTTCGCGGCGGAAACGCGGCGGCGGCGACCGAGAATAGGAGCGTGATCGCCGGTAGTAACGCTTGGCGGAACGACTGCGCGAACGTGAACGCCGGATTATGTTGTCGGGGTAGCGTCGTTTTACGAAACGAGCATTTGCGCGCGGCGATGGTGATCGGGAACGCGAGGCTCGGGGACTACTTAATGATGAGCTTGAGATTGAGGATATTGATGACAGGGAGCGGCGGTCTGCTTTTGCAGCGGTTGTCTTTTTTATTTCTGAAATGATGATTTAGACTTTGGATGGATTTGTATTCTAAATGAAATGGTTTTTTGAGTGGTCAGACGTACCTGGAGCAGCTACAACTGGCGGAGACGGATCTCGTTTGGAAGGATTTCCAAGATCTTTGCAACCGGGCACTGATCCTGTTTTTCTATACTGTCTTCCTTTAAATAGTTCCTCATTCGCTTTTTTTATTTCTGCTACCGGATCTGGAAATTAAACATTACAACCATTGCCAGAATACGATCAAATATAAACTTAATACATAAGATTTTCATGATAAGGTTCTATTGGACTAGAACTAGTGATATAATAAAAATGTAACAAACCTACTGGTCCTGCCGTAAGGATTTCTTTATCAGCTAAATACTCGAACGTCTCGCCCATTCGCTCCGAAGGATGGTTATCCTTCATTACCCCATCTAAATAAATGTGTTTTTTCCTCTCGAATGTTTCCCGTTCCGCCGCTTGCGGTATCATTCTGCCGAACCGTTTCTCAATTTGTTCGCAAATTGCAGTTACGACATTTTGAACGTTACGCCGATATTGTTTAGTGTAAGGGGTCAGTGTTCGATATACGGAGGGGAAATGTTTGGTCAGATAAGTCATGCGATGGTTAAAACTAACTAAGTGCGCCATAAACGTACGTGGATCACCACGTTTGTCGCATAATAAACAAACGTATTGCGGCTCACGTTCCTCTTCCACTGCCGCCAGTTCGACCAAATATCCCAAACCTGTAATAGATTGACTGTAGCGTTTTTAATATTTTTTAAATTTATACATTATTCATATTTATGTATTTATAATCTTTAGGTCGAAAACCCTGTTGCTTTTCTTTTCTTACCTATCAAAGGTCCATTGTGAAACGCGTCTAGGGTAGCTTGGATCTCGGTGACCCCGCGAACTTCATCCTCGAATCCTGGCGGCACAGGCTCGCCCGGCGCTAGTTTCATACCAAGCGTTGATTTCGGAACGGGCGCATTGGCCCACAGATAGGCAGGATGCGCTGCCAACGCCATGTTTCCCTGATGCTTTTTGCCCATCGTATGTTTGGACAATGATCCACCCACGACCACATCGCAAACATTACATCTCCAATATTCTTTGTGGCGATCATCGATCGAATGGGTGAACACGAAATTGTAACTGCCATTTTCTAGTTTCACCTTTTTTTCTATTAACTAGAACATAGAAAACGGAATATAGAATAATTGTTTTTACTGTATGAATAAAATATGTAACATTTGTATAACAAACAAAATTTTATACTTTCATAGGGGAATTAACCATTTCTGAATAAAACTAAAATTAGCTGACCCAAAATACATTAATAGTGATGTGAATCTGTTATTAACATTAAACATTTAAGTTAGAATTAACAAATTTAAAATTCCTGACAAATTTTGTAGTTCTTTCCAACCACGAATAACTTACGTAAATATTTAAAATTGTGATACACTTATCCTTATTTACTATTATAGTTACCGCCTAAACTTACCAATCACGGTATTGGGAACGGCGAAAACATGGCAGATGAATGAAGGCAGGTAGTTATTTAACATGTTGCATAGCACTTTAGTTACAATATTGTGTATTTCTTTTATAAATAATAAATTTAGGACTTATTTACACATTTAAAGACACCTTTTAGGGTCTAATATTATTTACGTGTCTTAAATCTATAAATGCAACAAGTATTTTTTAGGACATACTACTGCCTTCATTAGGTAGTTTCTTTATTTGACACCAGACGATTTGTACTAGGACTACTTCATTTTTGCGTATTCTCACGTAGATATCCAACGAGTCGTTATAACCCGTTTTGACTTACCAGTTATTTGGATATTTAATAAAAATTAAATGTATCACGCTAACTTTTTCAGCTTTGGTATAAGACGAATAATAAAATTATGAAAATCTGCATCACTAGTAATATATAGTGGTCTAATAGCTTATTTAAGACTTAAAGCAAAAATGGAGTAATCAATCCTTAAAATAATCACTCTTTTAAACATAAATCACTTTTTTTTATCATTGTTTACACCTATTTTACACAAACCGTGTTAAACTACCAGTTTTTGTCCCATAAAATTATCGCATTCACGTGGACATATTGGTAGACAAGATACAAATTGTAACCGTAGTATAATGTTCATTTAGGATAGGGCGTGGCCCTTTTTGTTGACTAAGGCGTGTTTTTTCGACTGGAATCTTATTATTAAAAACTAGACTTGACTTCATAATAGATTTTCAAAAATATGGAATTTTGTAGGGAAATTCTATGGTTACTGTTTGTGTATCAGAGTTCGAAAAACACGCCTAAGATTGTATTAAATAATGCAACGAATTGCTTTGGGCTTGATTCTATATAATTACAAAATCACTATTTAGTGATTAGTGCTGGAAAATGGTATCGTGCTCGGACAAATCCAAATGAATACACTAAAAATCATGATGACTATATACACTAATAGATCTATTTAAGAAATGTAGCATTTCCTTTTCCACTAGATCAAATTGTGAATAAACACAATTTTTAAGAAAAATATTCCGGGTCCAAATGTGCTCACTTTTATCACTTATCACAAATAAATATCAAATTTTCGAAAAATACGTTATCTTAACACACAAGTAGTTTTATTCACCTGGTCTAAGGACAATGAAAACAAATATTTCGTACACAACCGGGAAACGCGATTAAATAATAATATATTATCAACAAATAATCACTTTATAATCAGAGATGCTTACAATAGGTCTTACAAAAATAAAGTTATAGTTTTGGGTTTATACTTACTGTTTCAAACCACACTGAAATAAATCGCACAGAACATTAAACTATTTCGACACTGAGAATAAAAGAACGTGAGTAACGTACCTCTGCTTCATCGAAATCAGGATCATTTTCATTTATAATTGATGACGATGAATCCATTGTGTAAAACACTCTAGCACTACGCGTTTCTTCGTCAAAACGTTTGACCCGTTTGATACTTAACAAAAATGAATGTGTATCAATTCTGTAAATAAAAATATAAATTAACGCATTTATAAACAAACACCCGTACTTACCAAATACGTTCTTCGTACTTACACTACGCAATTATGTGAACTTACCTGTGCATTACAACTAACAAAATTTGCAAAGTTGGACTATATATTTGATCTTACCAATCACACCATATGCACCAAACACTAAACACAACTTGTACACGTTTTGGTGTCATATTCATATGCCCAAAAGCACAAAAACAAGATGCACAATATGCATTTGTAAAATCGATGACAGCATCCACAAAATGGATATTTGCGAAACGAAATGAAATAATAGGATCAATTTATAATACTAACCCTTTAATTTTATTTTCACACTACAAATATGACAGTTTTATTAAATTTCATATAATATAAACACTTTTTTTTAAAAACAATCAACTAATCCAAGCACGTAGAAATAAATTGTTCGCCATTTGTAAAATATTGTTGTTTCTTTTGTTAGTGCCCCTTCCGAAACTCAGCAGAATGCGTTCAGTTTAAATCAATAAGTAAACTTTACCCTAAATATTTCTTTATTATATTTTAAATTAATGCTATATACACAAAGAATATTGGGAGGGCAATCACAATAATTTGTTTTATGTATAACGTATAACTAAAAATACGCGCCATTAGTGCGCGTATCTAATAGGACTTGGTGTACAGTATATGTATCTATTTACACAAAATCTTAGCTAGCCAATAGTTCTTCCGAAATTGGGCCACTGTAACCGCTAACGAATAAAATATCGAATTTCTCAAACTTTTGAGGATAAATTAGCAGTAAAATGGTTTATAATCGCTAATACTATCGAAATAATATTATTTTAGCTCTTTAAAGTCAATTAGAAACGAAATAAATGTGTAACCGGTTACTGTGATTCAAATTCGGAATACGTCTTGTTCTGTCTGTCCAATGTGCAGACAGAGCGAGAAGATTAATTTTAACCGAAACTTGCCAACCAAGGCCACCTACATTACATTAATTGTAATAGAGCGTATTTAAATTCAAATACTAAACAGGTTTACTGAAGGTAGAATAATGAATTGATAAAAGTGAAATAATGTTAAGAAAACGATGTAGTTATAGTTTAAATAAAATAAAAATGAATTTATAAAATGATTGTGAAATGTGATAGCTGTTGAAATAGAAAAATAAGTAGTGTAAATTTGAATTTTTTTCCGGAATATCCGGTTTGAACGCAAGCGTAGCGTACGCGATCCCCACCAGTTTGTTAAGCGTCTGCGCTTTTGTACTTTCATTTCCCGAGTTTACATGGATGCCGGCCGATTTGGCGGGTACAACAATAATTCCGTTAATTTTACATATGTATCAGTGATCTTTAGTGTATTATAATGGGTGATAAAGGAGACGCAGGTATGTAGTATTGAAAAATGGAGGTATCAACAGTGTTGCGACAACCTGTGTGTGTTCAAGAAGCAATGGTTGGCAAATTTGCAGAGACGTTCGACGATGCGGTCGAGGAGCGGGTGATAAACGAAGAGTATAAGATCTGGAAGAAGAACACGCCGTTTCTGTACGATCTGGTGATGACACACGCGCTCGAGTGGCCGTCGCTGACCGCCCAGTGGCTGCCGGACGTAACGCGGCCGGACGGCAAAGATCACTCGATTCACCGTTTAATTCTCGGCACACACACATCCGACGAACAAAATCACCTTTTGATTGCTAGTGTTCAGCTACCGAACGAAGATGCCCAGTTCGATGCTTCACATTATGACAATGAAAAAGGTGAATTTGGCGGTTTTGGTTCTGTCTCTGGTAAAATCGAGATTGAAATCAAGATTAACCATGAGGGTGAAGTGAACCGAGCTCGTTACATGCCACAGAATCCCTGTGTGATTGCTACGAAAACACCGTCGAGTGATGTGTTGGTGTTTGATTATACGAAACACCCGAGTAAACCGGACCCCAGCGGTAAGTCGCCCGCCCACCGGACAGATCGGCACATTGCCAATTTTTCTAAGATCGGTTGTATTATCAATGTTCTCTGAATATTGGTAACATTACTGGTGTTTCAAAAATTGGCAATTTTGCCCATCTTCACCACCAACATCGCTAATATCACCAATGTTCCCAATATTGGTCATATTACCGATGCTACAACATTCAGCGAATTCGCTCTGCGAAAAACAACGAATTTACGAATAGAAATCCTAAATTTCCATTTGAAAATTGGCATATACTGTTTTTGATATTAACTCTTCAATTTGTTGCAATTCGCATTTTGAATCGAAATCAAACAATAAATAATTATGTATGAAAGTGTTTTTTTTTTTTTGTTTGTAAGAGATTCTAATGGAAGAATTTAGGTAAAAACCAGCATTCTATACATAAATGTTTGTGCTTTTCCTTGTGTCAAATACTTTAGGTTAAGTTTCAGCGCCCAAACAAGTATATTATGTGAAAATAATATACTTTTTTGTGTGTTTGAATCCAATTAGCCTAATTATTTTGGTTAAACACATAAATAAAACAAAATTATCACGAAGATTTTGTGCTATTTATGTGCTCAAGCGGCATCTTTTGTGCACAAATGATTACATTTGGGCACAAAAGAGCACATAAGTAGCATAAATTTTCAAGTATAATATGCTATTCCTCTACGGTTCATCGATTTTGATGAAACCTTTATTGTGCCCTATTTACAGAATATTTTATTTCTTGCTTTATAGCGTTTAAATTTTATGTTTAAACGCTCTAAACGTCTGTTGTTTGTATATTGTTCCAATTTACTATTCCCAAATAAATTGATGACATATATAGTAAGTTTTAGATAGTATCTAGGTCGAGAACACGTTTTCATCATGGAAATCTTACGTACATTTTAATACAAAAATGTGCTGCTCCTCGCCCAGAGATTTTCGACCGCAGCCTTAATACAAATTTTAGTCCGTACTATCAGCATATATATTTAAAATTAACGATTTAAAAATCAATCGCAAATATCGAAATAGATTATATAGTAAAATATTTGTTTCATGCAAATATGTCTGATTTTAACGGTTTTAAACTCTCTGAAATTATTTTGTTTGTTTCTTAAGTTACAAGTTTATTCGATTCGCAAAACAGATTTAATTTTTTTTTTTAATTGTTATTTTATTTTCCTACAAAATTGCAAGACGAGAAAATGTGCGTTTGAAATCATACTAATTCGTATTAAATTTAATAATAAGTAGAATCGCTTAAAAAGCAGTACGCTTAACTTATAAATTTCGTTAATTAATTTTGTGAAAGGAATACGACATGTGACTGATCAAGAATTCGTGATTATTGGCCGATTGCACCGCTGTAACTTACATTTTAAGGTTTAAGGAATTCAGAAAAATATTATAGGTTGATTTTAAAGACCGCTGCGTTTTTTGAACGAAGCATTTAATCGAAAATGCTTCGTTCAAAAAACGCAGTTGTCCGTATATCTATGTTGGAGTGGTGCAAACGACCATGAGCCGAGCAGTGTCGTCACGTGTCGTATTCTCCAGGCCTGGTTTCGTCAAAATCCATGACCCGTCTACGTGTCACTGGAAAATTGGAAATGATAGCTTGATTATCGGTAAGTAAACCCGGATAAATTACCGTTTCCCTATCTGTAGGTGAATGCCATCCCGATTTACGTCTGCGTGGTCACCAAAAAGAAGGTTACGGTTTGTCGTGGAACCCGAACCTAAACGGGTACTTATTATCAGCGAGCGACGACCACACAATTTGCCTCTGGGACATAAACGCTACGCCAAAAGAAAACCGCATCATCGACGCCAAAACAATATTCACCGGACACACAGCAGTCGTCGAAGACGTCGCCTGGCATCTCCTCCACGAAAGCCTATTCGGCTCCGTTGCAGACGACCAAAAACTCATGATTTGGGACACAAGATGTAATAACACCAGCAAACCATCCCACACAGTAGACGCACACACTGCAGAAGTAAACTGTCTCAGTTTCAATCCCTACTCGGAATTCATCCTGGCCACCGGAAGCGCAGACAAAACAGTTGCGTTATGGGATTTACGCAACTTAAAACTAAAATTACACTCATTCGAATCGCACAAAGACGAAATATTCCAAGTCCAGTGGTCGCCGCATAACGAAACGATTTTAGCATCGTCAGGAACTGATCGGCGATTGCATGTTTGGGATTTGTCGAAGATTGGCGAAGAGCAAAGCGCGGAAGACGCTGAGGATGGCCCGCCGGAATTGTTGTTCATCCATGGGGGACATACGGCGAAGATTTCAGATTTTAGTTGGAATCCGAATGAACCGTGGGTGATTTGCTCGGTTTCGGAGGATAATATAATGCAAGTGTGGCAAATGGCGGAGAATATCTATAACGACGAAGAACCTGAAATGCCCGCTTCGGAACTGGAGCCTGTTGCTCAATAATCTATTTTTCCATTTCACCATTTCCAACTGATCTTAGTATTAAGCATTATTATTAATCGTAAAATTCGTTTTTATTTTGTCGCAATCCAATCTCGGAAATGTGATATCGAATCAACAGAACTACTAAATTCAACATAAATTTGATTAAAAATTAATTTATTTTAAAAAAAATCGGCTGTTCTCTTTATTTTTTTATCAACAATCTGTAATTAATAATAAAAATGTACAAATTTGTAGTATTTTATTGTTCATGAATCTTGGTTGATTTTAATTACGTCTACGGATTTGTAATATATTAATAAAAATGAAAATTTACAAATTTGTAATATTTTAGTTAGCGTTTAAGGTAAACGAAAGTTTGTTTTAAGGTTACATTGTTATAGTATAAGTTTTGTATATGTAACTTTAATGTTCATTCTCATTTTACCAGTAATAAAAATACTTTCTTATCTTTAAGATATAGACATATTTTTATTATTCTCAGTCTGAGAACGCTCTAGAACCAAAATTTGCGAGCGTAAAATTGTGAAACTACAAACATAAGACATGTATATGGTATAGATGCGCACCTATTTTCGATTCCCACCAGAATTATATGCATTTTTGTCCTTTTTCCAATATCTCTAGAACGGCTGCACTTATAGCAAAAATAATGATGTACATAATGAATGAGAAAAAGATTTCGCACAACTTTTGTTTGAAAAGTTTTTTCAAGAAATAGATCAGTTACGAGAAAATGCTACGGAAAATCTTAAATGTACTTATTCATAGGGATAATAAAGCAAGTAGAGAAACAATGCCAATGTTAATGCAGCCGTCACCTATAGATGGCGTGATATTGCTTCCAACTGTCAACTATAGATGTCTTAGCAAGGAACACAACCTTTAGGTTCACTATTTGAAATATATGTTATAGGTAGTAAAATATACTTCATATAATTTGAGATATTTATTAAACATGTTTTACATAAATGGGAAGATAAAATATAAATGAAATATTATTTAAAATAGTAAACACTTAAGTTAAGGTTTACACTGTTAAAATGGTTGGCCATGAACACGAATTCTATAAACACAAGTAACATCTATGTTGCCATAATTATTTAAAAGGTAAATTTCAATAAACTGGTATGGTAATGTTTCTTTTGAATTTGTTACCAAAAACGTTTGTCTTGCTGGCCCTTCAATAGAATACATAAATGTTCCTAAAGACGTGCCTAATTCGGCATTTTTATTCTCTAAACCCTAAAATTGAATAATTTAAAAAATAGTTTGGGCACAAAATATTCCTGTTAGAAAAAATATATATACAATTATCTGAAAATTCTTTGGGGCGCTTCCAATTTCTTCAGGCGTTAAGAGAATTCGAGCGGCATGTTCTACAGTTATAGCCGATATAAAAATCATATTCGACAATTTTAGGCGAATACGGCCCTGTTCCCCTTCAAACGCAAAACAGTTACCGGGATGTATATCTGGTTGTATCATCGTTCTTGGGTTGGAGTAAATTGGATAAGTAAAATATCCGAAAATTGTGTATTGAGTTTTAGTTAAATAGGGGGTTGTGAACGGGGTAGACGTTATATAAGCGCCTGTTGACTCTAACGCGTAATCTACATTTAAAAATTAATTTACCAAGAACATATTTAAACCTTTAAAATGAAAATACGTACCCCGTAAACCAAGTTTATCGGCGTCATAGACCGATAAAGCGTCTTTAATCATTTGTTGCGCTTGGTCCTCGTTTAAAATTCGCGCCTTACCGTTTGTTGACGCCCTTAGTTCGTGCACCTCCTGCTGTAGCGCTATTGTCCGCCGCTCAGTTGCCTGTTGCTTGATTTGAAGGTACATTGCCGCCTGTTGCATCTCGCGAAGTTCTTTCAACATTTTCTCGTAGATCATCGGATTAAAAGATTGTATGTAAGTCGATTCCGATTTTTGTAAATTATTTGCATCCGATGTGATAAAGTTTTGATTTAATTTCGGCCCCAAAACGTTCAAACTTGGACCTAAATAATGAACTGTTACATGTGACAGTTAACTTAATTTTGATATATTTACCGAAAGATAACCCTAATATTAGTATTATACCCGCAATAATATAAATTGAAAATGTTTTTCGATACATTTTTATAAATTCTATATATATATACATAGGTATTTTTTTCGGGGTTGTCATATTATTTATCACTTGTTGCCACGGTTCACTATTTACACTTTTTTTTTTTAAAATAACACGCGAAAGTTTTAATTAAAATCTAGTAATTAACTAATTTACACTTTTGCTTGTCAATTAAAACTTGCAAGAAGTTGTTATTACATTTTTTATATGTGACGTAGTTTCCGACAAATGACTATTGCTCATTTCACAGCCTTCTACAAGAAAATCGAGTTTTAAAAAAAATATTTTTAGATCAACGGCAGCGTTAAAATATTTAAACTAAAAATAATACTAAAATCTTATAATTAATAATCTTTACGCCATTAATTGTAATTAAATAATAAATAAATTATGTCTTTGGGTAACGAGATTATACTTGAAATTTTACAGTGGCTCAATTTTACTTTCTTATACGTTATGTATTAAAGAAAGTATACTGATCACAAACAAATCGACGCAAATATCCGTGTTGAGGGTTTCTGAATTTATTTTGTCTATTTTCTCAATAACGTCTGAGTGTATTAAAACCTTGGAATGATAATTTCATATTATTGAAAGATATTTTAACCGGAAGTGTTTTTTGCTCGTATTATAATGTATATCTCCAAAACGAGAGGAATTAGAAAGAAATTAATGATTGCAAATTTGGTATTGGGGCTTTTATGAACATATATTAATATGGGGTCTGTAAATGTTACAGACATACAACCAAAGCTCTTGCATATTATACAAGGGTATATTTATTTACGCATGTATTTAGGTCATCATATTAAAGGCAGTAGCGGCGTCAATTTTTTTTTTAAATTAAATAGTTTATTAGAATAAACAAGTACAATGCACCTATGCGTCCAGCTCGCCTTATAAGTAATATATATATATATATATATATATATATATATATATATATATATATATATGTTATATATATTTTTGGATTCAGGGCGACGAGACAAACACTTTTTGTTGGACAGTTTTTGATCGGATTATGCTACAGATACACGACCGATTGCTTCTTACAATTGATTGATGAAGGAGAATTATAAGTAAAAAAAGATTTTTTTTTTGTAATAAATAGTTTATTAGAATAAATAAGAAATATACAATGTATGCTTAACTATATTGATTGATATTGTTACTGTATGGTGAATTATATGTTGTCAAACTAGGATTATTATAATTTTGATTGTTTGGTACAAACGAAATTGCATTTTGGGCAATATCTGTAGAGGACCACCAAATTAGTATAGCCATGATTCCATCGACCACTAAAATGAGTGCACCGGGAACAAGAAAATTTTTGAAAAACGTATTACGTTTAAGTATATTTAAGAAGAAACTGAAATTTGACAAAATTTTAAATATAATCGTTGGAATGAAGCCTAATAGACCGGGAAAACCTTGAAATCCGCTGCTGAGGCCGTCGAACACATTTTGACCACTACCACCGCCATTATATCCGGCACTCCGATAATTCGATCCATAATTATCTACATCATATTCATACGTAAACGAATCACCATCAAATAACGATTCAATAATATGCGGCGCAGATATTTCAAGTTTATGCAGTATAAATTTTAATACTTTTATAAACAATTTATCGAATTTATGTACTTTCTTTACTTTATACCCTTTTTTGTCGTATTGGTCAGAATTTTGGCTATAATAATCTGCAGCCCTGATTGCACTATCTGAAACATCAAATTAACTATAATGATGACAAAACTTGCGGGACATCGATCATACCAAACCCGGTTTGCGAATCGTTACGGTAATCCGGATTCGCTTCGAATTTTTTGACTTGCTCCCTCAAAAAATTCAACCGTTGTTGCACATCAGCTAAATTCGGGTCTTCGTAATTCTCAATCGCGCGTTTCTTCCGATACTGGCCAGCAGCATGATGAGGATATTTATTAATTTTAGCGTTTAAGCCCTCCAGTACATCCCCTAGTTTCTGTATTTCCTGTTCCACATTTACCGGGTTGTTATTGTACTTGTCATAAATAGATTTGTAATTATCGTGATTTATCACGGGTTTAACGTAGAAACTTTTCTCGTTCGTTGAGTACAGCGAAATAGGATTTTTATTATTACTGTCACCAGAATACGAAATACTTTGCGCGTACTGGTGATTTAGGTTCGGATTACTGTCAACACTTTGGTACGGCACCAAGTCTTTCTTTGCAACTATATTCATATCATATATATTATAGTTCGGCTTATTTCCACTGCCGCCGTTGTAATTTGGCTGATAGTTCACATCCGTATTGATTCCATGCAAGTTGCTAATTGATCCAGATTGTTGATTATAGTTTGGTTGCGCGTTTTCATACTTTTGAACCGGTTTACTACTACTTCCTCCGTTATAAACCAAAGATTCCTGAGGCTTGATTGGTTGATACTGATGGACTGGTTGATACTGATCCTTGATTGGTTGATACTGATCTTTAATTGGTTGATACTGATCTTTCATTGGTTGATACTGATGTTTGATTGGTCCGTGGTCATTGTAGTTTGATTGAGTATTTTCATATTTTTGAACTGGTATATTATAGTTTGACTGACTCGCGGCGTTATATGAATCCTGCGATTTGATTGGTGGATAATGATCGTTAATTGGTCCACTATGAATATCTCCACGATGTACGTTGCTGGTTGGTCCAGCTGGTGGATAGTTTAATGGTTGACCAGGTCCAGGATATGGTAATGGAGCAATATTATTAAGAGGTTTGAATATCTCGCAATTACAACTTGGATTTGGACCAAAATCCGCTTCTTGTTCGAAAACTGGAGCAGGTTTTGGATTGTTACTAAACTGATTTGTTGAGGGAATTTTTCCTGGATATGGATGACTTTCAGGCTGTGTTTGCAAACAAAATGGAAGAGCAAAAATTGGAGGGTGACCAGAATGCGACTCAGGAACTACGAAGTTTGGTGCAATTTTACTGTGATCAGAATTGGGATTGTTTAAAAGATTTGATAATAAATCTTGAATTGAAGGATTTGTTTTTGAAGCCGCTTCTGATTGATCCGGGTTGGATTTATTTGGACTAAGCTCGTCAATTTTCTTTTGCAATTCGTTCAATTCCTTTTCTATTGGATTGTCACCTCGCGTTTCTGCCCCAGACATTTCCTTTATTTGTTTTTCTAGCTCGGTTAGTTTCTCCTCAACCGTAGGTTTCTCATTCAACCCTTCTTCTACTTCTTTAGTTTGTGATTTCAAATTAACTTTAGCTATTGGTACTTTTGGAACTTTTAACTTTTTCAAATCTTCCTTTAATTTTTCTAGTATTGAATCTTGCCTCTTAGGTGGTTTCGGTACATCTAAATCATCTAGATCCCGTTCAAGTTTATCTAGTTTCGATGCCATTAATTTAGGATTCGTTGGTTTCGTAATCGTGTGAAATAAATCGAGTAAAGTTTCCATTTCATGATTCTGTTTCAATGTTGGATCCTCCTTTTGTTCCAGATTCGAGCTTCTCAAGATACTCCCTCCATTTTCTTTAAGCGTTATATCACTTAATGAATCTTGTAAATGCTTCAATTCATCCAACAAACGTTTTCTTTCCTCCGATAACTCTTCCGTAACTGGTATTGGTGTTAAAATTTGACTTGGTTTCGATTGAGGTATTTTCATTTGTTTCCGTAACATTTCAATTTCTTCTTGTTGCGTTTTAATTTTCTCTTGTAGTTTATCGTAATTTTCATCGCGAAGCTTATTGACTTCCATCCGTTTTGTGAATTTCTGTACGATATCTTTAAGGTTTGAGACGTCTTTGGCGATTTTCTCTGTACTTTCCCTCGGCATAGATTCAATTTGTTTCCCAAAATGTGATAGTTCTTCGTGTTGATCTTCAGTTAAATTTGGATGTTTCGCAAAATCAGATTTGATTTTGTCTTTGGCTTGCTTTTCTTTAATTCCTTGCATTATATTGCGAAGTTTGCTGATTTCTTCCCGCATGTGAAGTAAATGGTCTAATTCTTCGTTTTCTTTCGCTTCTCCGACGGTTGGATCACTTGACGCTATTTCTGAACTACAATCCAATGGAGACGCAACTGTATCGTTAGGTGATTCAGTTTTTGGTGTTGTGTTATCTTCTTTATTAGGTATCTGGATTTGTGGTTTGTTGTCAGTTGTTGTAGGTTGTTTAGGGGCTATTATAAGTTGGTTAAAACCGGTGTTAGATTCAAGGTCAGGTACAACTTGGGTGTTTTGGTCGCGTTTCACATTAATAGGCATCGTTATAGGTACATGTGTTGCCTTTAAGTTTACATTTTCTTGGTTTTTTTGTTGCCCACTTAGATTAGGGGTAATTATATATTTTGGTTGTATTGTCTTACGACCAACTTCTTGTAAATGGGTCCTAGCTGATTTCAGTTTATTTCGAAAATTCTCCATCACCTGACTGGGGTTCTCGCTGACTCGTAAATGGTAAACCGTCCGTTCGTTGCGTTTCGCGCCATCTGTAATCGATTTTATTAAATAAACACGTTTCATATTATACAATTTTTTTTTTTTGTGGCGAACTTGCCTGTGCCATTCGCTGGTATTATTGTAACCGGATTGGTGGGAATTGTTGGCGGTTCCGTCGGCTTATTATTATTCAGTGTCGTTGCCTCGTTAGCTGCATTTTGGTTGGCTGCCACGTTGAATTGTTGCCTAACAATAGGCTCAACGGCATTTTCACTGGTTTTTGCGTTCGTTGTAATTGATTTACATGTTGCGAATTGTAAAATGAGCAAAATTATAAATGGTATTTTAAATTGATTTGTCATGTTCGACATGATTATTTTCACGTTCACGCACTTTGCACAGTTTAATGTAATTTTGTGGACGGCAGCCGTTGCACTGAATTGGTGGGTCAGTGCGGCTAGTGCCATTATGTTGGTCGCGTTTTTTAATTTTCATTGTTTACTAATAATAAATTGCTAATTAATGGAATTAAATGTGTCACCTATTGCCTAATTGTGCAATGATAGCGACACACATTTTTGTAGAGCGGCGAAATATACATATTTTTTATATTTCGAAATTCTTGCATTTTTATCATATCTAGTTTTCAATTAAATTGATTTATTGGAATAAAATAATAATAATTGTTATTATTTTTATAAATATGACATTCTGTAACTTTGTTTCTGAACAATTCTTATACGTTAGGCATAAAGGAAAGTATTTTGACCACAAAAAAAAAATTGCTTCGTAATTTTAATAGAAATATTTGTCTTGAGGTGTTATTGTATACTTGTGTGCATATCTCGAAAACGACACGAGTTAGAGAAAAAGTTATATACATAAAAGTTAAAGATATTAAAATTTCCAGCAACTTTTGTTTGAAAAGTTTTTTGAAAAAGTATCCCATTTAGTGAAAAATCGCTTTTGAAAATAGCCAAGTTATATGTATGTTTCCGTATATTGATATTGTTGCAATTGCAGAATAAATTTAAAACACAATAAAGTTATATTATTTATATATAGTGAAAACGAAGTATAAGTCGAATGAAGGCCACTTTTTATGAGGCAAGTGAGTTATAGTTAGACACCTGCGATATTTTATGTTTTTTTCCTCGTCCTTTTCACGTAAAAGTGCAACAGTATTTTTAATATGGGAGTGCACAGCTGCTAGGAATGATTCTAAAACGTTCCCCTACGGTTATATAGTATATGTATTAGATGACAAATTGGACATTCATTCTTTCACACATAGAACGATATTTATTTCCATCATTCGAATAAAAATAAAAGAAAATCAATGACGGCCATATAGAAATATGTACGGCACGTATTTTAGGCGGAATAAAGAGCCGCATGGACACTTTGATAATATGCAAATCAGATGTTTTATCAAACTTCATCGAATTGAAAGTTATGTGAAGTATTTTTCAATGGTGCTTATATAGCATTCAGAATTTATCAAACTTTCATAATAAGATCAGAAAATATATTTTAAGAATTTATTTACATATATATATATATATATATGGCAAAGTTTTTAACATTTTTAAAGATCGCCTCGCCGCACAATGCTGCGCAAAAGAGATATAGTGTTCGATCGTGGCCCTAAAATATTTATTTTGTCTCAATTAATTTGATATTTGACATCGGTAACGTTTTATTTTGTACTATAAATAAACATCGCTGTAAAATGAATTTATTATAAGTCGTTGAATATTTATTTATTCTTTTGTGTTAAAAGAAAAAATATAAATTTATACCTAGTAATTTACATTAATAATTCAAACTAACAACAAATATGGCATGCAATTTATTTTAGTTAAAAATAAACTTATCTTTCGTTACATTTAAAACTAGAAAATTATGTGAGTTTTGCACGAAGAAAAAAAAATTGTTTAAAATTTAATGATTTAATACAATTTCTTTGCCGCTTTGTGAACATGAGAGTTCGAATAATAAATCCTGACACTGCAAATAACTATAAACGCACCAGCAATTTGTGCAAATTCGTTAAATTTTATGAATCTACTCATAGTTACGTTTTCTAGGGCACGACAACTGACCCCATATTCCTATTTATACTAATTACAATTTTAAATACGTTTGTTGGCAAATTTGATTCATTTTACTATATTTGGTTTCATCATCTTAATTATAAATAACTAAATTAAATTGTGGCGATTACAATACTTCCTAATATACATACGTATAAGAAAATTGCTAACGTGTAGATTAATCTACTATATATTTTAATTCAATGCATTATTTCTGATCCCGCGACTTTCATGAGATAATATTCAATAATACAGTGGCTGCAAACATGTGCTATGCTGTGGTGATGAGGAGGGAGGAAGGGAGGGGAGGGCACAGTTGGCCGACATGTTAATTTCCTTTATAGAAACGTATTGCTTTTGGCATTCGCGTTTAAATTCGCTACCCTGATATGTATATATACGTGTGTACATATGTATATATATGTACATATATGTTTATTACATCAGCATATGTGTACCTAATAGATCATCATAAAACAGAATCACAGAAATGAAGTTTACAGCTCAATGCTGAATCAGTTTCGTTATGATGACGAACCCAATTGCACCAACATGGCAATACATACATATATATATTAGTCTTACTGTAGATCGATCACAGACACACAGACAAACACACACATACATCATTAGAAACGATTTAAGGACGCTCAAAACGTGTATATCCGTAAAAATATACATTCGTAGTACGCTTATAATTTATTCTATACTCACCAATACTACAAACACGCGACCGAACGCTAAAGCGCTTTAGTAGTACTGTACGGCGAGCTAAAAATAGATAGGGCGAATATATGTTACCAACACACGCCCGAACACTAAAGCGCTTTAGTACTACAGTACGGCGAGCTAAAAATAGATAGGGTGAATATCTGTTACTTATGTTACAAAACCGCGACCGTACGCTAAAGCGCTTTACTACTACTGTACGGCGAGCTAAAAATGGATAGGGCGAATATATTTTACTTAGGCTGTATATATAGTATAAATATTATCTTTTACAAATTGTTACCAAAACATAAATGAAATACGCGGTGGTTTCTGTCTGGTAATATATTATGATAAAAAAAGTATTCAGCATCACTGAACGACCTTATCCTCCCGCGAGAAGCAACTCAAAAACAACCAGAAAATGCTTCGTTCGTACAGCATTTTCCCGTTTATCTATAGGTACATTCATAGCCACAGTCGCTAGGTAGTTTGCCGTGAACGACAGTCGCATAGGACGGAAAGAGTGCAAAACAAGATGGAAAAAAGGAACAGAGATAGATTTTAAAATATGTTTTTGCGCGCCGGAAACATGTACACCACCGGAACACACACTGAATGCGATTGTAAAAAGTATTTATATTTACCGTCCGACGACAGAGCACAACGTACTGCAAACAAGCATACAAACATACCCTTTAGATTATTTTTAGACGTAAGAAAGCCTATTTATAACCCACTGTATTTTGAAAAAATTTAATAATTGATTGCAACAATTATTTAAATTTAAAAATAAGCTTTTATATTTTTAATATGTAGTAGTTATTACCGCCGAAACGACTGAAAAGTCGGTTAGGTTATATACCGTATAACCGTTATACGGTATAAACCGTGTAGCGTTGCGTGGCATAGCCGGAACAATCTAAAGTTTTATCAGAAACTGCAGCGGGTTCAAGCTCTGTGCAAAAGCGGGTTAGCAGTGAACAAGGCAAGAATGTGTCTATATAGCTTTCTAAACTTTTAAAACATTTCCTTTTCTTATTTTTTAAACGCTCTATCAATCATAAACGTACGTGTGACGTCTTTTCACGCGAATTTATTGAACGTAGAAGCTTTCAATCAAATACTTTTCTTATTTTTAATTTTATTACCCCCAATCACAAAAAATAAACCGTTCTGAGGGTGTCTGGATTAATTTTATTGTCGTATGTGTGTGGGAACGCTCTATAGCTGATACCATTATACATAAAAATATGAAATTTTAAATTAAAAAAATATATATGCCGCGAAAGTAAACATTCTAATTTTAAAACAACTGAAGTGTTTGTTTACTCGTGTTATTTATAGCATTTCTCGAAATTGGAATCAGTTAAAGAAAAGTTATTATTATAAAAGTTAAAGATATTAAAATTTCTAGCAACTTTTGTTTGAAAAGTTATTTCGAAAAATGTACCATTTACTAATAAATCGCCTTTAAACATAAACATATGTTGCAATTATACAATGAATTTAAAACAAATATAGTGAAAACTAAGTTAAAGTTGAGTGGAAACCACTCCAGATTTTTACTTTAAATTTGACCTAAATTGCATGTAATGTTTTAAAAATGTTCAAATAAATATTTATATGTATAGTGAAATGAGTTCAAACTATATATACATTAATATTAATACAATTTACATTAATATATACTTAAAACATATATAATTTAATAATAAACGCATTTTTTTAATCATCTTTAGTTCAACCGTAACTATATTAAATGTATTAATATTTTTAAAATGACAAAAACCTATATTTAGTCATACATAATTCAGAATACATCACATTATTGCGATATTGAATGATATTTGAAAGGTTCCCATGCGACTGACTGTACGTAAACAATGACGTTCGCGAGTGTACCCATTCTGCGCAAACGCTGTGAATATTGACGTTAGTGACGTGCGCCGCCATTGTTAAAGCTTCGAAAGCTCTGCCGATAGAGGACACCACTGCAAGGACGCTGTCTCGGCGGCGCCACTCGCGTAATATCGCACGCGTCCCTTTCGACTACACTATACGACATACACTGCGACATACGTGGATATATACCAAATACTGTTTGAAATTTAGCCTTAGAAATATTTTAAAATAAATCTTTTCATACTTATAATTCATATATATATATTAATATAAGCGAAATTTTATATTAATTATGGTATTTTATACTATCTTATACACTATGTATGTAGTATAAATCGATTATGCAATTTTATTTTATCGTCTGTGTGTGAATACTCTACATCTAATAGCATGAAACTAATCGAAAGTGGCATTAGTGAGAGAAAAAAATATCTTATAAAAATTATGGATATTAAAATTCGTATAGCAACTTTTGCGCTCAAAAATTAAAAAATATTTATATTCAATTAAATATTTCGATATTTAAGATGTATTTTACAATTAAAAATAATTTTATGGTCATATATGCGCAAAAATTAGTATTTTACTTATAAAATACAGATAATCTTTGTAAAATCAACAAATTGTAAGTGCAACCGTATGAAAATGTGTGCAAATTTTATTAGGGACGAAAATATATCAATTACTACCCCAACAAAATGCGCGCTTCGTTTGAAACGAGATAGCTATACACGGGCCGTGACAACGTGTGTCGTAGCGCAACGCGGAACCACTGCAATGTATGTGGAACTAGCGGACGTATAAAACCAACGGGGTATTTATGCCATTATGTTTATGTTACTGGTAAAAACCCTTAGCGATAATTAAAAATTCGTCATATCTTTAAGCAAACACACGAAATGACGACAAACAAACGGTTCAGTGAGTTAAACAGCGAAATTAAACGCGAAACGAGTGATTCCTAGTCGAATTTGTGTGGTACGGGGTTTCGCTTGTGCCCGAAGTGTCATGACAGCGACCGCGTATCATGGAAGCTTTTAACCGTCCGCTAGTCGGCTGTAACGGCTAGTACAGTGCTAAATTGTACGCAAATTATGCGTCTACATACATTTTGAATAGTTTACTAGTGCCACAGTGCCGGTGAAGTGTAAAATACACGGGATTATTTCATGTTTTCTGACGTCAAGTGCTGCGAGCGCCATTTTGACCGTACATTAGGTTTGTGTGTTTCAAAGGCGTATTCGATATGTTTGTGTCAGCGATGTGAAACGGGTTGTGTGCGATATTTAACGGGGGGTTTTCGTGATTTGTAATTGCCGATTTTTCAACTAGTTCACGTATGTGTGTATTGTCTATTGTTTTTTTGTTGGTAAACGCGATTAGGTTTGCACGATAATACATATTTGTCGGTTTCGGTTGCTTTATTATTCGCTGTTATAATATATTATTTGATTCAGATAAGGAGTTTGTTCCGTATTAAAATATGGAGTATATTGCGAAATTAGGTTAGATAAAATTAACTAGGGCACTCGGGCTTGTATTGTTCGTCATATTAATTGAGATTGTGTTTCATTTTTGCATTTTAAGAACAGTTATGAAATATATCTTGATTAATTATTATAATTTATGATAATTTCAAGATTTAATGTAATTTAATCATTAATTCGCGAAATTATATCTACTTTTTCTACACAGTTAAAAGCTTTTAGTGTTTTCAACCATTAATATAATTAAAATAGTTGTTTTGAACTTATTTTCATTTTAATAAATACAACATTGATAGAATTTGATTCCAAATTATATTTTAATCAAATTTAAGACTTGCTTTAGAAAAATAATTTTATAAAATGAGGTGAATTTTTCAACAAATACATGATTTAACTATTTTACACTGAAATGAATTTTTAATTCGTAATATTCAAACATTTTTAATTGATCTTAAAATAATATGAATTAAATTAAATTTAAGACAAATTGTTGTAAATTTAAATAACAATTTAAGAACAAATAAATAATTTTCATCGTTCAGTTTGATTTATATTCTGTATGTTTTATTAAATTACTTATATATTTTTGTTTAATTGAAAATAACAAAAATTCGCGATACATAGTAAAAAATCGTTGCCAAGAATATAATAAATTCTTCTTGTTTTCGAAACAGCAGGACTTTTTTTTTGTTGTCTGGTGGAAAATACGTCGCTGTGAATAAACTATAACTTATAAACGTTTGTTTTTACTGTGAAAAAGTGAGTGATTATTGTTTTTACGAAAATATATCTTAAATGAGGTGAATTTTGTGCTCGTTTATGGATTACATATGGATATTTTATTTGAAAAACCATAATTTTGGAACTATGGTAAGTTAATAATTAAGATAATAAATTAAATTAAGGACATATTTTTATAAGCACGAATTTTTTTTATGAAAAAAATAATTCTACAATCATCAATTATTGGCATAATTTCTACATGTAAAAACTGGGGTGGCCATTACTCAACCTTATACTTTAATAATCAATCTAGTACATCTAAATAATAATATTACTTTATTTTGTTTTCAATTCACACTTAGATGAAACAAAAACTGGAGTGGCCTACGCTCGACTCTCTGGTACCCACTGTATTTAAAATAATGCTTTATTTTGTTTTTAATTCACACTTGGATTGTTATGAAACAAAAACTGGAGTGGCCTACGCTCGACTTTCTTGTACATCTGCATTTGCAATAATGCTTTATTTTGTTTTAAATTCACACTTAGATTGCTATGAAATAAAAACTGGAGTGGCCTACACTCCACTATCTAGTACCCTCTGTATTTATAATAATGCTTTTTTTTTGTTCACACACACACACAGTTCAAAAATGTTCATGTTTACATTGTTTTAGACTCCGTCTAAAAAACTAATAATGAAGCAATTCGTTTGTAGAATTGAGAGGTCAGCAAACGTTTAATTGTTTGAATAACGAAAAACTAACAATTTTAATGTACATATATACGAAGTACATGAAATAATCTTTCGCTTAAACTCATTAAAAGTATAAAGTTCCGTGATAAAAATATGAACATGGTATTACTTCCCATTTAACTGGAAGATAAATATTAACTTTGCAAGGTCACGTACGACTGCCTCTACAAACGAGCTCCACATTTTTAAATGACTTTTAACTGATGATTTTATTTACATAAATTATAACTTTTACTAACTCCAAATATTTTATCAAATAATTATAATCTATAAGCATAAACGGGAATACTGTGCAATTCTAAGAACTCTTTATTTAAAAAACGTTCTACACACACACATAAATAATACGACGTGTTTAATTTAAAACATGTTTAATTCCGTTGAATAATCGTCTGCGCGCCGTGAACAAATCTATCAAAACTATGAAACTGTGTGTTGTAAACAGTGGTAGCAAATAGGCGGGCGGGGGGGGGGGGGCGTTGTACGTCCGCAAACAGACAAACAAACAAACCGTAACGCGAATAACAGTGTTTGTTGCGGTGACATTTCTTAATGTCTCTGTGTGTAGCCGCACAAACACAAACGGGGCACTTTTATTAAAATTCCATTTTCTTTCTATGCGAACAATACACATCAGATGGGGAAGGTTTTGCTGTGGAACCTGACATTTTCTTGTGTTAGACACTAAAGTACAATCAAAAACCTTTTTATTCATACATTGTTAGAAGTATTTTCGTATTTTTTTAATCTTTTTTACAAATTTTATCGCATTTACAAAGTCGTTGGTGCGTTCATTTTAATTAAATATATCGCATTTAAAAAGCACACGGCAAATAAAGCAATATTATAAATACGGATAATTTAAAACAAAATATGGTAATATTATAAATACAGATTGTGAAAAACAAGAAAGTTGAGTGAGGGCCACTGCAGTGTATATACAAGGAAAAGGTAACAAAAAAGGAAGACGGTGAACAAAAAAGTGTATTCACGTTCACGCGTTGAATATAAACGTGTGTTTGTGTGTGCGGTGGAAAATCCGCGAACGATTTATTTAGTATGACATGGGTTACATAAGCTGTCAATATTTAACAGTTTCTTTTAACGTTCTTCAACCGAGTATGAAATAGAGCTATAGCTTCGCTCACACTCCCGTCAATCGTTAATGGATCCCCCGACTTCTCGCTAGGCCTACTATATATCTACAGAACTTAAAACCAGTACATTGAAAATAATAAAATGCGACTCGGAGTCGGTTAAAACATGTATTTCCGTTAAACTGACTTCGCAAATGTTTACGATCGGATATAAGAATCCCCACGCTGTTTCTTTGTAGCCTTTTTCGTAATATACACTTAGTATGTCTAAAATACATTCCATATCTTCTGCAAGATTAGCCTCCGCCACAAACGTTCAATTAATATCAAGTATAATATTCCCATTTGCGCAGCGGTTAGATTTGTAGACCATTAGGTACAAAATACACATAAATTTTACTTTTACGCTATTATAGCTTTTTGTTTATCATAAATAACACTCTTTACTTGACAGTTAATTCCTGCTACTTTTACAATATTTCGTATTTTGTTCGAAAAATCACTTTTCCTTAGTCCCTGTGATTTAATTTTCTGTACTGGTTGCCCAGAGGTTTAAAACGTATTAAATTTAAACACCAGACGCAATTACCTCAATTTCCGCGATGCACTTGTACACTTCTCGCCTGTGTTCTATAAGTTTCTTTGTATTACTTGTGCCCTAATGCCATTTGCAACCGAACCAACAAAAGAACTCTATACAACAAAGGAAAATTGTTTAATCGTTTTTTGGACCACCGCAAACTATATAACTTTATGCTGATTTATAAATAAACGGTATTAGGTAGTACGATTTTAGCAACTCGGATATGAGATATATGTGGTATCGGATACGTGATTCAGTCTCTTGTTGTGACAGGTGAAAGTGTTCACTTTCCCCCATTGCCTATCTGTGTGTTTCGAGTTTATAATAAAGATCTGTCTATGTCGCTATATAGTTGAGTGATTTATTAAAGTATCTTTAAGAAATATTACGCAATTATATTTACTTGACTTATTCGGTGTTTCTATTTCTAAGCGCACATGTTCACTATTGTTAGCACAACTCAAAAAGTTAATGTTTAATACTATTTTTAATTGCGTTTAGTGAAATTAGAAGGGTTTTTTTATCCAGTGAAATCTATATTTTATTTTTAAATTCACACATAGTAGTACGAGCGGATGACTAACATTCAGTTATATATATTTTTGGGACATTTTTTGATCCGAGAATGCTACAGACACACGACCGGTTGCTTTAGCTTCTTCTCTCGGTTTACTAGGTGAATCGCAGTGGGCGTTAATATATCAAAAAATACAAACAGCAAATATTTATAACGTAACGGCACGGGAGGGCCCCGTGTTTCATGGGGTCATAAAGACACCAGATTCCGCTTGTATGTGGCCAAGAGTAGGCAGTAAAAACGGCGTAACGGACAGACCAGCCGAAAAATGGCTGCTTTTATTTTGCTTTGTGAGTGTTTGTTTCCCTGTTCTCCCCCTACAACACGTATCAAATTTATTTAGGATACGTTCGCAGATTCTCAATGCGTAATTTGTTCTTTATTTTTACGCTGTTCGATTGTTTTTTATGCGCGAAAAAGGAGTTAAGTTTGCCCTGTATATAATTTAGTTTACAACATAGTGATTTATTTTTTCGTGAGGTGTAATGAAAAGGAAAAGAACCATTAAAAGGAGAATAAACTGGCGAATTTTAAATTGAAGTAAATGTAATTCGGTTTCGTGGAGTTGCAACCATTTCTTTTTCGCACTAATGAACCGAATTTGTAATAGTTTCACTGTTTATTTTTTTTGATCTGAGGATGCTACAGACACACAACCGATTGCTTTAGATTTTTTAGTACTTCGTACGGCGAGATAAAAATATTAATTGACATTAAAATCGAATATTTCTTCTCACAATGTGTCTAATAGAATCAAGATATGATTATAGAGTATTTTGAAATGTTTTATTTTCACCGAATAAATATAATAACCGTTTGACGGCGCATAGAAAGCCCCTGACATGAGAACTCTGTTACTGCATCGCAGCGAAATCTGCTGTGAGTTCAACTTATATTATTTTGACAGTAAAATCAATACGTATACTCTTGTGATACTGTGCACGGATAGACGACTCGACGAAGATCAAATTTTTATATTTTCATACTCTTGCCAAGCGTAAATAACAGCGCAAACGGCCGAACAAACAAACAAACAAAAAAAAAGCAAACCAAACCATCAAATAAAACAACACAAAGGACGATTTATATTTCCAGGGAAACATTTTTACGAAAAAAAAAGGATTTTGGTCAACAATTTGAAAAAAAAACACTTCTTTGTAGATTATATTAATAAATAAAAATTTAGTGCATATTTAAAAAAAAATTATAATATTTAATAATTTTTTTCGGGCTTTGAGTAAACAATATGAAAAATCTTGTAGACATAAAATATCTTAGAATTATTGGTAGAATTTTTGAGTATTTTAATTATTTTTGTAAGGGCTGTATTAAGGTGGGGTCCAAATTTTGGGCCCCTATAACTCGAGAAGTATACGGGCGATTCGATTTAAACTGTGAGCGGATACAAATGGGGTGCTAAATAATATGTGTACTAAATTTGGTGCGAATCGCTCCGGTACCTTCAGAGGGATTAGAAAGCAAAAATTGTGAATACTCTAATTTGGGGTATAAGAATACTGTGTAGTGTGTGTTAATTGTAATTGCTAATTTTTATTATGGTTAGGGTAGCTGTGAAGGGTATAATATTTGATATGTGTGTGTGTTGTTGGTGTTACAGATTTGTTGTCCGTGTGCCCGGTATCAGTGATGGGCGTCCGTTGGCGGCGCAGCGTGTGATGGCGGCCTAGTTGGGAGTGGAGCGCCCCGCGGAGGGGGGCGTAGTTGCGTGCCCCTGAGCAGAGTGCGGTGGCGTCACCACCGACACGGAACAACACGGCCTCCGACACAGGTAAATACAAATACACACTAAATCAACAAACAAATAAATACAATTTCACTCAAACACACATTTGTGCTGATGCTGACAGCAAAACTTTTGAAAAAAAAAATTGAGCTCTCTACTCCTCTGAAGGTACCGGAGCGATTTGCACCAAATTTAGTATACATATTATTTAACATCCCATTTGAATCCGTTCGTAGTTTAAATTCAATCGTTTGTATACTTCCCGAGTTATAGGGCCCCAAAATGTGGACCCCACCTTAGTACTGCTCTTATAAAAATAATTAACACACACTCTTAGGCACGCACAGATTGATTGTAATTGATAAATAGCTATAAAAACAAATTAATTAATTTCAAGGTCATCCAAGGGTTTCCCCCACATGCGATTATTTTTCCCATAATCCTAATTTTTTTGCGGATTTTTCCACAAAGTTTCATCCATTTTGGACGTGAGGCCCATCATCGACAGTTTGACCAAAAAATATTATAATTTAATAATCTACAATCTATAAAATTTTTGAAAATTCTTAACTTAATTAGGCGAGCTGGAAGCATAGGTTATACCTAAACTTGTTTTTCAGTGAATATATATATATAGTGATTCGTGCAACGTAGTTAGTTGCATTTATAATAGTTCTAGTTAGGTTATTATATCGTGTTTATTCAGATTTTCTGAGAAAGTGTTTCATTGTTAGGATTTACCAATGACTCACAATAAATTCTAGGAATATAATTCTAAACTCTTTTAAATAAAATCAATATAAACTGTACATCTGTCGCTATTGATAGGTACTTTGCAATTCTCAGTATATAACGCAGCATTTACGTAAATAAATACTAAAGTACTTAAATCAGTATTCATCAGAAACAATTAAATCAAACTTTGTTTTATTGAAATCGAAATTTAATTAAATGTAAATAATTTAGCAATGATTCAATGAATACACATTTGTTAATTTCGATACTGTGTTTAATCAATTTATTGTTATGAGGCGTTTTATTAACAATAAATATAGATTCAAGTATCCATATACACACAAACGTGGTTTCCAAACGTATATTCCCGTTAAAATCCCTAGTTCAGAAGGTTTATAATAGTTTCATCTCATGTATCCGTGTAAAAATTGGCCATCTTTATCTAACGCACCAAAATGGATAATCTATCCTACTCCTGCCAAGGTTAGTCGGTTAGTGTGCAAGCAGGATGGTTGTAATTCGTGTGCGTTAGATAAAGATAACTATTATACTTGACATGACTTGCAGTAGAACATTTCTGTTATAACTGCACCCTTATTACTGCGTTTAAGAAAATAAAAAGATTATGAACCGTCCAGAATCTGTTCACAATCGGGATATAGCGAAATTTTATTGTCTCAAACGATAAAATAAGCAGTTTTGCTCGTTTTATTGATTGAAGTATACTTCACTCGACAGTTTCTGATGAACTTGTATATATTTGTGACATCTGTTGACAATGTTGTTAACGTCAAACTTCAGATTACACAGTATTTGCAACATAACGTTTAAATGAAATAGGTTATTATTATTATAACGGGAACGCGTTCAATATTTTAATGTTTCTGCGATTAAACCGAAATTTATAGCTGTATAATCCAGCTATAAAATATTTTATTGTACTCCATATTTAATTACAATTTGTATTCATTATAAAGTGATTACTTTTAACCGCTGAAATCAAATTTCCACTGTCCGTGTAAGACTAACTTTGTTACCTCTGAAGGTAACAGACCGATTTTAAAGAAATTTGATATACATGTAATGTTTACGTCCTTGAAGCTCCTGCCGCATTTTAAATCCAATCGTTTGTGCAGGTCCGGAGTTATAGGGCCCTAAAAATTGGGGGCCCCCTAAATACTACTCTTACAATGCGTGTGTTTTAAATATATATTCCAAGGTCTTTAGGCGAAATTGGATAAAAATTATGGCGGGTAAAATAAGTAGAAAAATGTGTTTGCAATTCGGATATTTCCCTTAATGGCTTCCCAGACATTTATCCACTTGACAAACTTTGATGAAATTCATAATCTGCGCTACGATCTTGATACCAATAATTGGACTCTTAAGTCCTGTCATAAAACTACCCTTCTTCATCATAAACGACCCCTAAAATATAACAAATTACTCACTCGTTATACCCTAAAACACATAATCACAAAAGTAAACATAACGCCACAATAAGTACATACTTAAATTCGCCACTATTATCCCTCATCACCCGCACCAATCAGCTCTGTTGATAGATCCGGCGTGTGTATATAACAGCCGCTGTCATTGGTTAAAATTTCAAACACGTACTCGTCAACCATCAATCAACCAATCAAGAGGGGTATTTCAATCCACGTTGTTTTTTTTATCAATTACTTTCGTGATTACAAAGTTTTTGTTATACGTTAGCTATTGATTTTGTTTTTGTATACAAGTTATAAATAAATACTAATACACACAGGCAATTTTGCCAATGCTGCAGTATGGCATTTTTAGCCAATAGCGATGTTGTATTTAAATTGGCCGTGTGGTATATGTTTTCAGGAAAGCAATTTGGCTAAAATCGACGTAATGCGTAATATGTTAGGATATTGTCAGTTCACTGCAACCCACGTTACATAAGTGCATTCCTGTATTTCTTATGTACGCCATCGCATGTTTTAAATAAAACACTCACTCGTTCCCTGCGGTTATTTATTTTATTAGCCCAACAAAATAGCTCTTTTTTTTGCCGTATTTTTTGACAAAGGAAATTAATATATTTTATTATTTTGAATAAAATGGCCATATTTAAACAACAATGCGATTACCGGTTTTTAATTATTATAGCCTTTTGGTTAACAATTTGAAAAAATAGATATAAAAAATCTTATTTTTTTTTTGTAGAATACTAAATTATAATATTTAATATTTTTTTACGGCCTTTAGGTTAACAATATGAAAAAATCTTGTAGACATAAATTGTCTTAGAATTATTAATAGAATTTTTTGGTGTTTAAATTATTTTTATAAGGGCTGTATTAAGGTGGGGTCCAAATTTTGGGGCCCTATAACTCGGAACGTATACACGCGATTGGATTTGAACTGTGTACGGATACAAATAGGATGCTTAATAATATGTGTACTGAATTTGGTGTGATTCGGTCCGGTACCTTCAGAGTAGTAGAAACATTTAATTATATTAATTATATGTTTGGTCTAAGGGCGAAGGAAATGCGTTAGTTTCTTCGGTACAACGTAAAAGTAGGGTAATAAAAAATACTGGCAAATTGTTGTATTGGCGCAGAGACAGTTGAATATTTCATAGTCATCAAAAACAAGTGAACACTTTAAATGTTAATTATTCAGATGTCAGTGCGAATGAATAATTTATCGTGTGACCTCACATGCACTGGCGTAATTGTACATGTACGTACATCTGTAGTACGGTAACGGGACGCTACGCCAGGTCAACCAAGCCCAGGTCGTCGGCGAAAAATTATTATTTTCCCTGACCTATATATTACTCATTTGAAAAACGTTATCTCGCATTTGTTAGTCCACATTTTTATCATGCTTTCACAATACATTAAACTCATTTGCAACTGCTAAACTATGCATACATTTTTAATCTTTATAATAGATAACAATTACCCGTACAGAAACATGATTTTTGCATACAAATTTCGTAGAAAAACTGATACAAATTCACCAGAAATACTTGATTAGTAAAACCAAATTTGTATCCTCTATTTCTCTGAAGGTTCCGGACCGAATCACACCAAATTTAGCACACATATTATTTAGTATGCTATTTGTATCCGCTCCTAGTTTAAAACCAATCGCTCGTATACGTCCCGAGTTATAGGGCCCCAAAATTTGGACCCCACCTTAATACAGCACTTAGAAAAATATTTTAAACACCCAAAAATACTACTAAAAATTCTAAGATATTTTATGTCTACAAGATTTTTTCCTATTGTTAACGCAAAGGGCATAAAAAATTATTTAATATTAATATATACACTCAATTATCGCATAAATGACTTATAAGGTGAGCTGGACGCATAGGTGCATTGTACCTAAGCTTGTTTAACTGTTTATGTATTATGGGCAAATATTTGGTATAATATCGATTGGACAAATGAAATGAAAGCTTTAGTGACATAACAATTTCACATGTACAACATTATAAAATATTTAAATGCAATGGTTTTACGTATTGTAAAATTTATAGCTATTAGTGCATTTTACGTAATAAATTCTGGGGTACTGTGTACAATATTTTGACAGTGATCAATTCGGTGGAAAATTTCAAATTGATATATTCAGATAACAATTCAACAGACAATAGTTTTAACAAAACACCGTATATATATATATATATATACATATTGCATATTCATAGTTTCTATAGTGCATTTATAAATATTCATAACAAACTACGTAAATGTATATTCCTTACAATCGCAATTCGCAAATCAAATTAATTTATACATTATTTTTATATGCTTTATTCTAAATATTATACAAACAAAAACCCCTAGATAATATATACAAATCTTAAATTATGCTCAATCGTATGAGCAGTATAGCGTTCCTACACACATACATAGACACACACAGTCGTCTTTGAGAAAACAGAAAAAGAGAAAGTGGAACAAATACTGGGCGCGTTAAAAAAGATTTTTTCCACGCGAGTGAACCACTTTATGTCGATCGTAGCGCATCGAAAATTAGTAAAGTTTAGTCGTTTGCACGTACACCCTTATATATATATATATATATAAGATTGTTCTGGGGTCGCTGTTGCTGCCCGGGACCCCGGGTTCTAGTAGGGGGTTAAAAGACCGTTTTAAACGATAAAATAACAGAGCGTGTAGATGTCAGATGACGGTTTGTGCACGAGAACGTAAAATGATGCTTTTTAAATTCACTTTGTTAAAAGTTTCTTTTTTAAAAATCATAACAACGTTGTTATATATATATATATATATATAGTTTATGTAACGAGATTCACTTGGAAGATATGGCGTAGCACAGTGACGTAGATGGATCGTTTCTTGCAGGGGCACTTTGTGAAAATATATACTTTCTTATATAAGTTATTTAAATTATATTATGACTTAAAAGTATTTTTCATATAATTTTTTTGTGTACTCGGGTCATTTTATACGATTTCACACGATTTAAGTTATAGATAATCAAATTTTCAGCAACTTTTGTTAAAAGAGTTTTATTAAAATATGTAACAGTTACTGAAAAATCGCATTTGAAAATTATAGTAATTTAAAATAAAACAAGAAATACAGATAGTTAAAAGACAAGGAAAACAAGTGAAGAATTTGGACCCCACCTTAATACACCCCTTATAAAAATAATTAAAATACCTACAAATTCTACGAAACATTCTAAGATATTTTATGTCTACAAGATTTTCTCATATTGTTAGTCTAAAGGCCGTAAAAAATTATTAAACACAGATAGTGATAAGAAAATTGAGTGAAGACTCCAGTTTTTGTAATAATGGTAGTACCGCGTTAAGGCTCTTCTAACATCAGTGTAAATACAATTCTGTCGTATAAATCGTGCATTCTCAGCAAGTAGCGATTTAAACCGGAAAAATGGCGCTGTGCTTGAAATTTTATAAACTGAGATTGTCTGGCAACGTGTCGTCACATATGGACGTGACAGATTTTACAAATACCCCCCCGCCCCTGCATCGCCCAGTAAACGTGCCTTGCAAACTGCATGCCGGATTACTCCAATCTGCATTCTGCCCCCCCCCCCCCCCCCACCCCACATTGTCTAAACCCCACGCAGTATGATATATGTTGGGGGAGCTTCTCATTTTATTCCATTTCACTCGCCCATCTTTTTTGACAGTGTGAAAAACGACAAAATCCGTTATCCAATTCATTTCGATACCCGGTTTTTTCTGTCTCTTGGGTTCAATGGTAGTTTTGACGGCAAATAAAGTGTTTATTTGATTAGTTTGCCGTGACAAACGACCCCATTATATATATATATACTAGGTTAAGCCGTAGAAACATACAAATAAAGCGTTCTACACATACATATATACATCTGTGTAATTTTTATATCGCCTCGGTAGAGAATTTCTACTATAAAGTATTAATTTTGCACTATTATTCATTTAATTATTGATTTTCCACGACCTATACGTCTGTCGCGCTCGTACTATTGATTTTTGGCTCACGGACAAGGCCAGTGCCAGTGCAGCATACTTAAATACTGAACACAAAGCTTCTAGTATATATCAAAAGTCTTTTTACAATGTTCTGAAATATCTCTCTCGCACTATTGATTTCTGGCTCACGGACAAGAACTGTGCGTAGCTTATATACCGAACGTAAAGGTTCTAGAACGCATCTGAAACTTTCTAGAAGGTTCTGAAATAATTTACGGCTTAGACGAGATTTATGCTATGACCTGGAGATAACTAACAATGTGATTCCCCTGTTTTAAAATGGTTGGGACGTCACTGATCCATTTGCCAATTAATTGCCAATCCAATATGCAATTATTACAATATATAAATCCATTTATAATATGGTACAGTAATATATTTCTGATTATAGGTTAATTAGGGTAATAAATTTATGGGAAATCCTATTATAGTCTCTCTCAAAATAATTAAATTAATACTAAAATTACATATTTAAAGTTTGATTTAGTAAAAACGATATTATAATAGGCAACTGGGTATATATAATTGCATAGCATTTTAGATAATAACGTATAATATATCTCGCAAATGGGCAGAGAGACGAACTGAACAGGTTTTCTGTCCGATGGGTTTGATGTATGATTCGGTTGAGTGATTTCCTATCATTTTTATTAAAAGATATAGAGAGGTGATTTTATTGATTGTTGAAGAACTTGACAGGCGGAAAACCAAACTTATCCAACGCTATATACGACTCAAAATGGCTACCTGTCACAGAACCGAATCTATCAGTCTGGAAAGAATACCAGTTTCATAAAAATACTCTATTTTGACCCTAGCATATATTTAAACGCTCCATTTTTACTTTCTTATATACGTACTTAAAGTACACATAATATATAATTTTTTTGCCCCTACTGTCTAAACTGTCGCAAACTCTAATATCTAAAGTTTTTTTTCCTCGCCTAAGTTTGACCGAGAGTCTCAATGTCGATATGTCGAAGTTGTCTCGCGATCCGATTGGATTATAAGTTGCGCGGACGATTCTAAGTTCCCTCTACGAACACAGAAATAAACTTTCCCGCGCTAACGGGCACGCGAGCGTAGATAGAGAACGGGAATAAATTTATTGTCGACACGGACCGCCGTAAACCACCTCTACGAACGAATAATGAAGATGAACCATCCCTCTCCCTACATCTCACATACGCGTGCAGATACAATTGAGAATTCACCGAACGTGTGTGACGACACGTGTCTCCTTATTCCTCTTCCCCCAGTGTCTGTGTGTGTATGTGAGATGTGAAATTCATGACATCAGTGAACAATTCAAAGGGAAAGTTAACTGAAATATCTAATATTTACTTAAATTATTTGGTTTGTGAGTATGTGACACTGTTTCGACAGTTCATGACTCTGTGTACGCGCATTTGATATTTTACGTAAATATTGAATTTTTGCCGAATTTATTGCTAGAATTGGGCAGGAATTCAATACATAAGGAATTAAGAAAGTCTTTAATTCGTTAATTGAATTGGAGCCCTTTTACTAATGAGGAATTGGAATTGAAATCACTTCAAAAAAATTGAATTGCTTTTATGAATTAAACCCTCAAAAAGTCTGTAAACCCACAAAAAACCATAAAAATATGTAATTGTTAAAAAGGTTGAATTAGAATATCAATATTTGTTAAGTTATATGTTTGTGGTATATAAAAAGTGATGGGGAATTTTGTGTTTGTGTGTGTAGATGTCCTGACGGCGGGCCCAGGGCCTCCAGGATGCCTGCAGAAGACGATTATGGCCCAACGAATAATACAAGGAGACAATTGCTACTGCAGCAGCAGCACCATGCGTCGGCGAGTTCTAGTGGAGTCGTTGCCCCATCGTCCGGACCCGGCGCTCAAGTCGCCGTGTCCCAGGGGCAGCCGGTCACCCAGCAGCAGCAGCAACCTATACCACAAGTACAGATTCAGGCCAATGGTACCTCAACTATGCCCGATCGCTACCACCCCACTGCTGCTTGTCCTGCTGGCTGTTCTGTTGCACCGGATCGTCTACAGGTACACTTTTTTTAAACTAGGCATTTCATAAAACTCATCAAATTTGGTAAACACTATGCTGGTGTCCCTACGGGAAGAGAATTGCAGCTTGTGTTATTGTTCAAATTAGGCGACCTCCCAGGAGAGGCTGTCCGAGCGAGGAAGCATCTCATCTGGTAGCGAGCGGTTGCACCCATGCTACCAGAACGCCACCTCAACGGAACGCCTGGAGCGGTTCGCCGCTGCAACCAATCAGGAGCGATTTCCGTCGAACGCACCTACGGAGAAAGTGGAAGCAACCGATAGGCTTCACCCGCGCGATGAGAGATTTCCGGCTGCCACGGTGGAGAGGTACCAGCCAGCCACATCATCTGCAACCACCGACCACCGGTACACTCCGACGCCATCGGATCGCCATCACTCCGCCTCGGAGCGGCTTCAAACGTCGGGACACTGTTCTAGCAACGGAGTCGAACGATACAGGTTCACAGCACCACCAGATAGATACACGCCAGTGTCGAATATTGGTAGTTTGGATCGGTATGGAGCAATTCCTACCACTGCTCCTACTACTACGGATAGATATCACAACGACGAACGAGCAAATAATAGTACGCTTGACCGGTACGCAGATCGGCATTCGTCGAACGAAAGGTTCTCGAACGGGCAGGCGTTCGAGCGGTACCGGTATCATCAGGAGAGGTTTCAGGGGGGCGCGGACTATCAACAGGAGCGGTTTAACTGCGAAAGGTTCGCGCCGATACCGTGTCCTGAACGATTCGCGACCGCTGACCGCCCGTTTAGCTCTCAGGAGCGCATCGCTTACTCTCAAGTGCCATATATACCGCCGCCATCACCCGCGCCGGCCAGCGACCGATTTATACCGCCTCCTCCTTTATCACCTACGAACACACCGAGTCCTGACTGCTATCCATCGAATCCGTTTCCATCGCCGACGACAGTCGCGCCGACGGAACGTTTTATACCACCACCCCCTTTATCTCCATCACCAACGGAGAAGTTTTCACCGAAACCGGATCGCTTTCAAGATAAACGATACCCGGATCGGTATGTGGTGTCACCCAACCCAGACAGGTACGGACAGTACCATGCAGAACCAAGATACCCTGAGCGATATCCATGCTACAATACAACGGAGCGATATCCACAGGCACAATATCACCACCAAACGGAGAGGTACGCTCAGAATGAGCGATATTTGCCTCCGACCGCTCATACTCCAGTAGAGCGGTATGTCCCCCAGCCACAAGAACCTTACTACCAAACGTACCAATCGTACGAAAGGTATCCGAAGTGGAATAACTCTGGGGATCCATATATGCGGAGAGATTTAGGGTATCACCATCACTATAGACTACCAGTTCCATTTCAACAAAATCACTACCAACGAATGCGATACTCTCATTTGGGGACACCGAATCGGGCAAAGTGTTGTGGGCAGTATCAGGACGCGTACCAGTTATCGAAGAGTAGTCCAGGGTCGAGTAGTTCTAGCAGTTCGGTGACTAGTCAGGGGAAGGAGATTCAACAGTATGTGCAGAACCAAGCGAAAGATTTACAGTGTTATCACCAGAGTGACTTGTTGCAACCGACGTTTCATCAGGAGAAGGCGATACAATGTGCTGCGTTTCAGCAACAACAGGGTAAAGACTGTACGGTTGGGTTTCCGTCGGCGGCGGTTCGGTCGAGTAAAGTGCCGTGTAAACACGTCTGTTCTAGTCCGAGTGTTGAGTATGTTGGACAGTCGGGCGGGCGACATGTTTGTGCGACGCCACCGCCACCCAGGAGCGCCTCAGTGGGCGGCGAAAGTCATTGTGGCGACCAGTGCTGCCTGCGCAGGCCTCAAACGACTACCTTACACACTACTACCATCTGGTGAGTACATTTTGAATTACTTTCTAACACTACACAGACTCTTAATAAAGAAGATAAATGCTCCGTATTGTAAAAGTAACTGTGTTCATTTTGGTGGCCACAATAGGCGCTTGCGTAAATATTGTTTTATAAATTCTTAAATTAAATTAAAATTAGTTTTGCCTCTATAAAGTCGGCATTATTGAGGGTGAGATTGCTTAATAAATGCCAGTGTGCGATTGACCTAGGGTTGAACAAAGTGGGGTAACATTGTTTTAAACTAGAGTTTAAAGGGTCGAACATTGATCTAGTGTTCTTTAGGAACAAAGTTTTAATTACGTTTTCGTGTCCTGTTGAGAAACAGACAATAAAGTCCGGGAACTCCTCAAGGCAATTTGATCTTGAACGTATCAAGCTGCGTTGCCGAACGACGGTGACGTCGGCGTCGGCGTCGGCATCGGCGCTCGGAGTCGTTTTTAACTCTGTTAGTAAGTTAGTATAATGTACGATGTCAGTTGGCAACGTTACCATAATGAATCATAGAGCACATATTTCACATAAGTGTGAGAGGAAAATACATTTTAAAACTTTATTGTTCGAAATTTAAACTGTGATAATTTTTAGATTTATGTAAATTAGCTTTTTATCTTGAATTCACTGAATTTTTCGTATCTAACCTCAGTGTAACACTAGCAAAAGGGGGAAAAACCTTTTTTTTTGCTCGAAATTGAATTTACCGTTTTTTCGACTGTTTTAAACTTATTCTTTCTTAGATTTTATTCACACAGAAAGTTTTCGTATTCAGCTTTAAAACTTAATTAAATCTTACTTTCAAATATATTTTGTTGGCTACAAAAATATATTACCTTTTTGTTGTTAGTCTCAAATAATTAATATTATCGCATTTGAATTAAACCTCAAAATGAACATATTACTGGAAATGTTTAAAAACGTATAATTAATTATTCAAAACTACACTATTTATTCATATACCACTACACTAACCCGTGGGCACCATGTGCCCGTATCATACACAGATACAGTCCACTCCTTTAATTATCGCATTTAAATAAGACCTCAAAATTTACATATTACCGATAAAAGCTTAAAACTATATAATTAATCATTTAAAAGTACACTATTTATTCTTATATCACTAGACTAACCCGTGGGCAGCATGTGCCCGTATCATACACAGAATACACTTCTTTAATTGTAGCATTTAAATCAGAGCTCAAAATTAAAATATTACTAAATAAATATTTAAAACTACATAATTAATTATTTAGAAGTACATTATTTATTCTTATATTACTAGGCTAATCCGTGGGCACCATGTGCCCATATCATACACTCATTGATCCATTTGTTCATAAATAGTAGAAAATAATAATTATCGGTAAATATAATTATTACAATTTATATTTACCAAAAGACACGGGTATTATTAAGAATGACCGGTCATTATTAATAATAACAGCTTCTTAGTTGTAATAACCGGTCATTATTAATAATGACCGGTTATTTTTAATAATAACCTGCTATTACTATTAAGAAGCGGTTATTATCAATAATGCCCGATTATTATTATATATATATAATATAAATTATTTGGGGTGGCCTTGACTCGACTTTTTATACTTAATTTTCCCTATATATGTGCCATATCTGCTACCTAGGGAAACGCAGGCGATTTTGCAGTAAATGGCCCTTACAGAAAAACTTTTCAAACAAAAGTTGCTAGAAATTTGAATACCGTTAACTTAGTTTATGTACACTTTTTCTCTAACTCGTGTCGTTTTCGAGATATAATTAAGTGAAAATGTTGTTTGATTAAACTAGCGTTTAGAAGTCATGATAACATAGCCGTATGCGTTTGGTATCATTGCCAGACATCCGCCAAAATACGAAGCGAGAAACTATCTCTCCGTACAACTGACGGTATCTTTATCGCACGCACGTAAACCGTATACAGCGTATCTTTCTTTATCGTTTTGTGTGATATGGCAGGCACGTAACGTACGTTGCTGAGACGCACCTGTCACACACAGTGTGTTGTGTGAGGTGAAAATCCACACTTGGTTCTTCATATCGTGACGCGAAGTTCTTAGGAAATCGAAATGAAATAGTTTTTTTACCCGTATGTGTGTGTCACATTCTAATTGAAAATGGAGGATCCGGATCAAACGTAAGTGATATTCAAATGTTTTTGCATCCGTCAAAGTTTTAGGTTAGGGAAACAAACAAACTCACATGTGTCATGGGATATGAATGTTAAATTTGTTTGTTTTTTTGCCAAACAAGGATATTTCTGGGCACTTAATTCCTTATTTGTATATTAATGAGTCATGTTATTAGGAGGGGTTTTTTACGAAAATTATATATATATATAATATTTAAAAAAATTAACACGTTTAAAAATAGGAATTATTATTATTTATTTCAACATATTTTCATTATGTATACAATTATTTCTAATAGGTGTTTGTTACACAACAAGATAATATTTATTTTTGTTGTATAAATAAATCACACATTTTAAAATAGTGTAATAAATTAATTATTGTGATTTATTTAAAATCGATTAATTTTGATAACATAAGATAATTTTATACTATGACGTAAGCTGCTTCGTAATTATTTGATAGATTTTCTTAAAATTAAGGATCTTGGCTCGGTAATGTCATGTTCCCGTCACATTAATATTTCATTCAACGTGAAATTAAGTTCGCTATAAATTTTTAATATTTGCAACAAAGTGTTTGTGGCTTATCAATTCGTGTATTATGAGTCATACTTCGGTAAACGCAATGAGCTGTGTTATTATTACGTAAATATAGTAATTAGGTCGGTATCTACACATAGCAAAGCCTTGACTTTCGACTAGATAGTGTAGATAAGAAGTATAATAGAGTGGTAGTGTTATACAAATTTTAATATTATAATTTTCATGTAGCCGCAACCCAACTTACATACATGTGTTGCGGGCTGCGGTATTAAATAATTTTGTACAAATGCTCAATGATTTTCGATTGAATCCTTATAATGAGTGAATTTAAGAGTGTGTATTGCTTTTTATGACGGATAATGGGCCCACGTTCTTCCAAATGATCGCCAAGGGACTTGCGGTCGAGTATCCATTGAACCCCTAAAATTTCAACATGTGTTGCAGCTGCTTTTTATCCCATTTGCGACCCCATTTTATACATTTTCTTCCCATTTAGAAACTCCATTTTACAAACCCCTTTAAATTACACCGAAAATACTTTTTCCTATACACCTACATTGTCTAAATGGAATGGGGCGGATATTTCATGCACCATTTCACAAGGCTGCAATTAACAATACACGTAAATGCCAAATTACGCATTTCTAATGAACTTCCCAAGAATCATTTTTAATATTGTAATAAATTTATTCTTTAAAACGTAATTTATTCAGTTCATTGCTATATAAAAAAATCTTATTCAGAGAAAATGTATATTTAAAATATAAACGTAATCACGTACGCGTTAATCTTATACTCTTTATTCTGCGTGTTACTTGAATACCCGAGTTTGTAATTTTTTATGATTACATGATTACTGTGTATAAGTAAGAAGAAGAAGAAGCAAAACACACTTAATCTATGGATATCAGGATAACTCTCACACATCGGGCTGTTTCTTAACCACCTCTTCGTGTAGATTGTTCTTAAAACAAAACACACGCAACCCGTGAGCCATTTATTCGTTCCTTCGACCCTAGAACTAGCGCAGCGTTACACCAGCCTTGAGTTCTTTTATCTCTCTCACACAATTTGTACATACATCTTAGGGTCTACTTTGGTGCGTGTATATATAACGCAAACCCGTTGAGATAAACATTAAACACGATACAAGTGGATGTTCCGTCTTAAGTAGTGAAGTAACAAGACAAATGTTTGCTCTTCATTCATTATTGTTAAACGGCTTTTTCCGTATTAGTTCACTAATAGAAAACTTGGTATTGTTGATGGTGGCAACCCTATACATGCTTTATTTGTATAGTGTATCCATGATTAGGTCTACATTAACAAAATATATTGCAACGGAATTCTTTACAACAATCTGGTCTGCGATTGTGCCCTTCCTCGCGGGCAGGGACAGTAAGAAATAAATAGTGGTCGCGTGCAGACCAAAACTAACATAAGAATACACGTAGTTTTTGGGAATGGTGAATACTTATTAGTAAAAATAAATTGTTTTCGATTTTTGATTTCTTTCATAAAAATGAAACATGACGAACAAGAGCGTTTATGTGTGTGACCAGAGCAGATCCCACCTTCCCGCTTGGCAACAACTGGTTGATATCGATTATCCGATGTTCTGACGTTGCTGTCCCCGGTACTCCGCACAACCCTTAGCGTCGCTGCGAGGGGATGTGTGTTGGGCCGAGGACAACGTCGCTTGCGACCGACTTTTCTCTCTCTCTGTCTCTCTGGTGTAGCAATTCCGAAGGCCGTTCCGTCGGGCTACTAATGTAGACTCACCACTCTGCCATCGCCTGCCGTCAATGTTATTGCTCTCATTTTTCGGATTTGCCCGTTGGATATAGATTGAAAGTGGTACAGAGATTGGACCCGGACCCGCGGGTCACACAGACCCGATCGTATATTTATCTAGGACATGCTATACCAGTTTTGATTCTTTACACAAAGTTCTTTCATTCAGCATTGAAACTTATTTGTATAGAGTGCTACCTCTCATTCACTATTGATTACACAGTTACTATCGAACGATTATAGCCATTAAATCTCAAAAATAACTTCATTTGTATAAACTTCGTAGAGCTATAGTATTCGTGTGTTTGGCATATTTACGGGGCAAAAAATGTCTTTAACACAAAATTTGAGTTAGTAACATTGATTCCTTTGTCTAATAATTAGATTAACTATAATAGTATTCGATTAAAATGTAATCTAATGCGGTATACATCCGATTATTGGCTTATTGATTGATTCCCTATATAGGTGTAGCTTTTAATCACTATATACACTGATACTTAATCAGAAAACTTGTAAACGCAGTCTAGATTACCTACGCATTATAAATCTATATTTACATTATGTAGACAATAGACCTAATTATAATAATGTATTATGAAATCTATTTACTAAAAGTAGACATTTAATTCACCGAAAAGCGATTTAAATTCATATTTGTGTTATAAATGTTGAGGTTAGTTTTTAAAATGGCGGTTTCGTACGCATGCGCCATGCACAACCAGTATTATTTTATTTGTTCAAGTTCACAGTTTGAAGAAACATTGTATACATAAAATATATTAGATTTTTTTTTTCTAATGTCTTTAAGGAGGGATTTAAATTTTGGGGCTTTACAGGAGCGAGGAAATTTAAATTACAAAAAAGTATTTAAAATTCAGTTCGTACAGGAAAAACTAATAACGTTTTATGTACTTATATATGTTTTTTTTAACCTTTTAAACGTAAAAATAAATATGAAACAGTAAATTGCCAATGTAATTTCGTTTGAAAAATACGTTGCAGCTACCGCTGCAACAGTAGTTCGGTGTTCGGTGGCCGACCGAGTGAACGCACTCTTCAGCGCACAGCCGCTTAACGATCGATCACTATAAGCACTATATGTAACAGAATTCACCCAGTCGCTTCCTATCGTCATCGGAAACGTATTTTATTCGTTCGGGGGGGCTTTTTTATCACCTACGAATTTATACATTTAAATAAGTTCTTTTAATAGCGCAATATTAGACTGTAAAAAATAAATACGAAAATAGCAAAATGATATTGATTAGTTTAGAATTTAAAATGGTGTAAATTTTAAATTTGCCAGCGGGTTGCGTTCCATTGTTCAAAGAACGATTTATAATCTTAACCCGTCTGATATAAGAACATGTAAATAGGGTTGACAGTATAAATGACACGCGACAGTAAGAAATTCGCGAATTTTATTAAAATTTTAAACGAATTTATCACGTCACTTAAATTACCCTGTCATTTCATATCTACTTCAATCTATAGATTAGATTTTATTATATTATTACGTTTTGCAAATGGCAAACGAACCTACTACCGGATAACACTCAAAACTTTTTGTTATTTAATTGGAAAAAGGAGCAAAAACAAACACCTATGCGCCCAGCTCGCCATTTGGAAAATAATTAAAAACAAAATTAGATTATTTATTTTATAATATTTAATAATTTTTTACGGCCTTTAGGTTAACAATATGAAAAAATCTTGTAGACATAAACTATCTTAGAATTATTAGTAAAATTTTTGGGTATATTCATTATTTTCATAAGGGCCGTATTAAGGGGGGCTTCAAATTTTGGGGCCCTATTACTCGGGAAGTATACGGGCGATTAGATTTAAACTGCGTACAGATACAAATAGGAGTCTAAATAACATGTGTACCAAATTTGCTGTTAATCGGTCCGGTACCTTCAGAGGAGTTTAGGGCACAAATTTTGTTTTACGAGCGGACGACTAACATCCAGTTATATATATATTTTTGGATTCAATGTGACACTTTTTGGGATATTTTTTGACCCGAGAATGCTACAGACACACGACCGGATCTCTTTAAATAATGAAATTACTACCGGAAACAGAAGTGCTACGGAACATGTACCAAATTGTATTCCAACGATATAAAAGTTGCATTGGCCAATAGCAGTAGTGAAATTCGCGAATTTCCATTAAAAAATTCAGCACAAAGAAGAATAAATAAAAATAATAACGATCGCATCAGGCCGCGCGCATCACCGTGTCCCGTGTCCTTTGTAGCCAGACAATTCGTTCTGAGAATTTCATTCTTTTGCGATTGTCAAGTAGAGAGCTTTCTGGCCAGATATATTCTATTTATGTTAAATCAACGTCTTTGTACTCACAAATTGCTCATTTATACACATCGTGTCTTACAACTACACTTTTTACACTCTTACTATACTATGTATAAAAGAAAATATATTGTAATCACGAAAAAGAAAACAATTCCTCATTCTTAGTTTTACTATATACAGTGAAAACTAAGTGTAAGTCGAGCACTGGCCACAAAATATATTTTTTTAATTATTAGAAGTACTTATGTAATTTATTACACTTTTTCGCCGTTGAAAAACTGCTCTATAGAACTACATTTCTGTTATTCGCAATAAGCTAACTGGTATTAAAAAAAAAAGTTTTCATCAACAAGCAATAAAAACTCACTGAAATATAAGTAGTTTGAATTTTTAAGCGTTAATTAAAATCTGTACGTATACAAAGGTACACTAAAAACTTTTATTTGTCGAGTGTCTCGTCAAATCCAATAACAAAGGTTTGGATTTAAACGAATTTCTATATTAAACATTTTAGAGCGCACTTTAAACATTGAATTTTATATGAAACAATACGACTCTTCTAAAATAAACTACGCAAAACATAAATAAAATGATTTTCCGTATCAGTTTTCTCGTAACTGGTACATTTCTTAAAGAAACTTTTCAAACAAAAGTTGTGCGAAATATTCATATCTTTCATTTTGGACATAACTATTTTTGCCGTAAGTGCAGCCGTTTTAGAGATATTCGAGAAAGGACAAAAAATGTATAGATAATAACATTTAAGATTTTCTGTAGCAGTTTTCTCGTAACTGGTACATTTTTTAAAGAAACTTTTCAAACAAAAGTTGTGCAAAATTTTCATATCTTTCATTTTGGACATAACTATTTTTGCCGTAAATGCAGCCGTTCCAGAGATATTGAAGATAGAATAAACATGCACTCCTGGTTTGAATATTCTGAAGTCTTAAGTGCGACTTACTCATGCTATATGTCGCTTAATAAGGGTTGCCTTTAATACCTAACACAGACCATTGACTCGACCTTTGACCTATATTTGACCTTTTAAACGTTGTCAATGTTAATTATATCCTGCGGTGGACACATTTGTAACCTTACCATTTTCATTTTATTATACATAAAGCAGAATGTATTATCATTTAATATAACATCTGTAGTGGCCTACGCTCGCTAAACATTAGACAACTATGGAAATATATTTTTTATACGGCTATGAATATTATCTGGAGGGAAAAACGTTCCCGCAAACTTATACTATAACCGGTTTCTTATAGTCTTCCCTTCTCCCCCCTATATTGCGTATCACCTCTTTAACCCCTCTATAAGCCGTGGTATAGCTAGCACCCCCCCCCCCCCCCCTTCTCAGTATTGTACATTTAAAAAAGAATTTGAATTCTAATGGGACGGGCAAAGCCTGAATATTTCAGCGCTCAAATGAAGTAATATTCATCGTGTATTAGTTTCACATTATGCTGATGAACTCCGTCTGAGGGAGGGAGGAGTTATAAACGCGTAGACGTGGGTTTTTAATATTTTAATGGAAAAAATGTGGGTGAAAAAGCGGGAATTTTCAGCGCTGCGTTTGTCAAGCGCTGAAATTCCTGTTGGGATAAATGTATCTGTGTCTCTGTTGCACTTTTCGATTTTTTTTTATTCCTTGTCAAAGTGGGAATGTCAGTACCTTTTTGTCACATTGTTTATAGCGTTTTGACGGCAAATAAAATATACTTGGCAACAAATTTGTTTTCTCTTTCGTTTCGGTTAGGTTATTTAGTTACAACAAAGTCAGAATGATCATCTAAGGGATCGCAATTGTCTTGGCGGGAAACAAGATATGCTGTATTAAAATGAGGCAATAATTAAAAGAAATTCCCCTTGACAATATGCAACCAACAATACATGTAAGGTCACATGGTGGTGGCATAACTAACTTAAACTCGGCATGTATTTGAATATTCCGAAATTGAATTTCTTTAACTTGTAAAAGTATTTTGAGGCTAAATTAGTCGTAAAATATAACTAAATTTGCGGATCTTTTTGTTTTGTAACTGCAATGTAAATATTTGAATGTGTATAGCTATGTTCATTTTATAAGTGTGTGTTTGTTTATAGAAAAATAAATTATATTTACATGTGTAAATTTGTGTGTGTTGTTTTGTAAATAGTACAATGGAACAAACAGATTAAACTTATAAAATATGGCATTTTTACAAAAAAACTGTTGGACTCTCGACTGCCTGTCGAGTCTAACAATTTTTATAATATATTTTGTGTTCTGTCAGTTGCTAGTAAATTATTGTTGTTTTTATGTAGTTACATATTTAAGCGGTTGAAAACCACTAATCTAAACATAACTACAGGCACCAAAGCCTACAGCTCTATATATTTGGTTTTATCATTTAATAATAGGTTTTCTTCATTAAATACAATCTTTTTTACATAAATATATTTTTTTAAATTCATTCAATAGATTATACAGCAAGCTGAATGTTTTTTTTTAATGGTTACATATTTTTTTATGGCTTATAAAAAAATGTATGTCTTTCACAACACATATTAGCCGTAGGTTATTTTTTATCAAAACGACTTGTGATATCTTATCTTCGATTTTTTTGCTGCCCTAAATAAAGAATTGGGCAACTCTTGTGTGTCCGTTCCCCCTTACATAAATCAAATTATTGATTATTGTGTCAACAGTTCTATAACTTTTTTTATTTATTTTTTTTCCGTATTCCTATGCATATGTATACAATATATGTTGGATAATAAGTTCTCGTATGTGTGTTTGCACGTACAGAACGCGTAACGAATAATATTTCAGCGAAAAAAAATACGCTTTTGCTGTTGTTCCGTCTGTTACAAATAATATATTGCAGGTTTCTATTGTATTCAAACTTGTAGATATGAATGTAACTATCGATTTTTTCCTACGGGAATATTTACTATTAAGCTAACGTTTAAATTATTTTGTATTTTATATACGACGCGCGTACGTAAGCAATCGGTTTTTTTCTTAACTAAGAGCAAAACTTTAATATATGTCATAAGTTTCACGTGTTAATTTTGTGTAACTTTTTCCTGTGGTGCTTATTATACTAAGTTGTTTTTATAATGAAAGCTCAGGCAAAGCTGCATGAATTTTAATGTGTTCTTAATAATATTATTCAGATTTCATTGCGTTCAAGAAAAACTAACATTATAATTACAAAAAGCTAACCGTAGATTAATGATACGACTTGCATGAACAAATCAATGTTGTTTTTTTTACTTATTTTATAATTCTACTCTTTTGTTTTGAGGCTAAACTATAAAAACCCGCGTGTTTTATAAATATAACAACTAGTTTACAGTGAAATCAAGTGATTAGCTTAATTTAAAATCAATAAAAGACATTAAAATTATTCAGGACAAATTTGCGTATATAATTAAACCTTTTAGCACTGGCAGTTATACGTAGTTTTCACTAGAAATCGTCATTTCACGCCTAAACATACTGCAACCAACGTTACATACGTGTATTTCCGGTGTACGGCATCGCATGTTGTAAATAAAACATTCACTCTCTTTTGTACATTCCCTGCGGTTGTTATTTTATTAACCCAACAGAAATATATATTCTTAACAAATTACTGCGTAAAAAAAAAGGTATTTCTAACAAAGATTTAAGTGTATTTAGAGTTAAGCGGGTTGAATAGTGTTAGGAATGTGTCATTTGGATGGTCCTGCGTCAACTGGACAACGAACAAGGGCTACTTGGCCTACAATCTGTTCACTTCAAGCGACTAACAATGATTATACCCTCATTCCGGTTTGGTATGACCGTTTTGCTAAAGCGGGCGGCATAGCTTCGTGGCATACAGAGCCCTCTGTTGATGGTCGAGCGAAGCGACTGATCAAGACACCCCCTTAAAGAATGGTATAACGAATAGGGATGGGTGGATGTTGACGAGGGTCGCACACCGGAAGACGGTCGTTCATATGTGACTACCGGCTCAAATTTCCTAGATAATTGTCGACCTCGATAACGCGTGCGGCCGATGTCCATCCACGAGTAGCTGCTTTTGCACTTATAATACCCTTCCGTATTAAGTTTAGTTACGACACTAAGACATTTTCATTATTTATAAATTGGTCAATTTCCCATTAAATAAGTGCATCGTTTATTTAATTTAAATGTATTGTTTAATGGAATAAATAGGCTAAAAGAGCTATTTATGTATGTTAGCTAGTTTTAAAAAATTATTGTGTGTATTTCTTGAAAAACTTTGAGAGAAAAGCGCGATATTTGTAGCCGGAACACATTGCAGGCTTGAATACCGCACTCTGTGACATGAAACCATGAAACCGTGGGCAGATAAGCGAACAAATCACTACATTAACAACGATCACCGCACCAACGTGTAGATTTATGCGGTCCAATACGCTGCTAGATTCATTGTAATACAAGGGATCTGATACAGCAGTGTCAGAAGCAAAAGGCACACGGACGACTGCACACACCATCTATTGGGAATATAGAGTGCTGTGTGTCAGACAAGCTGGAACTCTGGAACCTGTTTCCTTTACACAGCTAATGCAACCATTATTTCGGCGAAAGCCTCATTTACTTTCGCTTAATTAATTGCTATAGTTTCAATGTATGGGTGTCACACACACCTCTGTTACGGATATATACCTGTGCTCTATAATAGGTGTACGTCGCCCGTTGGTGTAACTAACTCGTCCTTCTCCTGATACCCTACTAACTCCTCCGCCTGATACGTTAATAATGAAAGTTATACACGCTATTGTTGATCGATAGATTATGGATAAACTATTGTTGCTAGATTTTATCGAGATATATCTAAAGTTAGATGAAAAATTATTTGTTTGTTTTACTTTCATGTATTCATACTCAAGGTTTCAACGGAAATACACGTTCTGATCATCACTAAATCACGAATCTAATAGTATTCACGCACAAAAGCGAATCTCAAAATAGCGTATCTCTAAAGAGGGCATCTCTAAGGAGCGCATCTCTAAGGAGCGCATCTCTAAAGATTGCATATCTAAAGATCGGTTCTCTAAAGATCGCATCTCTAAAGATCGCATCTCTAAAGAACGAATTTCAAAAGAGAGCATATCCAAAGATTATAGAAATTAAAAAATAATCCAAATAGAGAATTTAAGAAAATATTTGACTTTTACAAAAGCAAACAATAAATGAATTAAATAGGTTTACTTAATGTAACACAAAGACAATTGCAACTACAATGAGTTAAAGCTAACTTTTTGCTGCAAACTGCAAATGTTTTCAGTGTACCAACAAAATAAAAAGGCAAAAAAGCAAAAACGCAAAAAAAAAACACAAGAAACAAGCCAAAACAGCGAGACAATCGTTACATGAAAACCTCTTAAGCTTCAGGGCCCATTTAAAACGTAGCTGCTCTTAAAAATAAGCCACCAAGAGTGTAAACTTTTTTATGCTACTGCAAATGGCCACCATTATACATATAATTCCTAAATACCACAATGTGTAATACACATGCGACAAGTCATCAAAGTACTATTAGATCAATAACATCCTCCATTATCAAAAATTATCGTTTATTATGTAATACATTCGTGAAATTAAACATTTTTTAATGTTTTACTTGCTTATAATAATTTTAAAATGTAATGAAACTGTTAAATAAAAGAAAACCAGTGAGGATTCAAATTAAAATATATTACTGAAACTCAGATAAAAAATCCAACTGTATAAGAAATGCAGTTTGTAAACTGTATAAAATAGCGTTTACTGGATTAAGATCAAGTTAGAATCGCTAAGAATCCTAGTTGTCCATATAACAATGGTATATAGTTGTAGGAGTGTATATGTTCGTGTAATAGAACAAGATGAAAAAGAAGTCTTAAAATCTTGGCATGAATAGCTTTTATCCGATTACCCGACTGTTAAACGCAGTAAAAAATCCAATTTCGAAATATTAAGCATCCAACTTGTGTGTGTGCGATAGAAGCACTCTCTGATGGCCTGAAAATGAACTAATTTCGTTTCGTTTCGTCTCTGCACTATTTGGTCGACGAGTGTACCATTATGTGACGTCAGAAAAGACTTCAATAAAATGCTTTTCGCATTGTGCTTAATATTACATTGCAAATGATAACTATTATAGCCACTCTAGCTTTTCACCGCATTTAATACAATTTCCATAACAATAGATCCATTACATTCGTATCATTACTATAAGAGTTCTTGTTATATATATATATATATATATATAGATATAATAATAAGATATTTATTTAACAAAAAAACAATATATGCAACATTATAAATATACATATACAATAGAATATATATAACTCTAACCGCGTCACTGGTTGTTTATGGCAACATGAAATTAATGAATAGTTACATACATTTAATTTATTAATTTACGAAACTAAACCAGCAATAAGCTTATATTACATAATAAAAAACTTAGGAACATTATTAAGACGCGTATATCATCACCCAGTTATGAAGCAACTTTGCAATTAATCATAAAATATGTAACATTAAATTAAAAATCTTTCTCAACTATAAAACACGTTTTTTTTTTTTAACTTAGCAGAAACAATTTAATAAGATTGTGTGTTTTTATTTTCTAGGCGAGCCGCAGGTCACCACCCGAGCGCCCCGCCGGCAAACCCGTCGCCAACGCCCGCCAATCAACCGCAGCAACCCGATGAGCAACCATCACCAGCCGTCGAGCAGGCTCCGCCTCCGAAACCCACGCCGATACCCGTTATCCAGCGAGCGATATCGTTGCCCGCTGCACCGGTTACGGCACCGGTGACGTCATCCATCACAGACAGATACCACCATCACTCGCAGCAGCAGCAGCAAGAACAGCCGACGCAGACCCGACGCATCGACTACACGCAAAGCGAACGGATACCCAACAGGGAACGGCCGAAGTTTGCTCGATCTGCGTCGCGCAAGGAGGCCGTGAAGAATTTCATCAAAAAGGAGACGGCGAATTTTTTCGGCGTCGACGAAGAGACTGAAGTAGATCAACAACTTAGGTGGCTGGACAGAAGAAAAAGACTAGCTTCCAGGTAATGATTTCTATCACTGGTGCACATTGGAAGTCGATGGTTGCGCCACCATCTGATATAGCTCAGATAGGAGCGGCATTACTTCGAACTAGATGTAGTTAAATTCACAAGCATAGATTAAATCTATGTTCCTTGATAATATCAACAAATGCTTGCGAATTTCGCGTTTGATTTTAGTAGTTTAGCCCGGGTCACTGATGACGTCATCAATGTGGTAACTTTAGGCTATAACGCAAGTCCGTATCTCGACTGTAGTAATAAATCATATAAATCGAACCCTAGACGAAAATTTATTGCGACCAATCCACGCCTATAATTCAATAACAATGCAATCGGTATATATATATTTGTTTTTGCAACTGTAACTGAGTATCCCATTTCGCAGAACATACGGTCCCTTGAAGGATGAGTTCCAAGCGCCTTCGATACGAACGTTGCGGCGGCCAGCGACGGTCTCGTTCGCGGGGCCACCGGGCGGCAGTGATGTATCATTGGCGGCGGCCGCAGTGCCATCGCTCGAAACAACGCCGCCGCCCCCATACCCGGGTGACCGGCCCGACGTGCTGCCCGCCCCCTCGGACGTGCCAGACACCCCCGAGATTCGTTATCCGGACGCCACTGTACGCAGGAAAGAGTCTGTCGCCCGAATGACATGGGACGGCATCTCATATGTTGTAAATGTGAGTAATTATTCGGCCATTATTTATTCATTCAACGCTGATGGGTTTTATAACGCGTGCACTTGTAAAAATAGCACGGCAATCGATATGTGCTCAAACGAGGGGTTCTCTAATCAACTTTGTTGAAAAAATATATGTCTGCCCTTTCTAATTATCATGCTGTCTTTCCCGCTAATTGCTTTCGGTTTTTTATGGCATTTATCTATTTTTAATTTGTTCGCCGATAAGTGTTTTGCGGCACGGGATTAGCGCTCGTGCACTCACGTCACCCTGCACCGATAGAATCACTTGTTTTAGGAAATAAACACATTTCTTTTTCTATGTTAGATTATTTCAGTACAGCGTGAATTTAAGGAAAGCTTCGGTATTCATTTATTTTTACGTTACGAATAAAATAAAATCGAAATTTTCTGAATATTTTGTCTATTTATGACGGTTATGTGTGTGAACGCGCTACAACACCATCGAAAATTAATAAAGTTAACTTGATTTGAATTCGTAGTTTTTTATTTTTTTGACGGCGTTTAGACGTAATCGTTGTTTATAATTGCAACCATGGAAATGAGCAGTACTTTAATCCTGTTTTAATAAAAACTTTTTAATAAGATTTATTAAATTATTTATTATCACTTTTTATCTTAATTTAAAATTACGAAAGTTTCTTGAATTTTAAAAATTAACTTCAAAAACTTATAAAATTGGATAATTAGTTAACTTTGTTTTTTTATAATCTTGTCATAAGGTGTAATCACGAGTAAAAATCTAGTTTGTTTTATAACAAACAATGCTAACGTTCACAGCGACAAAATTAACGCATTGAATAGTTTATAGTCTCTAAACTCCATTTATTTTTAAATTAATATATTATGATAGTTTTGTACCAAATAGTAATTAAGCTTAGAAAATTACAAACAATATTCTAGTTTGTATTATGCCAAACAATGCTAGCATTCACAGTAACAAAATCAACACAATTTTGTTGCTGTAATACAACAAACTGGAATGATTACTAGTAATTTCTAAGCTTAATTACTAATTGTTCCACTGCGAATACACAATTATACAAAAATAAAAAAGTTTTATCGCAATATTCGTATTTTTATGTGAAACTTATGAGAGAAATAAACGGCTGTTTTCGAAACGACTTAATCCATTCTTTTGTAACGCAGTCGCGCCACATAAAACAAGTCAATCGAGAAACGTAATGATTTAGTAGCGTTCATTTTCGCGCGCATAACCTTCCGATAAAACATTTATGATTCGGTATTTTATGAGGTCGATCCGAGAACGGGTTTGAATTGAATCGAGAATCAAGTCCTTAACATTCACACCATTATCCTTTAACCACACGATTACAACTGTGTGTTCACTGAATGTCGCGTTTAAAATATGAAACCGGGTCACACTATACGGCACACACTCCAAACACGTACGTGTGTATCTCTCACTGTTTTAATAAACTTGCTATATTCTCGGTATAAATTCTACATTTATATGACTACACGCTTCGAAGATAAATGCCCTAGACGAGCTTCAACGGCGCCATTTTACGATGAGATACTAGCTTAATTTTCGGAAATCACTTATAGAATTTTTAGAGAGGGTCAAGACATATGTTCATGATTTCAAGACACTTATTATTTTGTATAAAGCAGTAAAATTGTCTTGTAATTAAAATTCGTAACAAAGTAATTTGTTTTAATGATATAACAATTTCCTTTTGATAGTAAAAAGTTCAAAAGCGCTGCAGTGAAATATTTCTAAGTTTTTATACATTTTTTAACAAAAAGAAAATGGCGTAGTAGTGAAATCAGTGATGCTTGCCCTATGTCTAGTTCGATTCACATTTATTTATATATATAACGCCGGCGTATACCGGCAGCATTGCAATTGTGAATCGAACTATACGTTAGTAATTGTTGTGTTAAATCTATTGAATAGTGTAAATTGTTCCCACTTGTTCTTTCTATAGTGTGTATCTGAGAAGACACAAAGGCAACGCGACGATACACGGAGAAAGAACGGAACAAGTGCGAAACTTTTCAGGATCATAAAGTTTTTCTTTATTTTTTCGGTTCCTTTCTTTACTTGTACACTTCGTTGTTTTGTGTATTTGTATGTGTAAACTTTCATTCTATTGCACTAGTGGGTTAACCTCAGTTTGCAATTTATTATTATTTCGGCCAGATTTCCTGCTCTATTTTGCACACATTCCCCAACTTTTTATCGCTTTTAAGTTGCAAAAAGTTGCTGATTATATTTTCACGCCATTTAAAAAAGCGTTCGCCATTACGCATTACGTTGGTGGCGGTGACCGCTAAAGTTTGACGTGTTTAAAGTTACGGATGTGCAAATTTGTTAACACATTTCGGTAAACATGAAATATTTTGAATTGTTGCGAAAAGGACACATTTAAAATATATTATGTTGATTAACATGAACTGTCACAAGACAAACATGGCGTCTATTCGTTACGGACTCCGCTATTTTGGTTGCGCCACTGTTTGGTACCCGTATTGTTACATTTAAAAATGTATATTTTGAAAATGATCATATTGACCTCATAAAACTCGAAGCGTGCTCCACCATTGTTTTTATATAAAGATATCTATCTCTAGTGTCAGTTTTACGAACTATAAACATTCGCAATTTTGATTCAGTACGGGAAATTTTATGGGAAGTTATAAAATATAGTCATAATATAATACTCGGGCATAATATGATAAAAAACGCGGGGAAATGCTTCAAAATGCGACTAAGAAAATAGATGAAACGTGTACAGAAAATAGCATATAAATGCAATTATAAATTTATATCATTTTACGATTGAATAATCAAAGAAAATATTTTTAATTATTATTAAATACGTTATATAATGAGTAATTGTGCATATTTGCTGTTAAATCTACTGAAAATATTAATTTTATATCTAAATGGCGCAATAAATTTTTTAATGCATCAAGACACGGTCGCTTTAAGTTCGTTTTAAGCTCACTAGATATTTAAATCATATTTAGGTTAGCGCCGTTAGCGGTCAAAATAATGTTTATTTGAGATTATAAATGCGCAATGAATACTTTTGGTTCATTTCAAACAACAAATAAACTACGACAATATATTAAAAACAGGAATAAATTAAATTTTATAATTTAATAGAAACCAACACGGTTTTTGTTTTGAACGCAATATTAAATTTGATGTATTTCCTATGGATTGGAATGTTCACAAATTAACAAAATTGTTAATTGGTTTCAAACATTTATAATATATGATTGCGGATATCCGCGTTTGACATCAGGTGCTCTAGCCACAAACAAAAATATATCTGATTTAATTACTGCACCATCTGTACCAAATATATATATATATATACCAAATAGGAAACATAAATCGCAACATAGAACTGGAATTGGGAGAAAAATACATATCATGTTTCGATCGCTCCACGCGATTTCACGATTTTTGTCCAATTAATTTTTTTTTATTCTATATTTTCCCAGAATAGTTTTTATTATTTACGATACATTTACTTTAATGACTAACTAATTAGTAATCATGAATAAAAATTGCACATAATCTTAATTTTGTAAGTTCATAGATGGCGACGTTTTAATTGATTATTATTTGTAATTTTACGATAAATTCTTTTTTTTTAAGTAAAAGTACTAATGTAATTATTTCTTGGTCGAAGCCTAAAATTTGTAGACAATAAATCATGCAAATGTATGGGCTATTATGGAATAAACAAAAATTGTGCACCCAGATATCATAAATATAATTCAAAAAGGAATAAAACAGTTTTTACGATACTAGACGGAATTTGCAAACGCAGAGAAGTTCACAAGGAAGATGAAACGAAAAAGAAAGAAAGAAAAAAATGGTGCTAGAAACAGAAAGAATAAAATTTAAAAAAATGATACGGGAAAAAATGCACGTTGTGCATAAATCAGTACCGGTGTAGGAGACGTTCAAGCCCCATGAACGAGCGGGGAACCCCGCGAGTTAAAAAGGCCATCTACTGGCATACAACCAAACTAAAATGAATTTACGACTCCCCCGGCTTCGTCTTTTTGAACCTCCGCGCTGCACAGTGAAAAATTCCACCACGTTGCGTATTTACAATCCCTCGACGCCAACCATAACGCACTGTCATTTATTATTGAAATATTACACGGGTATTAATATTATTTACATCCATTTACACTGCGCAAATTATGATTCATTTTTTACTTTCTTATCCGTTATATAATAATATACAAATCAGAAATGCATGGTTACTCTATGCATTTTTGTCCTTGCTCCAATATCACTAAAACGGCTGCACTTATAACAAAATTAGTTATGTTCATATTGAAAGATATGAAGTTTTGTTTGAAAAGTTTCTTTAAAAAATGTACCAGTTACGAGAAAACTGATACAGAAAATAACAAGAGAAAGAATAAACAAGCTTGTATTTTTGTGTGTACAGACATTAACGAAACATCGACCTAGACCCCGATCACAGACCCGGCAGTGGTCGCGGAGCTATCCCCCCGAGGAAGGCCCCAGTGACACCCTTGAGGATGACGTGTTCTTCGAACGGCCTACGACACCCACCTCGCCAAATGTACCTGAAGCGGCGGTGCCGGTGGACTCGCCGGACGCCCCGTTAGACCCACGCCCGCCACCCGCCAGGTAATTGACAATTGACTTCCAATATTTATTGTTTTTCCTTAATTTAATCGCAAGAGACGCACAACATTTTATTACATGTGATTTCAAGCGAAATATATGTATTGAAAAACCGGAATTGAGTTTATCCTTACACTAGAACAATTTTCTAAGAATTTTTCCATTGCTGAAAATTACATCGCGCAATTCAAGATTTTGAACTGTGAAGTTTCTTGTGCAATAAAGTTCGTAAAGTTATACGAGACTAGAACATCATGTTGTAATATTCTTGCATGTAAGTTTCTTGCGCTATAAACTTATAAGCAAGAACTGTACCGTCTAATATCACGATATTTTACTGCTCAATTACTAATTTTCTTATTACTTTTTAATTAGATTAGGCAGAATTATTACCTAACATCTGAGTTCGTCATAAAAAGTTACACACACTCTATTGTACATTGATTACAAAGAAACATTTTAATTTTTTGTTTATGTTTCAAACATTCCCCAATTATTTTATTACGTTACCAAAGACTGTTTCTTCAATATAAAATATAGATTCAACATTAATTTCAATATTTGCAATATCAATACGCTTGAAACACGTTCCCTGTCGATCTATTTATTTTAACTAGTATACAATGACATATCAAAATTTTATTTTCAATATTACGTAAATATTCATAAATGAATGAAATGGCAAATTAAATTAAATATTCTCTTGATTGAGTTTTTCGTTGATATAAATACAAATTAATTTATTTGCGAGATTATATCGTTGCTTTGTTCGGTTTAGATTGTGTTTTATGTGGTTGTCAGTGTGCATCTTCTTTGTGTGTTTATTAGTGCCCGAGGAGCGCGTCTAGACAATGTGTATTTATATTACATAAACAGTAATCATGATTTACAAATATATACCCAGTAAATCACATATCACATATTAAACATCACGAAATAAGCGTTGGCGCTATATTTATACAGCATGTTAACATGCATTTCCAATACGTTTTAATTATGGAAAATGGAAATAATTTAACTATTCAATTGCACTTATGGTGCAATTCTAAGCAAATTTATGCACCATATATCGAACATAATACATGATATGTGTAATTAATAATACTAAAATATGTCTCCATTAAAGAAATACAGCTTTTTCAAATATTACTGATTCTCCTTAAACCCAATAGATATGTATTAATTAAATTTGCTTTTAATTATCCCGTGTCTTGTTTCGTAATATGGGGTACATGTTTATGAATGTAGATACTCATCAAGATCAGGGGCGCCGGCATGGCGAAGAGATACATTAACGGCACGGAGAGATCAAGCCCGACCGGAAATTGGCGGTTCCAGAATATGGTCGGCAATGCTAGATAGTGTTCTGGATAATTCAGATCGACGGCAGTACGGCATGGGTTGGGTCGGCAAAATGTTCGGGTAAATTATTCTATTATGCCAACAACAGCGGATAAAACAAATCCATAATTAATAATATGAATTTCGTACCATTTCAGACGATCGATGCGAACATCAGTTGCTAGGGACGAAAAAGTGAAACAACAACTGGACGACCTGGAAGACTACCGGCCCCTGTTCACGTATTGGGTGACCACTGTGCAAGTCCTCGTGCTGGCCATCTCGTTGGTTTGCTACGGGTTCGGGCCGTTTGGAGTCGACCTGCAACAAAGATCCGGCCAGGTCCTTGTTACAAGTCTCTCGTTACAACAAGTTGAATACATGGAACCAGCGAACTTCTGGTAAATTCCTATTAATGACTCAAAAAATTTCTCAACTTGATTTATAACGGGTTATTCCGTTATCACCGTGTATTAAATCCAGAGAACTCAACCAGGGAAATTGATTTTATCTGTGCAGGTTTGGGCCACGTGCAGCCGATTTGATACACTTAGGGGCGAAATTCGCGCCATGCATGCGTATCGACAACAAAATCATGAAACAAATTGATAAAACCCGCGAGAAAGAACGTGAAACCGCGTGCTGCATTCGAAACGATGATTCCGGCTGTGTTCAGTCGTCGCAAGCAGATTGTTCAGTAAGTTGAAAAATACATTTGATTTTATAGATTTTCTAAACGTATTTACAATCTTCGTCCTTAATTCATTACCCCTAAAATGTCCTTGTAACGTATTTATAATCTGATTTTTGTATTTTCGCACCAACTGGTCCGAGGATTGCGCCCTACGGTATGTTGTCAGGAATCATATCTTTCGCGCATGATAACTAATTTTAATTCCTTTTATACCTTTCGGTCACTTATAAGTTTGCATTTTAGAATATATATATATATATTAATAACTACAAAATATCGTAACATTTTTTCAAATTGTTAACCAAAAACAAAAAATTTGTTCGACAATCGGCTTGGTTAGACAGTTACGTGATCTATGGACGTAAGGAGACCGAAAGGTGTACTGTAGTTTTAGTACAAACGCACTTACAGTAGTTTACACCCAACCGTGGAAAGAAGAATTGATACTTATTTGCATTTAGAAAACGATTTCCACATGGAAGAAGTGGTCGGCTGGTGACTCTGGTCCTGGTGGTCGTATTTCCGGATCGGTCTGTGGCTTAGACCCAAAGTAAGAGAATCGTAACATAATACAATTCCAAATATTAAACTAAATCATCATTACGTAGATTCTGCGATGCGCCTGCAAGTGTCCATCCGTACGAGTGGCCCGACGACATCACAAAGTGGCCGATCTGCCGGAAGACCAATTCGTTCACGCAGCGACGTGGACCGGGCAGCGGTGGAACTACAGTCGGCACTAGCGCACGCGACAAACTGGCCGAGCACATGGTGTGCGAAGTGATCGGACATCCGTGCTGTATCGGCATTCACGGACAATGCCGGATTACCACCAGGGAGTACTGCGACTTTGTTCGGGGCCATTTTCACGAAGAAGCATCTCTTTGCTCACAAGTATGTGATTTGAATTTTACAATACAACCTAAGCGTTCTACACACACAAACACATGCATTATGTGTATATATAATTATTTATTAAGAGTACTATAGAAATATGGTGTGTGTGTAAGGTGTCTTGTTTGGATGATGTATGCGGAATGGTGCCATTTTACTTCGCTGAGTCACCGGATCAATTCTACCGGTTGTGGACAAGTTTGTTCTTGCACGCTGGCGTGCTGCAGCTTGTCGTTACAGTTCTTATTCAACACTACCTAATGCGCGATTTGGAGAAGTTGACTGGACCATTACGGATTGGAATCATCTATATCGGATCAGGCGTAGCCGGAAATCTAGCTAGCTCAATTTTCGTTCCGTACAGAGCAGACGTAAGTAAACAAGCTAAAATATTCACTTGCCCAGGGCAATGATTCACAGCCAATCAAAACGCGTTACGTCGACAACTTGTGGGAATTTAATTTGTTTGTGTGTGTGTGTATTTAGGTGGGTCCATCCGGCTCCCAGTTCGGGCTGCTCGCTTGCCTGATCGTGGAGGTGTTAAACTCTTGGCCAATATTGAAGCACCCGCATCACGCGCTGTTCAAGTTGCTGTCGATCACGTTCGTGCTGCTGCTGTTCGGAATGCTGCCGTGGGTAGACAATTACTCGCATATATTTGGTTTCGTATTCGGATTTTTATTGTCCTATGCTTTTTTGCCGTTTGTATCATTTGGTCCGTACGACCGGCAACGAAAAATTGTGTTAATTTGGGTTTGTTTAACATCCGCTGGTGTTCTATTCATTTGTCTAGTCCTCTTGTTTTACATCATACCCGTGTATGATTGCGAAGTATGTTCATACTTTAATTGTCTACCGTTAACGCGTGATTTCTGCGCATCGCAAAACATCAACTTTATGCGCGAAGAACCCGTGGTATGACAAATGGTTATACGGTTGCAAACCGTAGCTCTTTTATCTGCCACTGGTGTCCACTTCGATGGAAACCCAATGAAACTAGCCGCAACATTTTCTCAGCTAACCTATCGACTTGTATCGATTGTTAGTTGAATTCCAATGTTTCAATAAGCGCTCATAAGCGCTACTTGAAATACACGACCAATCTCATAAACAAATGTGTCATATTTGATAATTATTATGAAATATATTATTATTTATATTAAATATATATGTGAAATATGTAAAGTGAAAACATAAAAAAAAAGAGTTTCAAAATAATTATATCAAATTTTTGAAAGTGAGTGTTATAATTAAAACAAAGTTTAAAACTATGTGAACTATGTGAAAATTTGTTATAGGGCGTGTCGTTTCCATGAAAATGATAGTTTTGTGATACATTTTCAAACTATCTCTATATTTATAATCAAGTTAATCAAGATATTTCACAAAAAGACTAAATCTAAATTAAGCCCAAATTAAATAACGAACAAAAAATAATAATGTGATATAAACTTTGAAAATGGAAAATTATTAAAACAAAAAAACAAAAAAATTAACAGTTTTTCGTTTATTGTTAGGTACGACGGTGGTAAGAAGATAATATACAATTTTTTTTAGTTGAGCAACGAAACTATTACAACATTGCACAAAACTGTTACCGACATACGCGCGTGTATGCGCAACCAAACCTCCAACATCCCTCACAATTTTCTCTCTCTTTCATTCCGTGTATAACAGAAAAGAAGATGGATGAAATGAAATCATTTATTAAGCTATAAAAAGAAAACAAGTTATTTGTATGTGTTTACTTATAAAATTATGAATTACTGTAAACATATTTTCATCACTATAGAGTATGTAGTTCTGTATAAAGAAACATAAAAAATAACAAAAAAATAAATAAAAATTATACTAATTACGGTGGATGTGTACTGAACGAAGAGCATTCATTCATTGTGTAAATATAACGTATTATTACTACAGCAGCTCTGGTTGTTAAAAAGTAAAATGTTTGCTTTTTGCGTGGAGTTAAGGTAATGATTATTATTCACCAAATAATTCACAAGAAAACACAATAATATCGTTTTGTCGACGTTTTTATATAAAATAAACTAAACAAAATTGTGTTCTATTACATTTTAAACCATTTCTATCGGTCACCAATTCAATATATTATTTATGTTTTGTTAAGAATAATTATATTAATTACAGCAAAGTTAAATTTCAAACATTTTTGGCAATATATTGGAAATTTTGTATTAAAACAAGCATAGGTACAAACACCTATGGTGCACTACATATTTGCGATATTTTAAATTTAAAAACTATTATGGTCTTTAGGTTCATTTTTTGGAAAAATAAAAGTTTCGTATTGTGTAAAGTTTATATATTTTTTAATAAGCCCGAGACATTGATTGGTTTTTATATAAGCGATTTTTTTCCATACTAAGAGTTGAAAATTAATATATATATTTTTTTTAAGAATGTATGAAAATTAAAATGAATTATTTTAATTTAATATTTGTATTTCAAATAGTCTAAATTTTTATTTTTGGTTTTAAAAGTGTAAAGGAACACAAATTTGTTGTAAAAATGAAATGTACGTATTATTTTTTCTAACTTGTCTTAAATATTCACACATTCCGTATATAAATATAATTTGGTCTTAGATTAACTAACTGTGTTCATTGATTTCATATATTGTCATTACTGTAACTTCACTTGTAAACGTAACTCGAGAAAAAAATCCTATCCTTGATATAAACATTGTAATAAAATATTATAATTGTAACGTCTGTAGAGATTACGATATATACACGCTATTTTGAACGCATTTTAATCCAAAAAATCACGAAAACAATCATTATTTATTGTCGATATTGCAGAAAATTGCATAATATATCATTTTGATACACGAATGAATTGTAAAATTTACAATTTTCTTCAATATTTGACTGATGTCATTTTATATGTATGTAAAAATTAATACGGAGCATTTTTTGAATTATAATGTACCTACATCAAATTATAGTGTAATTTTACGATGGTTTGTAATGGATACATTACAAAATTTACATGAAAACGTTCTTATTTATTTTAAGAGATTTTATATAAGCGGTTTTATATTCGAAATTATTACATTTAATTGAGGACGTCACAAATAGTAAATTTTTACTAATATAGAAAAGTTACGTGTTATTCGATATAAGGAATAATTTTAAAAATAAATTGAGAATTTATTATATTTTTTTTTTAAACAGTGTAACAATATTTTATCTAGTAACTAAATATTTAGCTCTTTTCACACCAAGACTTCAAGACAGGGTCACTTTAAGTTTATTATTAAATAAAATTTCCTATTAAAATAATTCGTATGGCGAAAACACGTAACTTTTGTACTAATAAATTTTGTTTCATTAAGAAATGGATCCATTACAGAAAATGCAGTAACAATGTAAATATATTTTTGAATTTCAAACAATTTTCAAGGACAGCGGAAATTGTAAAATTACACAATAATTATTACTTACATCAGGTGTTAAATCTAAGACCAAGCCTTACCATTATACTGATATGATATAAACATAAAATAAATTAAATTCTACACATACAAAACATTTTACTCTTGAAATATTTTCATTTTGGTTCTTTTATTTATTTTTTTGTATATAATTTAATCGATTACAACAGTAAATGAAAAACAAAATTGAAATCTCTTTGTAAAAAAAAAAAAATAGTTTATAAATGTAATTATTTATAACAGTTAAATTATATTACCAAAAAGTCTGAATTGGACTTCTGGTGCCATCTCTATGAATTTATTTGTACATTTAATTAATTTAATAACGCGGTTTTATTTTTAACAATCTTATTTATCTTTAGTTGTAGTACAAGTAGTCAATACGACCTTGCATTACTTTTTAATTAATTTACATTGTGTAGTAGTACATGGGTAAGTAATTATTCAATTTTTATTTATAATCTCATGCATGTGTTCAAATAATTGAATAAATTATTTTAATTAAGCAATTGATGACGAAATGTTTACATAATTGTGGTTTCCAGCATGATCTTTAGGGTTATGTAGTAGTATAGAATCCGTATATTTTATGTGCAATACGCACGCGTATTATTTAAGTATTCCTCGAACCAGTCCAACACCTACGTTATAGCTAGTATGTGTAGTGTATTTCGGAATATTCCGTTAACGTGTGTCGTGTATGTGTACGTATGGTGTAACTTTCAGATGTTTCTGCAGCCTTCTAGAATCACTAGTGTCTGAATCGTAAACCAGTGTATAAATAATTAGGAATTGTATTTATTGTTAGTTTAATGTGATATTGTAGTGAGGTGTATATGATTGACTATGTCTTTCCCAAGAACGAAATTTGTAAGTAGAGTTTTTGCTATGCGTTTAACCTATGAATCGTTTTTTTTTGTTGCAAATTCGTGATTAAATTACGCTTTTTGCAATATTTACTGTGATATTAAGTTTGTGCATTCGGTTATGAAAGGGATATTGTTTTGTGTGTGTGTGACAATTGAATAGGAATTATTTTGTATCCTATGTTGCAATTATGTTATATCCGTTAATTGAATGAAACTAATTAGCCTAATAACTTCCTGATAGCTATTTCACACGGGTTCGATCACAAATAGTCGATTATTGGCACTTACGGAATTAGTTTAGTGTGCCAAATGACCGGTCATATATAAATAAAAATCGGGCCATTTTTGCATTTTTGTGCAGTCATATTTTTAGGATTGAAGTTTTATGATCAAATGTTAAATTTCTGTAAATTGGCTGTTTGCCAATCGCTCAAAACACAAAAGTCATACTGCGTCTAATTCGATGAAACACTATTTTTACAATTAAAATTTAGAAATCGAAAATAATTATTAGTCACTTTAAGAAATTTATTTTGTCTATTGCAATTCTATAAATATTTAAATTCGTAGATAAATCAAATTATGTTGTTAAAATTATTAAATAAATTTACTCATCTACAATAGGGTTAAAATTTTTGCATAAGAATAGACTAAGTATAAAAATATGGCGGCGAGAAAGAAGAAAAACCGTGTGAGGAAAAAAAAAAGAAGTTGAACTTCATTATTTTAGCAATTTTCTTTGCGCTTAATTTTATTGTCAATTAATTTATTTAGTAACATGTTGCATAAATCCCTGTACACTGAGATAAAAGAAAGATTGTGGTTAGTTTTGCGGGTGTCTGCGCATAGATGGCACCACTTTCTATGTCAGTAGTGCATATTTTATGAATTATTCCGCAGGTTCGAATCACTGCACTTGTAAAGTAGTAACATACTCTCTAAAATAAGTACCCACGTGCTACCTACTCTGGTCGAAAGTCGAGTCTGATGTGAGTACAAAATCATTAAAATTTATGCCTTTTCTTAATTTATGTTCTACTATTTTTCATATTCACCATTATAATTTCACACACCTAAACAATCATTATGGTTTTTGTTCATTTTTATTATTTTGTTTTTTAATGGTGTCGGTATAGACATGCAACTAGTAGCTATCTTCACTGCACTAGCCATTGTTATTTTCTCTATACACACAACAATTTTAGTTCTGTTCTCGCTCACCCTATTACTACTACTACAGGCATTTAATTATTAAATTATTTTAAAACGATACTAAAAATTGGCGGTGTTTTTTAGTGTTTCAAAATTTTAACCATAGAAACTAAATTATTTAAATATTCCGTTTAGTTTAGTTAAATTTTGTTATGTCTACAAGTTAATGTTATACTTTTGTATTAGTAACTGTTTTCGTTATTATCCTAAAAACTCACGTTTCATTTTTATTTAACGATTATTTATAAAACACATTTTATCTATTATAATTTGAGGTTATGTCACTTGAAGTCAATTGAAAGTATAATTTTAGCTACATTTGGTATACATATAATATTAGTAACCATTTAGATCATAAAGTATTATTTTTTTTTGTATCCACATGCCATAAAACTTTTATGGTATGTGGATACAAAAAATTACTACTATTTTTAATAGTCTTTTATGATAGAAGACTATTTACTGAAACGTGATAATTAATAAATAAAAATATGAAAAATGATGATTTAATGAAATTTTATTTTTATGATGGTAATAACTTAAACTAGAAAGTAGTCACTCATTATTTCTAGAGAGAAATTTAATTTTTATTTAATTTACAATTTCACCAAAGTCCTACGCAAAATGGACTGATTTGGCGATTTGGGTGCAGTATTATATGCGAAAATATATCGGGGAAACTCGTGCAAATCAAATTATTATTATTCATTAAAAGTGAAACCTCCAAAACATGTGTAAACAATAAAATTTGGCGATTTGACAAATCTATATTAAATTATATATATATATATTCATTTTGACAATTTTCTAAGTGAAAACTAAGTATAAGTCAAGTATAGGCCACTCTAGATGCTTGTCTCTAAGTGCTATTATTGCATAGATGCGTTCATAGTAAAAAAAAACAATATTAAATAAGTTAAATATAAAATCAAACAGTGATAAATAATTATTTATTTGTTATTGGAAAATTATGATGTAATTCAAAAATAAATATCTGCTGCGTGACAAGCACAAAACTGATAAAATAAATGTATGGTTGCTAAGGAATGTCTATGAATACGTTTTTAAAGAAAAATATTTATTTTGGTGATACTGAATAATACCGACTTTATACAGACAAAATTTAATTTTAATTTATACGTTGCTATAATAGTAAATAATGAACAGAAAAAATAAAATTATCTACGCCACTGATAGCGGTAAAATAATAACCATCTAAAACAATATCGTCTCACGTGAAATAATCAGTAGTTCCTTTTATGATAATTTGCCATTAAAACGTGGGTGCTGCCATCTTTTTTTCTCAGAAGAGAACAATTTTCTTTTTTGTCCCATAACCTTATATGGCAAACACTTCGATTGTTGACATATGTAGAATTATCGCATTTACTTCTACACAATTACACGTATACATGAGTAACTTGTTGAATATAAACAATATCGTCGTTAAAGGACGACCAAAGGTCGTTTATAGGAATATAATTAATTGTAAACCGATTTAATTATAATAGGTGTATGAGGCGTGACGTCACACCCTGAGTTAGTGCAATTCTAGGAATGCGGTAATTTATCTAATTAGAACCGTGTTATGTTTAGATAGTAATTTAATGTGTAACATATGTAATAAAATTAGATAAGTTACTTAGATGTCCTAATTGTCTATATACTCGACTTTTATTTAGTTTTCACTATCCGCGTAATATAACCAGTAGTGTTTTGCGCATCTATTCGCGCATATAAAATAAAAAGCGCCGACAATAAGTGTCGCTTCTGGTTATATTAAACTAATTTCTATCGCCATTTTGAAAAAAAACCTAGCGTAATTATAACACGAAAAATAGTTCTAATATAAATGATGCACTATGTATTAGTACTATACTAAGGGTCAGTTCATAGACTGATTCTGTTATTGCATCCCAGTTTGGTGTACCGCCTACGTGTGTTGGCGCACCGCGTAGATTCTTCTCGAATGAGCCAGACTTTTCCAAGGTCTCCCCTCCACGAGTCACTTTTGTATTTATACACGAAACTCCCATACCGGTTGACCAAAACATTGTTGTGATTGAACGTTACTAGACGTTTTATTCGCATTTAATAAGTTATAATAAAAGCATCTATTAAATAGTAATTATTTAAAAAACTAATTGTGGTATAACATCAATTTTTCGTGGATTATTTATTAAAAATAATAGTGACTCGGTGGATAAGCGACCTTTTAGTTGTTTGTGTACCAAAAACTTTGGCCTTCTAAATATAAGTGTGATTTTTGCATGGTCTTGACTGCTTTTACACAATTATAAATCGAACGCCAAATATGGAGTCGCCGGTTATTGTTGGGAAACAAATTAATTTCCCAACACCAGTGGAAGTGAGTTATATATTACGGCAATTTATATATAAAATAAATGCTTTATTAATTTTAATATTTTGGGTATACATTGCACACTAAACACGTAATCACGTAGTAAACACGGTCTAAAGCTGCATTCACAGTCAATTAGTAATTAGGATTAGATATTACAAATAATTCACAAGACCTAAATGATTTATATTTTAGTTTATTAATCTATTATTTTGTTTTATTTATATATTTTAATACGAAGCTATAATTTTAATGATTTATTAGTTTAATTATTATTAATAAAATTAACCCTCTATATTTTCGTAGCCCCAATATTAAACCTAAACTTAAATCTTGTCGAATAATTATTAATATATTAAAGAAGGTTATGACTGAACAATTTTACAGGATTCAAAAACTAATCTAAAATAATCGATTACTTTCAATTACAATTTCTGTTTACGCAAATAAGTCTTAAAAAAAATTAACCTTGATACGATTTTTAATCTCGCAAAATTACAGTAGTTGTTGATCTTGGACTTGGCAAATAAAACTTTCGCCTCAAGTTGCAATTGGCACTCAGTACAAACGGCCGCATCAACTTTATGTTATCTTACAGACTGGTTTCCCGTTCGACGACAGTGATTATGATTCAAGCGATCATTTCCAATCCCGACTGAATGACCTAGCGCAACGCCACCCCGAATTAGCTGGCCATTTACGTTTCGACGAATTCCCCTCTTTGCGCCGCAAACGATACGGTTCCGGATCATCATCCGCCGCCGGTGACGCCGAACAACCACAAGATCCTATACGACCGGGAGCTTCCTCATCCCGTTTCGCCGACCATAGTTTCCCAGCCGGATTCAAACGATTCCCATTCAAATCGAGTTTCGAGGAAGAATTCGCAGAACCGCGACGCGAAGATAAACCACCTGAAGTTCCTAAACAGCATACGGATAAACGGGGTAGAAAGCCGAATCCGTATTTGCCGCAGCATTTGAGCAACACTGTGGATTTAGGGCAGAAGCAAGCACCTGTAGAGGAGACACGAAGTCAGCGATCAATGTCTGCGCCACCGCCGGAGAACCGGACTACGCACAGTGCTCAGTCCCGAAATAACGAACCATCACAACAAGATATGGGGGGCTTATTAGGACGACCGCGACATTCGCCGAATAAACCAGAACAATCACGCCAAGAACGTACCCCGCCTCGACAGGCGCCGCAAGAGCACTTTATACCGATTTTAGTCGAAGGTCGAGATGAGTTATTACATCCGAAGAAGGATAATATTCATCACAGCGGCAGCGGGGAGAAAGTTTTTACAAGGATGCCTAATACGAAAAATGTAAACTTTTCCAGTCCAAAACAACAGGATTTCCATAATGCGCCGCAACAACCACCGAAGCAAGTTCCGCAACCGAATCGCGAAGAACAACCAACTCCTCCTCCTGAGAACGACCCAATAGTTAAAATAACGCGAATCAGGGATGATGTGCGAGATCTAATGAACAAAGTGGAATCGTTCCAAGGGACGCGAAAAGATCGCGAATTCATGTACCTAGACGAGATGTTAACGCGAAACTTAATCAAACTTGACAATATCGAAACAGAAGGGAAAGAAAATATTAGGAACGCTCGCAAAGAAGCAATTAAGTGTATACAAGATTGTTTGAATCGTTTAGAAAAACAAGCGCAAGCGAAAGAGGTCGAACAAATTCCAAGCACTGATATTATTGAACCGGAGGACACGAAGGAATTACGAAAATCGTCGATAACTATTAATGTGAACGCCTACGCTAACACTGACGGGGGATTGATAGAACCTGAAGTGGAACCAACAGTAATGGATACCGCGCCTGAGCCTAACTTAACACCTATTCCATCAGAGGATACACAAAAAACTGAGGAATTAATGAATACGGATAATACAGTAACATCAGAAGTACCACCAGAAACTACTAGTCAATCCGACTTAACATCAAAATAATTAATTATATTTGAACAATAACAGTTTTTTTTTTTGTATAAAGTACACTGTTATTATTCTTATATGCCTTAATGCGTCCTTAATCTTGCATTTAGGAATCACGGAATAATCTATTTATTTTTCTAGTATACCCAATTTTGTTGAGATTTACTTTTTGTAACTGTTGTGCCATTATTTATGATTGTTAAAATATAAATTTACCATTTTTTTCTTTGTTTAATTTTGATTCTAAACGCAAGATTTTTTTAATCAATATTAACCTCCGTTTTATATGTTGTGATAATTAGTGATGACACATTTTCGTCTCACATAATATTATTAACTTGATTGTTATAAAAATCAAACATTTTTAGTACTATAATGTGTAAATTAACAGTTCTATAGCCGCCATTTTACTCGTTTGCCAGCTAAAATGGCTGCGTCGCAAATCGGCGCCAAAAATTCTGTCAATTCGGTGTGCAGATTTTATATGTTTTCATCATATTCTTGCAAACGCTAGTACATCGAACTATTTCTAGGTTTAATTCATATTGGTGCTAGTGTTCAGTTGCAGAATTTAAATTATTTCTTTGAGTAACTTTAGTAAAAATGAAATTACTATGCCGCAGTTTATTATACATATATATAAATATATTTGCACTAAAGGCAGCTAAATACTATTTAAACGATCGAAGTGTAGATGTTTTTTTGTTTTATAACGTTTTTTTATTATTTTATTATTAGTACAATTCAGTTTATAAGATCCAAGTATTATATGTAAATACGAAATGTATATTTCGCAACTATTTATTATTTGTCTTAATAAATGATGCATGTACAGACATACTTCGCCTTGTAAACATAGCATGAATCTTAATATTATGTTTAAGCTTTATCTAGTGTGAATAAAACTACAAAACATTATTTATCATATCAATCTACTGGTAGAATATGATTATTTTATAATTTATTATTCTATCCATTTTTGTTTCATCAATAAAATACTTAATTATACATATTTATTTCTATTTCTCCTTTTATTAATAAATAAACTACTCGCCTTTATATACATCCGCAAAATGGCCACCCTTTTAACACCAGTAAGTTTATTTATAAGCACAGATAACTTCACATATCATTGAATTTTTGAATATCGCGATAGTTTATTACATATTGATTTGTGTAAATTATAAACTTACATAGAAAATACTAAAACGTGTTAACAAATGAAAACTGTAAGGCAAATGCTCTATATAGGTACAAAGAATGTACATGAAAAATCGCCACCTTTGAAATTATTCAATTAGACAGTTGGATCGCTGAGTGGACTGTTTTGTATATGATATGGGCACCTGGTGTCTTAATTATAAACAGAGAACAGTATATAAGTGGTTTTTTTTTTGTATATTTATATCAATCGTAATATAAGTTCGGTTAAATTTCGAAATATTCGTGTGTTCGTTGTATGACCGGTGACCTCTGTTGGAATGCATGAGTGAACATAGAATATGGGGGTGATATGTGTAATTATTATTTTAAAATGTAGTGCACCTGGATCATTATTGAGCACCTGGTTCCGTAATGCAGGTAAACGTTTAAACTAAACTTCCGCATATATACTGGTGGTGAAATGATAAGAATACAAGTTCACGGGCATGCTATAGAATTTTAACACATTCTGCTGGTTGCAGATTCACATTTATCACTATTTCAATTTTATGTGTAGAAAATAGTTTTATTTGTAACTTTAACAAATTTAAAATAATAACCTGAAATATACGTATTCTTATACAGAGAATCTTAACTTCTCGCTCTGTCTACACATGGGGCAGACAGAGCAAAAACATGAGCCTGGCTGATATTTTGTGTAAAAGAATACGGCTATTTTAAGATCTCTAAAATAAAGCTTAATAATGGCATCGCCACTCAATGTTAAATTTTATGTTCACGGTGTTCACTTTGTGGTATTCTTGTAATAAAATAAAGTTTTATTTAACGATTTTACTCATGATACATTTCCAATAATTTCGACGAATTACTTTTATGTTAAATAATGATACTTGTTGAAATGTTTTCATGAAATAATAAAAAAAAAAAACTATTAATCTAATGGGAAATTGAATGTGGTCGGAGTAAGGGTAGCGTTTACTCCATTCAAGCGCGCTTTCAACCATCATTCGGGGTTGGAACTTGGGCTTGAACGGTTGTGCAATAAACAAGTGTGAAGTTAGCTCGCGGTAAAATTGTAATATATAAAGTGCGTTTAAAATATTGAGTAATGGAGTATTGTTGAATTTAATTTGGTAAGTTGTATTTACTTTAGATATAAAACACGTTTTAGACTATTTGAAATTGTTCAATCGCACTTGTGTACCAAATATATATTTAACTTTGCCTGTATATACATTTAAGTTTTGCCGTTGCCGGTAACATATTAACTGCGGTTAATATTTAATAACCTGTTAAATACCAATATTCTAGTCCAGTAAATTTCTATTTACTGTTCTTGTGAAAAACAAGTTTCCGTATCGATCGGCAATTGGCGGGAAGCGAATACACGTGTTTTCTAAGAACAATACCGCGCATACAGCCGTATATAACGCATTTCAATGCAATTAATATTAATTGATGCATTTTATAGTAAATCTGGAGTGGCCTTCACTCGACTTACACTTAGTTTTTATTATATATGTAATATTGCTACAATATCAATATGTGTGGAAACTTTTATGTAACTTTTTTTACTAAATGGTACATTTTACGTAAAAACTTTTTATATAAAAGTTGTTAGAAATTTTAATATCTTTAACTTTTATATGTATCATTTTTGTCTAACTTGTGCCTTCGTAGAGATATGCTAAATATTACACGAATAAACAAACACTTTGGCTCGTATTTCTCAAAGGTATAGACTGTAGGGTGTTCACACACACACACACGGCCGTCATTAAGAAACTGACCAAAATTGATTTTTCGTACGGTTATGAAATGGTTCTATCTAATAATTTTCCAGTCGCTGTGTATAAGGTGTCTTACGCTAGTTTTTTTTAAGTGTAGCGGGAAGGTGACCCGATGCGCACCCCTAGATAAAATCAATTTAGCTTCCTCTTGCGCCGCCCCTGGTCACTCCTCGCCCGCAACCTGCATGACATACGTGTGTGGTTGGTTGCCTTGTCCTGTCTTATCTGTAAATGCGGTTTTGCCATTCATAATTTATCAATAGATCGGCCCATTTTATGCCTGACGCGTTAGGGGAATTGGTTTCGATAATTGTTTTGTATTATTTAATATTACTTAAAAGTCTTATTTTCTTAAGACTAAATGAAAATAACAAGCATCAATATACGTAAAGTGTAAAGAGTGTAGGTAGCTATATTTAGTCCCGTATATCTCGGTGTGAAATCATCGAATGTCAGTCATCAGGGGATAATAAAATGATAGCAATCTTTATTCACACAATGTAAACCCCTTCAATATGTCCACCCTTGGTTTCCGTGCGGCTACTTTAATAATTTGTTATCGCATCACTTGTCTTTCCCCCATTTTTCAACCTGTCCAATTGCGAGTTAAGGGACCAATCCAGGTGATTGCCAATTCGACAGTCCCTCCACTCTTCTTTTAGTGTTAGGAAATTCAATAAACGTGATGTGAAGAAGTGTGTACATATTTGAACACTTGCGCTATTTCTCACAGTCAAATTGAACTTGAGAAAACGGTATGAGTCATAGGCGTACATTTAGGGTGGCCAGAGTGCCACTATTTAAGTCATATATAGTCGTCATTTCACGCTAAAAGTATCACTCCCTTTCAATAACAAATGACCAAGTCCGCTTAAATTATGCAAATTCTTCCATTAATTACAATTTGTAGATGATTATTCCGAGCAGGTAAAAAATCCCCCTAAAATGGGCACAATAGCTTTTGGACGAATACGGCAATTTGCTACCCTCCCCCTACTCCTACCACAATATATATTGATTGCCTCTACCAAACGCTGGTCATTCCGACGTCACACTGTCCAGAAAATCGACCCGCTAGTCGGAAAATAGCTAGCACACGTTTCTGTCGGGACGAAATCGAAATATTTGCGAAATACTTTTGCCGTTTCAAATCAGTGCCTAGTGAAGTGAGAATCTCTTTTGTAAAGTTTAGTTTAACAACTGTTGATTGTATATTTTGGAATAATTGGTAAGATTTATTTTGTTTTACTTGAATATATTCCCAGCAAACCAAAAGCAAAATGTTTTTTTTTTTCATTATATATTTTCAAATAATCGGTAAGATTTTTGTAATTTGGCGTGAATATATTCGAAAAATATTTAATTCAAGTCAAATATATTAAGTGATGTACTATTATCTATGATTTCCAGCAAACCAAAAGCAAAATATGTTTTTTTTTCGTAACTAGTAGTGAAATAAATTTTGTATCACCAGTTGCGAAAGCTAACTAGTTACGAAAAGTCTATAACACTATATATATCATAAGCAGGAGTGGCCTTCACTCGACTTTTACTATCTGTATTTATAACAATGCTCAATTTTATTTTAAATTCACCCTACGATTGCCATAACACGAAATCTATCTAGGGAAACGTTAATATTACAAAAAGAAACTGGAGTGGCCTTCACTTGACTTCCTTGTATTTACAAGAATGCTTTATTTTATTTTAAATTCACCCTACGATTGCTATAAAACAAGATTTGCATGAATATAAAATAATTATTTTCAAATGCGATTTATTAATAAATGGTACGTTTTTTGGAAAAACTTTTCAAACAAAAGTTGCTAGAAATTTTAATATCTTCAACTTTTGTATGTATCACTTTTTCTCTAACGCACATCGTTTCTGAGATATTGAAAAAACTGAGCTTAAATATATATATATATATATATATATATATATATATATATATATATATATATATATATATATATATATATATTTATATAATTAAACTGATTTATTTGTTCTGTTATAGATAATTTGTAAAAATGCTGTTAATCACCGAAATAATTCCTCTCTTGGGAATATAAAAGATCGTATTGGTCAGCACGCAACCAAACGAAACAAAAATGTGAAACTATTTATTAGCATCGAGACACAAAATAAATTGGACAATAAAATGTGATTAAACTAATCACACCTTGTCTAATGACACGCAAACCTTAACAAACAATCAATCCAAAAAGAAATGAATCCGTCCATATAATGCTCAACATGATGAATACCCAACAAAACATGGCCGACGAAATCTTTAACATCAACCACGTGGAATTGCCGCAAGAATTCCTAACGACAATTCCCGAATCGGAATTAGCGATAAGTTCAGACATCTACTTATCGACCGAGCCAGACGAAACACCAGGAATTACCACCGAAATACCTTTAAATTTACTTAATTTGCCCGACAGTCAAATTGTAAAGATAGAATACCAAAATGCCACCGGTGGCATTAACACTGAATATATTATGAATAATCAGTTAATCACCACTGAGTTTCTAACTGAAGTGCCTGATGTAATAAATGTTCAATCATCCGATATGCCTGATAGGTTAAAAGATGATATACAAATGTCGTTGCCAAGTCCTCAAACTGATGAGGATATGCCTTGTGAAACTGATTTGACTAGTTTGAATTGGTTGCATAATATTACGAATATTATGGCGGTGCCGAATATTCCGACGCCGCCGATTTCACCGCCGCCCAGCAAAAAGGGGGGGAATAATAAGAATGTGGCGAATTGTCAGGAAGACTTGACTATAAATATTAATTTTTATAAGAAGAATGGGGATAAGAAACCACCGTTTTCGTATGCGACGTTGATTTGTATGGCGATGGGCAAAAATGGGAATAAAATGACTTTATCCGCAATATATAATTGGATACGAGAGAATTTTTTATATTACCGCAAAGCGCATCCTAGTTGGCAGGTAATTAAAAATAAAAAATTATATTTTGTATTTGTATATTTTATTTGTTGAAAATTATAATGCACAAAAAATTATGTATGTTTTATAAATTAAATGTGGAGTGGCCCTCGACTTACTTATAGGTAGTTTGAAATTTCACAATTTTACTTTCGACAGTTTTGGCTCTATAGAGTGTTCAAACACGCGCCATTCCAAAATTAATCACATTGGATTCAGCCTAACTTAACCAACCTCTCTCTTATCCTCTCTTCCCCTCTCTTAGCCCCTCTTTTACCCTCTCTTAGCCCCTCTTTTACCCTCTCTTAGCCTATCTTACCTTTTCTTAGTCGTATCTTACTCTCTCTTAGCCTATCTTACCCTCTCTTAGCCCCTGTTTTACCCTCTCTTAGTCTATCTTACCCTCTCTTCTCCTCTTTTAGCCCCTCTTTTACCCTCTCTTAGCCTATCTTACCCTCTCTTAGCCTATCTTACTCTCTCTTACCCCTCTTTTACCCTCTCTTAGCCTATCTTACCCTCCCCCTAAATTTCGCCGAATGAACCTTAAAATCACACCAAGTTATTAATATATTCCGAATTTGCATCATTTCATTTCAAATTGACCTAAAAGCTAAAATATTATAATTAATAATATAAAAATATTCTCGAGAAATTCGATCCCGGTTCCAGTGGTCCAATTTCGGAATAACTATATTTGTGTTCACAAGCACCGCACTTAGCACAAGCGCCCATTCGCTATAATTTAAAAACCCCCCATTCTCCGGCAGAACTCTATCCGACATAACCTCAGCCTGAACAAGTGCTTCGTAAAAGTAGCGCGATCAAAAGACGAGCCCGGCAAAGGCGGTTTCTGGAAATTAGACTTAGAACGCTTAGAAGAATCCCGTCGCTCGAAACGACGATCCAGCTTAACAGTGCGCATGCCCCGATCAAGACATCAACAAAAATCGGTTAAACCCGTGCGCAAAAGACACCGGCCCCCAAATTCAGGCGCTAGTGAACGCAAACACAATATACTCTCAAATATCTCGATTTGTGGCGGTACTTCCCCGACCCACTCAGAACCAGACTCCCCTATAGAAGACCCAATGAGCAATATTCAAGATTCAGATGTTGGCAATGAGTATATTGTGTCTGAGATAATTGATGATTTTTGTGAGCCGAGTAAAGAGTATAATAAGATGTCGACGTATAAGAATGAGCTTAGAAAAGATTTAGCCAATCAGAAACTAGTACCGTCGTCGATGCCCAATCAGAACGTTATTACGGAGGCGACCAATCAGGGCATGATGGCTGAAGATGAACTGGCGGGGTTGTTGCTAGCTTCAGTCGGATGGGATGATTGCCAGTTGGAGTTATTGGACTCGCTGCTAGATTCGTTGTGAATTTATTTTATTTATTTATTTAATCTAGTCAGTTTTAAATATATTAAGCATGTATTACAATTTTGCAATAGGCCCAGAATCGATACTAAAATGGTGTTAATTGGCTCAATCATTTTTTAATATTTGATTCGAAAAGTCTCAAGCTTTTGCTCATTTTGATGAATAATATATATAGAAAATACAAAGAAATATTTTTCCAATTTATAAAAAAGTTTATACTTTTTTATTGAACATGTCAAACATATTTCTTAACATACAGAATAAATTGCATGTAGTTTTATATAAATATTTCACGTAAAAACTTTTGTAGAATATTAAATTCTATAGAATTTTCAAAGCAATATACAATTGAAGAACATTATTTAAAATATTTAAGCATTTTTGTATAAAATGCAAATTTACTGACAATTGTGATCAAATTTGATTAATAATACGATTGATTCCGTCCAAAGATAAAAATCGTTACATATTATTTAATAATGTAAAATTGGTCCCAGCAAATGCTAATATTTTATTTATAATTTGTTTTCTAAGAAATTCGTTTATAATTTTCTTACTTTTCGTGCTCAAAATATATTATATTAGTTGCTCAAAGTAGTTTAATTTAATTTTGTAATAAAATATTAGCATTATTTAGAGAATAATAGTATGAAAATGTGGTTTTGAGCAATTTTATACACTTACAGCAATAGCCGCAGTTTTTCGTAAAATTGGAGGTGTCTAAAACTATATAGTTATTAATTTCTAAGATATTAAGTTTTGAAATAAATAATTTCGTAAAATGTGTCGTCTAGAACCATACAATATTTATAATAAATGAATTGAATATTGTAGCAGTAAACTGGTGAATTTTCCGTTTTACAGTCCCAATAATAATGTTAGGTTGCTGAAAAATATGTTATGTCCTAGATTAGGTATGGTTCTAGGCGGTACGGTGTACGAAATTATGTATATGAAGCGTATTAGGTGAGAAATTAATAAATTGCTCAAAAACACATGGGTAAATTCCAGTGATGTACAGTGCGCAATGTAAAAATAAACCGGCACTATTAAGATTTGTAATAAAAAAACAAAATGTAATTTTAAGTAGAATTTCTTAAGCACAGTGTGTGCAAGCCTTAGTGTTTCACGGAGTGACAGTAGTTGTCATTATTTATTATAATATTAGAACTGCTCTAAATCTCTTCCGTCCATTTTCAAAATATAAAATATACATGTATTCTAGGTTTAAAACAATTATATTATATCTTTTCACTGATATTTATAATGTATTTTGATATTTAAACACAAAACAGTGAAAAGTATATTATGGTATATAGTCATTTTACTTATTTATTATTATTGTAAATTATATTTTATATATAAAAATTATTCATATATTATTATACTATTTGTTGTATAACTGCAACAAATATGTCACTTGTGTGTGAGGTTTTAATACAACTATATAGAAGTGATAGAAATAATTATTTCATTTTTATTTAAATCTTCATTTGGAGGCTCAAAACATTACTAACTACCCTCGTATATGCATAGTTTTGAAATTTCGTGATGGTAGATTTAAATAATGGAACGAAAACACATTCCGTATATCAATGAATCAGCTTTTATTCAATATAATTTATTTTAGAATGGAATTAAAACCTAATACAAAAACGATTATAAACCAAATTCTCAATTTTCGCGCAAGCCCCTTTCAATAAATATTCATTCCATTTAACGCTATCCGCAACCTTTTCTGCGATCATAGCAACAACAGCGTTTGGATTCCCGCTAGGCAAACTAGGAAACACCGACCCATCTCCAATAAATAATTTATTTGTCCCAATCACTTTAAACCCATAATCAACTACAGCAGACTCATCTTTTGAGTGCCCCATTTTGCATGTCCCAACCGGATGGTAACTAGTAAGTGTTAAATGCCTAATATAACATTCCCAGTAATTCCTACTATCAAATTTAAACGCTTCACAACCAGGGAAAATTTCCTTATATAGTTCAGCTCCTAATTGTTGCATTGGTTCCGTTGAAATTAACCGTTTAATTATTTGAATACCCTCAATTAATACATTTACATCTGATTGATGCGATAAATAATTCGGGTTAATAATCGGGGCTGAATTTGGGTTAGAATTACGTAAACGTACTGTCCCAGTACTTTTCGGATGTAATACAATTGGAAGTATACTTATAACTTGTTTTCCAATCAAGTTTGTAAAGTAACTATCCCAAATGTGTGGTTTAATTGAAAATGTGTTTTTTAAATGTTTCCCGCCATCTGTCGTGGCGCCTAACGGTACTACAAGAAACTCAAGGTTAGGTTTGCGATGTTTTCCCTCCGTACTGCAAAATCCTATCGCTTCACAGCCAACAGTAGTCCAAGGTCCACTTCCATTGCTAAAATATTTATATGCCGCCATTGGTGAAAGTAGTGCTTCGGCACTGATCGGCAATGTTCGGTTTAGAGTGATTAGATCTAATCCAGTGGTCACGTGGTCTATTAAGTTGTTTCCGATAGGTAGATTTATTTTTGGTGCGATTTTCAATTGTTTTAAATGTTCTGATGGGCCTATCCCGGATAAAAGTAATATTTTTGGGGTACCAATTACTCCAGCTGATAGAATTATTCCATGTTTGGCTTTAATCGTTTTTTTAGTGCCTAAATGGTTGAATTGCACTGCGTACGCTTCGTAGTTGTTTTTAAATAGGATTTTTGTCACTTGGGCGTTTGTTATAATTGTTAAATTAGGGAAATTTCGGTTTAGTAATGCATCGGATGTTGTCCAACGTTTACCGTTTTTTAAAGTGACTCTAGGTTTTGTAAATTCTAGAAAAAAATATTCTAAATTGGATCACATAAATTATAGACAACATTTGTTTTACTACCTGCATTTGTTTGATCTTTTTGTAATAATTGCGCTGCATGCACTATAGCGTCGCCTACAGGCGATTCAAAATTTAAATTATTTAGGTATATAGGCCCTGGAGAATTTGAAACTAAAAATATTCATTTATAAATGTAAATATGCAAAATTAGTTATAATAAAGGAATTGAAGCCTTTTTGACAATTAGAAGCCTTTTATAAGATTTTGTATTATAAATCAAAAGGAATTAAGATCCGTTTATCAATTACAAATAATTTATAATTCAAAAGGAATTGAAGCGTTTTTGACAATTAGAAGCCTTTATTGTGATTTTGTATTATAAACCAAAAGGAAATAAGATCTGTTATCAATTACAAATCTTTTATAATTCAAAAGGAATTGAAGCCTTTTTGACAATTAGAAGCCTTTTTTGTGATTTTGTATTATAAATCAATAGGAATTAAGATCTGTTTATCAATTAAACCAATCTTTTATAATTCAAAAGGCATTGAAGCCTTTTTGACAATTAGAAGCCTTTTATGTGATTTAGTATTATAAATCAACAATAAAAAATAATTAAAGTCTATTTTATATTTATATTCAGTCTTTTTAACAATTCCTCAAAAAAATCAAAAAGGCTTCAATTAAATTGATTTAAATCCCTAAATGAAGTCCTTTTGAATTCAGTGAGGAAATTATTTAATATTAAAATAATTACATATATTATTGGAATTTTCCAATTTTTTATAATATTGCAATATATCTCTATCGTAATTATAATCAGTCATATTTTGATACCAAGTATCAAAATCTTCTTTTTGCCCCCTAACATGAAGCATATTATTAAATCTATGCGTTCCTCCAAATATTTTGCCCATAGGCCACCGGCTTACCTATAAAAATGCCCGCTAAAATTTAAAATACATTCAAGTATTAAAATTAAAGATACATACATTATTTGTTAGCCCCTTACACGCATGCGCCTGTGGCACGGTTTCATACTGCCAGTCTAATGCAGAACCCTGTAATAAAGGCCCTACAGCTGGAATATCAAATAAAAAATTTGAGTACGGTCCTGCTTCCAAAAGCAAAACATTTTTGCCCTCTTGCGCCAAACGTAATGTTATTATACTTCCCGCAGTTCCACTACCGACTTTAATAAATTATTGTACAAAAAAAAAAATATATTATATAATTTATACTTACCGATTATATAATCATATATTTTAGTTGGTTCTTTGGCTAAATAAGATAAAGACACTTGTAGGAACATATGGAAATAAATGTAGCTACTGAAAACTATTAAAACTATTCCGTATAAATACATTATTAACGAATAACGGATTATTAAAAACATTTTTATAGTAATTTAAAATTAAATTAAAAAAATAGGCGATTTAAGTCAACTTTAATTAAATACATTTTAGCTCGGTTGTAATAAATCGGTATAAAATCACTACTTTATACATGTGTAAATGGTATAAAGTAGTGAGGTTATTGGAGCTTTAGACTGTCATAATAGTCGTATTCTATTTACACATGATCTCGGTTAAAACTCATCTTCTCGCTCTGTCTACACATGGGACAGACAAAGCAAAATCATGAACCTAGCTGAGTTTTGTATAAAAAGAATACAGCTAATATAGCGATGACATTTGCGATATATACATAAATAAATATACTTGAAAACATGTGTTAATATTTATTCGAACGAACAATAAAATAAGTTTACATCATGGATGATGCACAAATTAAACGAAATGTTGTTAATAAGTTAAATAAAGAATTTGGTAATAGTTTTAAGAACTTAACAAAATGTAGAGAATTACAAGCGAAGTATCAGCACAATTTAGAGGAAATTGAGAATTCTGTGAGTAGTTCTTCACGTTTTCGTTCCATGAAATTTTGATGAATTTTCGTTTAGTTATCATTTTCGAGTGACAACCCTTCAAAAGCTGTGGCAACTATACAACATGTAGACCAAATAGTTGAGAAAATTGATTTACATATTAATAAATATAATGAATTATCCAAAAGTATATGTAATCATTTAGAAACGACTGATATCGTACGGAAAACTATCGGAGACTACGTGGATCAAATCGATACATTAGAGCATACTTTAGTATATTTTACAACGGTTCAGGAAATTGATGATTTAAGGTATGAAGTAGTTAAAGATTGTTAGAAAATGTTTTGTACGATATACTGAATAAGTGATACACAGTAGTCTTGAAAATGACTATTAACTGTCAAATGACAGATCAGAAAACAAAACAGTAATGGCGCATATAATACGCGCTTACACCTAGTAATAAAATAAATCTATTATCTACTTGCAATGTCCTAAACTTGATAAAAAAAATACCAGGGACGTCATAATTTCTTGGCACGAATACTCTTAAAAACTCATACCTCTAAATCTAGAGGCTTTAAAAAATTATAGTAATTTTATAATGCTGCATACAAAATTAATAAAAACGTCGATTAAGTGGCCTGCTCTCGATTTTCTTATACGTTGTTTATAATAGAATAACCGTTGATTCTGAAGCTAAAGCAATCGGACCTGTGTCTGTAGCATTCTCGGATCAAAAAATGCGAACTGGACGCATAGGCGCTTGTTTTCATGAATATTTATTTATTACTGCGTATAAAAATGAGCTCTGACCCCCGCAAATGTGTTTATAGTACTGAGTTGCAACAGGCAATGTCCGCGAAGAACGACGAAGACTGTGCGACTGCATTCGCGAATTTATGTGATGTAAGCCGAAGTCTTTTAGAATCGCCAGCAACGAATTTACGATCGTATCTTAAAGAAACGTTACACTATTGGCACAATTTATTAAAAGATAAATATTCTGCGTAAGTTTCCATTAAAACAAAATGGCCAAATATTTTCATTTTTCTTCCTGTTTTAGGGAATTCGAGGAAGTCTTGAAAGCGATCAAATGGCCTTTTATTAATACGAATTTCAGTTTGCAGGCACCCACCCCCCAAACTATTCTAAAGTTCCAAAATCTCTCCGAACATTTACTCCAAATTCAACTCCCTGAGGAATCTGCTTCGCCTATTGTTACTTCAGCTCTCTTATCCGATTTTCCCCCTTTATCCCTCCCAATTGCTTTCATGCTTCGCCCTTTGCGTAAACGGTTTATTTATCATTTTTACGGTGCGCGACAAACTAATCGAATCGATAAACCTGAATGGTATTTCACACAAATTTTAAGTTGGATTCGAGATCATCATAGTTTCGTTGTGAAATATGTCCAACCGACCGTCGATAAACTTGGGTACCTTAACATCGATGTTAAAGTAAGCAAATGGCCGCTATCCAGGATTAATATTAGTAATCACGAATCGATTATTATGCGTAATTTTTATTCGTGATTACTAATTAGCTAACGTAAATTTTAAATTAGGTAGAGTTGATGCGAGGCCTTGTGCAGTTAGCGGTTGAGAAATTATACTCCGATTTACCGACGTTACAATTCGATGATTTTACGTTTTCCCATTGTGTCGATGAAGCTTTGGGCTTTGATAGGGAGTTAAGGGAATCGTATGATTATCCAGCGAGTCAACCAAGCGTTTTGGCCGTTTTGACCCAAGCGCAAGTTTTTATTAAGTGGCTTTTAATGGAAAAGAAATGTATTATTTTTTATATAGCTTCTTTATTTTTATTTATTTATTTATTTTTAAAGATGCAACGGAAAAAATCGACGCAGTCTTATCTTCTGACGATGCGTTTACTCCGTTAGCGTCAGATTTAGATGAGTTGAAAATCACAGTTTGCGCAGATATGTTTATTACTTTACTGCAAACTATTATGGAAAGGTATGAGGCTTTGCCTCAACCTGGACATCGTCTTCAGTTCCTAGATTTTCAACTAGACCTCTTGGATGACTTCCGGTAAGTAATTGTCAATAAGGCTTCAATTCCTATTGAATTATAACAGATATGTAAATACAAAATCACATATAAAGCATAGGTGCGATGCACCTGAGCTTGTTTTTAATTAATGTTATATTTATTTTAGAGTAAGATTACTGCAATTAGTGCATGTGGAAGCTGACGATCCGATTGAGTCCCGTTTGCCACAAATTGCAAATACTGTGAATTATATCGAAAATGTTCTTTTAGATTGGGGCGCTACGGTGGTACATATATTTGTTTTTTATTATTCATTGCATATTTTAATTAGTTTTTAATGTATGTTTAGCATTATTTACATTTATACCATTACAAAACCCAATTTGAAGCAATGAGTAATGATAAAGTACATTATGCTAAAGGAGATGATAGTCCAGACTCCGACTACGATTTTAATTTTGGAACAGTTTTCGACAAAACATTGTCTTTGTTTAAACATATGCGTACGGATTTAGTGTTCACACTATGCGATGCCGTTGTTCATGATGTTGCTGCTAGGAGTCGACCGTATAGAAAGGATCGGTGAGAGTTAAAAAGAAAGACTGGCTATTGTTGCAATCAAGCCATAAATTTATTTTTTAAGTTGGGCTGATATTCAATTACATAAAGATGTCCGAAGTTTGTCTTTGTCGCCCAGAGCTTGCCCATTATTTGAGATACTCGCCACCAGACTGCACCAGCTCCAATCGGGGCTTGCAACTCAATTATTCCGTAGTGTTTGGCATTGTTTAGCGAGACGCCTGGACACCTTCTTCTACGAGGAACTTATCCTGGAGAACCGGTACAATGAGGGCGGAGCAATGCAACTGAAATTCGATATGACACGGAATCTATTCCCATTGTTTGCCCAATTCACAGATCGGCCCGAAAGCTATTTTAATAAGTACGGAATAATTTATTATTTTGTTCATGGTTATACATATTATTTAATTATAGAGTCAATGAATCTTGCATTTTGCTAAATTTAGCAAAAGGGTCAGCGATGTTACTTCGCGAAACCATTGTTAGTCTTGCCCTTGCTACCGGCGTGGAAGATCGGAGAGGAATGGCTTTGGAGGAAATCGGGGTAACAGTGTTAACACCGAAGGAAGCTGTTGATGTTTTATATTTAAGAAATGATATAACTAATTTTAATGATTTGTTATCGGGATTGTAATATTCTTTGCTAATATAAACCGTGTTTATTTAATTTATTTTATGAATATCTTACGTGTTTACTGCATAATACAGTTCTGTTTCCTACCAAGACAATTTCGATCGCACCCACATGCGTATTATAAAGAACATAAGATTAAAATTTGATGATTCGATATAAATTAAAATGTAGAAAAAATAATTGTTTTTCAAAACATAAAATTAAAATGTGGTAAAAATAATTCTTGGCAGCGGTGGGATTCGAACCCACGCCTCCGAAGAGACTGGTGCCTTAAACCAGCGCCTTAGACCGCTCGGCCACGCTACCATATTGTTTATTAGGGACATTTTAAGGTAATTTATATATATATATAAATGAATGAAATTAATTAGTTTTATATATTGTGATATATGATTAAAACCATTAATATGTTTTTGAAATGCATTTTAAGTTCGTTTCATATTACTAGATTAGAAAAGAGAAAATAGTAAATATTGTAGTAATATGTATAAAAACAAAATGGCAGTTGTTATGCCGTCACCGCATTGAGTGAACGCTGAACGCCATCTTAACGTATTGAGCTGTCAAGACTGTTTTCGTGACTATATCCTAGTGTTTTCAATTACCTATTATTAAAATACAGATGAGTTATTAATTATATTTGTAAATTTGTGTAGCCGTTATTGTAATTACAGGCAAGTGCGAATTGTATAAACGTGCAAAATGGAGTCCATTGTGTAACCACATTACATTCATGTAGGTTTCTTCAGCATCATTATGACGGAAAACAAAGCAACGAACAGTAGTGCGGATCAGACACAAACACAGGTGCAGCAGCAGAATGCCTGGATGTACCAGTCGCCGCAATACATGTTCGGTTATGCGTACGGCACCCCACAAAGTTACGCTCACGCCGCCCAACAGTTCTATCAATATTACCAACAGATGGGCTACAGCCACGTACAAAATCCTGTTGCCATTTCAGCAAATTACAACGCGACCAACACTACCGCTGCCTCACCCAAACCCAACACGAATATCGAAGCTCCGCCACTGCCCCCTGGCCCCCCGCCGCCCCTTACCCTAAACCAGCCCGGTACATTAATGCAGAAGCCTCATTTTTATTCGCCTCAACAGAAACAACAGCCGCCGATCAAGTTCAACCTTCCGAAACGGATGCAAACTGGAATCCCCCAAAATAACCCCCTCAATAATAGCTTTAGTAATGTTAACAACAATAGTGGTGCCGCGAAAAAGAAGCGGAAACGCAACCGGAATAATCAGATGAATTTTAATCGTGCGAATCAGTTGCCCCCCTTGCCGCCCCCTGAGTTACAATCCCCAAAACCAGCCCCGCCACCCGAAACTATGCCCCCTCTGCCACCAGGGCCTCCACCCCCAACCCTACCCGAAAAACGAGAATCACCGCTGCTGCCTACCCCTGTAACCCCAAAACCTATACCGAACATACAACCGAAACCCAAACCGAACGCGTTTAATAACCCAACGGGCGAATGGCCCAAGGAGCTGCAGGACTACGTGAACCGATGCTACGCGAAATGCAAGACTGCTATTGATAAGGATCAAGTAGAAATTGTTTTGAAGGGGAAGATCACCCAGGCGGCCGCAACTGGGGAGTTGTGGGTGCGGGATTGGACGAATGAGCCATTGCCGAGTATTCATAGTGAGCGGATGACGCTGGTGCCCAAAACGGTGCCTGGCCAGCTGGCTATGTTTCAGAATTCTTCTAGCAGCGGACCAATGTTAGGCGGGAATAATATGCGGGGCAGTATCGCCGCGAACAGAAAACAAGGCGGAGGCTTATCGGCGGCAATGGGTGCCCGATTAGGCGCTCGCGCTTCTACGCTACGCGCTGCACATCGGTCGCGAAGTCGGTCTAGTTCTAGGTCTGACTCGCGTTCTCCCTCTAGGTACAAGAAGAAATCCCGATCCGACTCCAAAAGCCCGCGTAGGCACAGAACATCTAGGTGAGATTTAACACCCGAGTACTTAATTATTCTCCCTCTTGCGCAATTCAATTCCACTAGTAATTCCTCTATCGTTTTAGTGTTTCCTACTCTAAAACTAAACTAAATTCCAGCAGTTCGAGCAGCAGCAGCAGCAGTGACGAGAACTTTAAGCCATTAAACAAACAACCATCCAAACAGAATAAAGGTCGTGGCAAAATCCAAGACAGACTCTCTATGGGCTCACAGATCAACAACAAGCCTAACAACAAACCAACTGGTTTAAAATCAAAGAAACAGAAACTAAAAGAGAAGAAGTTATCACATTTTTACTCAGAATTCGGTCAAAATTGCGGCGCTGTCGACGACGAGAGATTACAGCAACGAGCAGCTAGGTTCAACAATGATGCAACTGTAAAAAGCGCTGTAGTTTGTAGTAGTATAGAAACGCCAACGATAGCGAAGCGGAAAAAGTTCGCGGCAGTTAGTTTAAATAAGTGTGAGGAGTTATCGGGCGACTTTGACTGGACAAGCTACCATATTGTTGGAACGTGTCCGGATTTGGAAAAGTCGTTTCTGCGACTTACCAAAGCACCGGCTGCCAGCGAAGTGCGTCCAGTCCAAGTCCTCAAATTATCGTTGCAGAACGTTAAGGAAAAATGGGTTGACAAACAAGACTATTTTTACGCTTGTGACCAGCTCAAATCTATCCGACAAGATCTTACAGTAATTATAATCGTAATGGGGAATCATTCAGAAAATAATGAATTTTGTGTGTGTTTAGGTGCAAGGTATCCGAGATGCATTCACTGTAAAAGTATATGAAACACATGCCCGGATTGCGTTAGAAAAAGGCGATCATGAAGAGTTTAATCAGTGTCAGACACAATTGAAAATGTTGTACGCTGAAGTCGGCGGCGAAAACCATATGGAATTTATCGCGTATCGAATCCTCTACTATTTATTCACCAAGAATACATTAGGTAAACATACATATTTTATCTTGATCCTGAAAATCCGAATTTTTTGTTTCATTGCGGATTTCTCTTAATCATATAATTATACCGATTCGATTAATGCGTCTTAAGAGAATTGAACAACAAAATATGTGTTTTTCTTTCAGATTTAATGACAATACTAAAATCATTATCAACAAAAGACAAACAGCACAAAAGTGTATCTCACGCTTTAGCGTTGCGATCAGCGTGGAGTTTGGGCAACTTTCACAGGTTCTTTAAGCTATATAAAGAATCCCCGTTAATGGCCGGGTATTTAGTCGACTGGTTCATTGATCGGGAACGGAAAAACTGTTTAAAAACGATTATTAAAGCGTATGTATTCTTATCACAGAACATTTTCACATCAGAACCAAACACAACCATTATTTTGCATGTACAAATAAACTACACCGAATCTATACACCTTTTCATCATTGATATCCTACGTATTCAGCATACAGACAATTGCAAAGTATTTTTTTAAATTTTGTAAAATAGTAACGTAAATTTTCACGTGATCTATGATGAAGGGTGACTGAGAAGTTTCGGATTCGCACAATTTGAACAATTTACACTAATCTACACAAGTATTAGTCTTATGACCTTGAAATCAATCCAAATAATGTAAATATAAACATTTTGTATTTTTTTCAGCATCGACGAAATTCATAAGTATCTATTCTATGTATTTTCTCTTATGTATAAATGTTTTTTTTTTTATATATTTTCTTTTTTTTTTTTGTTGTGTAAGCTAACTTTTGTACCTGTTAATAGTTACCGACAAAATATTCCGGTGAGCTACCTCGTGCAAGAATTGAGTTTCGATACGACGGAGAAGTGTTTAGAATTCCTTACACCATTCACTTTGATCTACACCGATCCAACACGGACTAGCGTTGATTGCAAAACAAGCATGGCGGCTCTAGTCAATTTTTAACTCGAAACCATTTCAAAAATTCCCTATCAAAGATTCTGAATCTTTTATACTCTATTTATATTGTTTGTGTGTCGTTCGTCGAGGGTTTTCAAGTCTTCTAAAACGTTTTTTCCAAGTGCCAATGCATCCTTGAAGTGTGAACTATATTAGTGGAAAAGTGTCACCCGAATTGACTTTTAAATATGAATCGTTCAAGATTTATTTGAGTTGGGCTTCTAATTCTTCTTTTGCCAATATCTGCACTCAAATTGTTTTTATTGTGGAGGTTCTCTGCCGTTTCTTCAGTTCTGGCCGTTTCTGTACAGAACTTCTTTTTAAATATACGCTTATTAGAAATAAGCAAATACAATTTTGTTTTGTATTTTCAACATTATTTTTATCCTGTACATAAATAAATAAAATGTATACTTCTTACGATTAATACTAAAATTATTAAGACATAATAACGCCGCATGTATTCTGTACATATAAATTTTAATAAAAGCGCGTTAATTAAAATTAATCATTTTTAATTCTCCTATTTTTCCTACCTACAACAAGAACCTTATAAGTAATAATTCAAAATTATATTTCATAATTTTTTATGGCCTTTGGGTTAAAAATATGAAAAAATCTTGTAGATATAAAATATCTTAGAATTAATAGTAGAATTTTTGGATGTTTTACTTATTTTTATAAGGGTAGTATTAAGGGGGGTTCCACATTTTGTGGCCCTATAACTAGGGAAGTATACGGGCGATTAGCTATAAACTGCGGATTCAAATGGGATGCTAAATATGTGTAGTAAATTTGGTGTACCTTCAGAGGAGTAGAGAACACAAATTGGCTTACGAGCGTTCTACACATACATCTGAGTGTATATATGTATACGTTGATGGCATATGTGGAATAAATTAGCTTTTGCCACATCCAAGTATATCAGTTATATTTATTTTTGGATTCAGGACGATGAGACAAATACTTTTTGTTAAGGACATTTTTGGATCCGAGAATACTACAGACACACAACGGAATGCTTAGGTTCTTCGGAACTTCGTACGGTAGCTAAAAATAAAATGAATATATATTCTCAAAAACTACATTTATTTTGACAACAAAAATTTAAATCCATTTTTCTCTTCTATATACATTATAGAGTGATTATAAATGATTAATAACAACAAAAAATATCTATAAAATAATTGAAATACATAATATGTTTAGATATAAATACACAGGTATATAATAAAATTTATGTTTTTGAAGACTAGAAAAACAAAATATATAAAATGATTTTTTAAAAGTACAACAAACAATAAATGTTAGTATATAATTTTACATAATTCGTTTATATTCGACAGTTAATATTGTAGTAAACATTCAAAAAACAATTATTATTCAAACAACAACACATCTGTATTTCATAACTCCTAACTAGTTTAGAAAATAAAACATTACGAGCGAATTGATTCATTTATTTTTTTCACATATTTTCTAAATATAATTTAAATACAATAAATATATATATATATATGCAGCAATATTCTTCTTGTTTGTTTTTTTATATGTGTTCCAAATATATTTGTTTATATATGAAGACCTTTATTAGCCTGAAAATTGTTTTCAGTAATAATCAGTCCAATTTTGGTTATGAAATTTTTTTAATTTGATGAACGAAATTATATAAAAGCGGCTCGAATTCGGCGATTACACAGATAACGAAACGAAGCTATTATATTGTGTTATGTTGCGTTTTAAGATGTCCGCGCACAGGCCCAGCACTCGCTCAAACCTAAACAAATACATACATATCACATTTTATTTTCTTTGAAAGTGCAAGAATAATTACAACCCGAAGTAATTGAAGTAGTGAGAAAAAAAAAACTCACCTCGCCCTGTCCAATTTCACGCATTTCAAAGCACCCTTCGCGACAACAGTAGCAGCCCGTGGCCGGTCTAGCAGCAAGGCAATCTCGCCGAAGTAGTCACTTGGCCCCAGTCGGCCGACCTCGGCGGGTTCCTCGCCTTCGGCGCGCCGCTGCAACACAAGCGCGGTCCCCTCAACAATAATATAGAAATCATCACCGGGTTCGCCCTGACGGACTATCGTGTTCCCATCCTCGAAACAAACAGGCTCAAGTGCATCCGCAACCGTCAAACGCTCCCACTTGTCCAAACTTTCCAGGATGGACACACGCGACAAGAACTCCTCATACAACTTCCGTTTACGTATTGTCGAACCCATCAAAATACGTCGATACGAATCGCGATCAATTCCCCATAGCTTTACGTCAGTTTTTGCGCGAACTGTTGCTGCTCTTGGCGTACCATAAATAAGGGCCAATTCGCCGAAACTTCCGCCGTCGCCTATCGTGGTTACTTGCTCATTGTTCACGAATACCTGTAATTAAATTATGTTTTAAAATCTCGACACCCAAAAGGGTAAAAGAGATTTAAAATATAATATTTATAACATCTGGAGTGGCTTACACTCGACGTATAGTTATTACTATATATATATATATATATATATATATATATATATATAGTCAACCAGATGTATGTGTTTATATGTATATATTTATGTAAGTGTAAGCGATTTTTTTTTCAATAACAAACTGGCATAGGCAGGATTCGAACCCTAACTTTCACCGTGAAAGTCGAGAATCATACCCCTAGGCTATAACGGTTATACAATTTCTATATTTAATCAAGAAAACTGTCCTACAATAACAATTGTTACGTTCTTAAACGTCGAAATAATTATTAAATGTCAATATAAATATATTGATTGTGAATACTGAATACAAAAATAGAAGCAGTAAGTGTAATGTGGGAAGCAGAGAGATTATATATAATCACTGTCAGCGTTCACAGCATAGATCTATTTGATTTTTGAATAAATGTTAAAATAGCGACAGTTTGTTGCATAGATTTAACAGGTAAGCCAACGAAATTACAAATTTGACCGTTAACGTTAATTCGGTAAACGTAGCACCGTTAAATTAGTTCGTAATCTACTTATTCGTATTACGGATGCATCTATACGCGATGTTTACGAAGTTTGTTGATGGAAAAGTTTACCTCAACTTCGCCCTGATCGATGACGTAGAAGTTGTCGCCTTCGTCGCCCTGCTGTATGATCACTTCGCCCGGCAGACAATTGACGGGGAACATAGCGTCGAAAATATCGGTGCGCTCGTTCTCGTCCAAGTGGGAGAACAGGACATTCTTGGCGATTGCCTTCGACAGTGCGGCCATCGTTTTGTAGTCTTTCGGCACGACTTTTTTCACGTAGCTGGTGGCGTCTTCTTCCGACACGGGCTCGGCGCTGATGCCACCGCGCCGACGGACAGGCTGCTGGGTGTGGGCCGGCATTGGGGACAGGTCATCCGTGTCCTCGGGGGATGCCGCCTGCTGCTTTGCATCGTGCGCCTGCTCCTGAAACAAAATTCATTTTTGTAAATTCATTTCTTATCAATTGCGAGTGGCATTTCAACTCAACCAATAATTCAATAAGATTAACTACTATAATGCTATTTCCAAGATTATTCATCGCGAATTGCAATTATCAGGAAATCATCATCCATGGATATGTCATATAAATTTACTTCCACTTGTTGCCCCTAGCGCCTAAGTAATTAAAAAGTCTAATAAACAAGGTAAAAAATAGCCACGCGCCCGACTAATTTCCATATACGTCATTTTGATCCAATTATTTGCAAATAAAATCGCATTATCGAACATTAATTGCTCGCTCGACAAGCAAGAAACACGACAGCCGACATTTTATTTATAAATACATCAGCTACAAAGTGATTTTCGATTTGCTACAATTAATTACATTATTTTGAGTAGAAATCGTGTTTGCATTGAAGCATTGGCTTATTATCTACGTGAATTCGCTGTCAAAATAGATTTTACTCTAAAAATAACAATTTTCAATTTCTCTATATCAAACCCTAAACAAGTAACATTCATCAAGTCTGCCCACGTTATAGTTCAGTCGGTAATTAGAATTAAATTGCCAACTCAACTGCATAATCAAAGTTAATGATTTACTCAATTCATCTTTGAACTATGAAATACCGAATCGTATCTTTTACCCGAATATATGTTTGCCTAAATTGCCACAAAGTGTTTCCGGTTCCCTAACCTATTATTTGCTATTAGCTGCTTTTCACTTATACGCGCGGAAATATTGGAAATTCATGATTACAACAATACATTTTACGATGTTCATGTTCAATAACAATTATTGACTAGTGGGGTAATGGTCCCTTGTCCCGATTGGTACCAAAAGCAAAGGTTGTAAATGTAAATTTAATGTTTATTTATCCTGAAGTCAACAAACTTTGATATTTAAATGAAGCAATAAAATGTGTTGGTAGAAAAAGTATAAATAAATACGTTTTGTAACAATAGAATCTAACCTAAACCTAGTCTAGTGGCATTGCCAACCTAATATTTAACCTAAAACGTAATTATATTAAGCGTGTTTCGTTATATGAGTCTCTGAATTGTAATTAGTTTGAATCACGATTAATATAATAGGGAAAAATTATCGCAATTGAATCTAGATTCGTCGTTTTGTTAAATAGTTCAACCCAGAGCTGTATTCTTTATACACAAAATCTCATGTTTTTACTCTGTCTGCCCTATGTGTAGACAGAGCGAAAAGATGAGTTTTAACGGAAACAAGCTGAGATTGTATATAAAAAGAACAATAATACTATTTTTATTCCCTAAAACAACTACGAATGTATAAGGGTAGCGTAGTGACGTTAGCGTCTACTTTCTAGTTTGGCCAAGGTCACTTCGGTAAAGTTCGAGATATCTCGTGAAGATACGGCGCATAAACTTATTGTTGTTAGGACATTTTGTATGCTACAATACGGTCCCATTTGCACGCGTAACTAAAATATTTATTAAATTCCACAACATGTGACATGATATATTTGTACTGTTACGTCAATGAAGGGGTATCATGTTATTTTTGCAACGAAGCGAAAAGGTATTTTTATACTTAGAAAAACATAGAAATGATGGGAAAAGTTGAATGTAATAATACACTAATATATATTCAACGCAACGCACTGATCGTTTAACAGTTATAAAAATAAGATTGTGAAACTGTCGCGCTTTCAAAATGGATAGATTTGATCTTGTGACACAACATGGCGGCTCTTGGCGGGAAAAATTCTGTATTTGAATACAGGCAATAACTAAAACTTGTTATATAAGCTTTAAATTATTAGGGAATAGTAAATTAGAGTAATAAAAGATATTTTCGTTTTGTTTCGAATGGGTGACGTATGTTTGGGTGAATGCAAGCCAAATAGGTGTCGGTGACACTTTTGGCAGCTGTTTGTCGTTCACAGTCATATAAAAAAACGACAGTTAAATAAATAAATATGAATCAAGTCTCACATGACTTGAAACAGTTTCCTGAAATATGTGAATAGTTTTCATTTTTATTATTTATTTTGTAGCTCATGCGCATCTTTTTGAATAATTAAATATTATTTAAATAATTAGTCTAATTAGTAAATTGATTCTACATATGCCAACTATATATACATATATACACTCAGATGTATGTTTGTGTGAATGTATGTGTAGAACGCTCTCTACCCCTCTGAAGGTACCGGACCGATTTACCCCAAATTTGCTACACATGTTATTTAGCACCCTACTTGTATCCGCTCGCAGTTTAAATCCAATCGCTTGTATACTTCCCGAGTTATAGGGCCCCAAAATTTGGAGCCCCCCTTAATACTGCCCTTATAAAAATATATAAAACCCACAAAAATTCTAAGATATTTTATATCTACAAGTATTTTTCATATTGTTAACCTAAAGGTCATAAAAAAATATTATAATTTTAAATGTTTATTAAAATAATCTACAAAAAATTGTAAGCCTTTTTATATCAATAACATTTTTGCAAATTGTTAACCAAAACGCCATAATAATTAAAACCCGCTGCACGCGTCGCATATATTACTTATAAGGCGACCAGGGACGCATAAGTGCGTTGTAGCTAAGCACGGTTGAAAAGGGCGGCAGGTTAAGTGGGCGAAAGTGGCCAAGCACGAGACACCTCCGCGGGAATACGTTGCTCGTGTTCGAGACCATCTGGTTATCTTGTGCAGAATATTAACTGTGTGGATATCACTTTTATGCGAATACAATTGCGCTACTGAACAATTGAAATTTAGGTCGCACATACTGCTATATTTTCTTTGACTATATTCGTTTAAAAAATTCATGAATTCACCGAGAGAGCGACTGGTAAATGTCAAAGTGTAATAACGTCGCCAGTAGATCTGTTATCGTATAGCAAAACAATTGTTCCCCATGAATAACAAATTGATATAATGTACCGTATCGGATTTGAGATTTCCTTCGATTAGAATAAACAGTAAATTGTATAGTAATTATTATATATCGTGTTTTATAATTCACCGATTGGTGTATATACAGTTTTTAGTGCAGAAAAATGCTAATATTAGTATTACTACTTCTAGGGATTGCCCCTCTTCTAGGGGAAATTGCTAGAATGGCCTCGATTTTATTTTCAAGATATATGCAAACAACTAGTTGAAATATTTTATTGAAAAAACTCGATAGTCACTATATATATTCATAATAATGCTTTATTTTGTTTGTAACTAAGGAAACATAAATTTAATAACGTTTTTATAGCAAATGGTACATTATTTAAAATTACTTTTCAAACAAAAGTTGTTTAAAATTAAAATATCTTTAACTTTTGTAAAAATTATTTTACTCTAACTCGTGTAGTTTTCGAGATATACTAAAAACAGTATTACTTCCGGTTAAGATATTGTTTTCATAAATAAGAGTTTAACTAAAGCATACACACATAAAAAGTTAAAAAAAAAAATTATTTAATTATTTTTTATAGCCTTTAGGTCAATCTGCAGAAACTGTAAGGTAAACAAAATACCTGATCTTGATTAGGCATTGTCCACTTGTAAACAAAGAATCTAAACCCCTGATTATGCACTAAGTTCACAAACTAAAAATAACTTGTAAAAAGAAACCTTTTAATAAAAACAAGAAGCCACACACACAGGTATAATTAAAAATCGTATTCTACTATAAATACGATACAAGAAACGCACGTATAATACATAAAGGTGTATATGCAATATGAAAATTGGAACTCTGCCAAAGCCAAGAGTTCTATGCCGTGAAATTTTGTTTACGTCCGCACGCAGCCGTGTGCCGGTTTGAACTAAAGTAAAAGCCGCGCGGTTATCGCGCCCGATCCTAGCGCCACCAAATTCAAGGGTTAACGATGTGCAATATATATCTAAGGTTCATTACTAACTTAATAAATGTAAAATGTGTATAAGTATATATACACATATTTTGCTGCATTTAGTTTAAATAACGCGCCAACAGTGCTGCTACGCGGAGGGAAACATAACTATTGCAATTTGTCATGTAAACTTAACCCTATTTTTATGTAAAATATAGATTAATTTAGATGTTCATAGATGGCGACGTTATGTCCTTTACAACTAATTTTCATTTAAAACGCTTTAATTGCAATTTCGATTCTTGATTACTAATTTAATACACCTTTAACTTGAATATAGCGCTAATTAATCATACTTAAATAAATTTAAACTTAAATTAACTATGAGACATCATTTGAATAAATCTTTTCGAACATATGTCCGCACTAGATTATAATAAACAAGTTTTTCTTGCATGTTTTGCATATCAGTGGCCACAAAAATGTGTAAGCGACTTACGAGGAACAGGTTCGCTTCGGTTTGACCATATATGGATCACAGGAAGCACAATTAATTATAATTTATATGACAAATTAATTTTTAATGTCACAATTAATAAAGAAATGTGTTGTATTGACACTTTCTTCCTATGCTACACATCTGATTTATTATCTAATCCGTGGGCCCATATCATATACAGCCTAATTATAACTAAGTATAAGTCGAGTGAAGGCCACTACAGATTTTTAAAAGTTAAGAAATATTTGGTCATAAAATGCGTTTTTATTAGCAAAATCATACGTGTGTTTAACTATAAATTAGTTAGCCACGTGTAATGGCATTGTTAACATATTAATTATAAATATCCTTTTATTATACGAGTTGCTCCGCGCAATTATTGGAAAATGCAGTAGGCGAAGCTGATGTATATGTTATATCAGCCTACGCGATTAAACGTAGTCCGTGTATAGGTATAGTAGACCTAGGGAGAAGTCGAGGGATCGTCATAAAACAATCTCTATAACATGCATGCTTCACACACGACACGTCATCTTTATTGCGCGTAAGAACTTTGTCTCTGTGTGTAGTGGTCAAACCTAATTTATGAACATACTGCAAACCTTCCCAACTTTCGCCAGACACACAAGCGTTAGAGAGAGAGAAGCCACAGTTTTGTATTGGTTTAGTATGAAGTTCACGTTGGAACAAAACGTAACTGTCTCAATTCATAACGTCGTTCAAAAACGAATTAAATTCCCTGACGAAAACAATTTGTTTCCAACAAAAGATAAACGTTCACATACGTTATATATTTATTAAGAGCCACAAGAGGGCATTAGAAATTATTTCTAAAATACATCAATGTTTTCCCTAAATAGCTTTTAAAATATAATTCATGTATTTGTAAATAATAGTTTTCAGTATCACGTAGTAACACAGAAATCCGTGCTTAAGTGGCCACTATACAGACTCAAGCTAAGAGTTCCTTCGGTTGAGAGATACTCCGATTCCTACTCGAACACGTTTCAGTACTTCCACATATTCTACCATCACATTTTTTACCCCTAAACTATATAAACTACAAAATTGAACACGTGTTACATTTGTATTTTCATATATCGCGGGCTAAAATGAGCGGAAGTGGCCATTTTATAACCTATAGTCATACAAAGGTGACTACAGTACATCTCACTTACGAACCTCACGTCATTAATTTAAAAAGGAGTCTATCTTTGTTGCACACATTGCTAAACGCATATGTGTATCTTTATCTAACTGCAGCAGGGACGCTCTTCGTGAGATTCTATTATCCACAAGTAAACACACGTTTGCCCCCTATTATTTTCAAGTAATACATCTAATGGACGTGTCGCTAATAACGACGTCCAAGTGTATTAAGTTACTCCTGTCTACCCTATAGTATTACAGTCGCCATTTTCGGACATCATCCCCTATTTCTCTTTCATTAGCCGTATTCTTTTTACACACAATCTCATCTTCTCGCTTTGTCTAAATATAACATTTATTTGAGCCTAGTTGAGATTTTGTGCAAAAAGAATACTACTATTTCGTCATCAGCGGGGTTATCTAAGTTTAGGGGTTATTTTAAAGCTAACTTCATGTCAATGCCTTGTTGCTACTCTGACGCGTAATAAGTAAGGTTGTTTGCGCTTATGACCTTATGTAAACACGGCCTTAGTAAATAATTAATGTTGTTTTGATATGAAAAATTAATTAGAGTTGAGCTTAAGAACGACGTCTAAAACACGTAATTGCTTATACAGTACGGAACGGGTGGGTTCGAAGTCCCTTGGGCGGGAAGCTCAGTCCCTTTGGCGAGAAACAATTATCAGATTGATACGTTTTTTGTTTACGTTGTCTCTTTTACAACAAATTTTGATTTAAAACGCTTGTTCTTAAACGGTCCAATTGCAATTTCGATTTGTGATTACTAATTGGACCGTTTTATAGTGTTTAGTTCCAAATTTTAATTTCGCAAAAGTGCATTAAGATAAAATTAATACATTTTAAATTTCTTGGATATGTATTTATAACGAAAAAATATTTCTGAATGGCGATATAAAAATACAACATGAACATGTGTATTTATAATTTATATGACACATTCTTAATATAAATTCGCGTTTCATAATACACTTGCGCGATTCGAAGCAATGCCGCGATATTATTAGTGTTCACGGCTCTAAAAATACGTTTTAAACGAAATTTTTTCAGCTGTGTTGATAGCTAGCGACTAACCTAATTTATGATACAACAAAACAACATTAGGGCAGCCTTTTAATTTATTTTTTTTATATATTAAACAATTTATTTCATAAAAATTACGTTAATATAGCCATTTCGTTAATTGCTAGTTAAAATAGCGAGTTAAGTTGAATCTATTTTAAGCGAAAGTATTTCAAATATGATACAATATGCAAGATATGTGCGATAATTGTCGACTCTCCCACAAACAGAATCACAGAGATAGGAATGTTTAGGGTAATAATGCGGACGACATGTAATATATTGTGTACGAGCGTCGTTCTGTGGCAGTGGCGTAGCCAAGACATTACTTTCGGGGGGTATTGCTACCATTTCGGGGGGGGGGGGGGGGGCAGGGTCGCACCATTGGGAGAGGGCAAATTATATAATTTCAGGAGGGGTTCTAACAAAAAAAAACCCGCCCCACTTAGCTACGCCACTGTAGAAAATCTATTAACTGCGTATAAGAATTTAAAAAAAAGAGTAAATGAAAAATATAAATGTAAATATACGAATTAATTCCTGAATAAATATCATTTTATGAACAATAAAAGAAAAGTAGTGCTTAATTTTAAATATTCAGAAATCATAAACGATGTAAAACAGTTTTTACTTAACATTACATTTCTGTCTACATCAATAAAACCCGCCTACAAAAATTGTGTTTACACAAGTATTTTAAAGTAAATGTTGAAATTTAACTGAAAAACTAACATAAACAAACTATTACTCGTATTGCAAGCTTTTATATATATATATACAATAAAGAAACATAAATTATAATTCGTTGTCAATGCTTAAAAACGTTACGTATAACAGAAATAAACGCCTGATTAGACGGTTCTTATTGGGATCAATGGATTTGAGGTCAATTATTGCCCTATTTCGAGAATTATAATATAACGCATGTCCTATATACAAAAAGTTAACGATATATAAGATTAACTTATATTACGTAACTGTAGTGTAGTCAGGTTAGGTTTATAATAGGTGAATTCGAAGTAAAGGTAAAAAAGTGATCAATTAAAGTGTGAAAGGAGGTGGCAGAGCCATCTATCGGGCGCGTGGCGCATTAAAACTAAAACGGAGTAGACTACCAGTCGCTAGAGCCGCTGTCGTTCGTTACGCGTTACCGACAAAACAATGGCGTCCGAGACAGATACGGACGTACAGTGCGTGGGCAAAAACATCCCTAGAACACAGCGTAAATTGCAGAAACACCTGCGCAGCGCTGGTCTCGCATACGTCTCGCGAACAGGCAAGATCATACCAGCCAAACAAGTTGTGGGTAAGTACGAGAATTCACTTGAAAACGCATTTTTGTGCAATTCAATGTTTCACCATATAACGGCAGATTGGGAACGGGCGAACGGGGCCTGTCAGAACTGACAGTTCGCCGTGAAGGCCCTTCTGACATCATTGCTACGTCATCCGTGACGAACGCGCGCGAGTTGAGTTCCCGTCAGTTTGCCGTAAACAAAAAACGAGGGGGGCGCGCGCTCGGTTTTCGTTCGCGGTTCGCGCGGGCAAAGTGTATTTGGTGCGCGCGGGCACTACTAGCGCGCGCTTTTTTGAATTTTTGACAGATGGCTCATGACCATAGCAGATAATAGTGATATTTTTTTGCCATAGGAACCAAAACATTGGCCATTTTGTGTGTTCTATTCGCATTAGATACCTACATTATACACATATATATAATTTTTTTTTAATGCCCTTCACAATCATCATTAAAATTTGGAGGTCGATTTTTTTTAATCACAATTCTATATATAGCATAGAAAGTAATGACCTAATATACTTAATTTAAACCTATTATTATTATTTTATTCTTAACTAGGTTAACCCGTAGGCACTATGTGCCCATATCACATACAATCCATTCTTCATAAACAATAATATTTTTTATAATTTTTGTTTTGTTTTGTAAAATTACTTAATTTAAATATTTAACAAATCTAAAAATTATTTATTAAATTTAAACGGTTTTAAACATCCACGTCATTGTTTTAAATATTCATAACCAATGTACGAATACTTTATGTAATATTTATTTATTTATCGCGTTATCGTCAGAAATCTATAAATGAATTACAATATTTCCTTACCGAAGTATTTCAGTGACTAAACTATCTTATGACAAATCATATCTTATCAGTGTTGATTTAAAAGTTATGATAACAGTAAGTTCAATGTTATCTTATATAAAAATTCGAATTTTAAATATATTCAAAGAAAACATCTCGGGAAACATTTTCCTTGCTACTCAGATGTATAAAATAACCATTTCTGCGTAGTATATAAAGTATATTCGAGCTGTCCTGTCAAAGAATGCTTCCGTATTTTATTCTTTGACATGTTTTCAAAGTTACGAAGATATTAAAAATACATGACTCGTATATTTTGTTATTTAAATATTCGTGTTTGTATTCAAAGCGAGGCAAAATCAATTACTAGTGGAATTGAATTCATAATTCACAATTATACTTAAAAATTATTTCGTTAATTTTTTTGTGAATTACCAATTACAAACCTGCCATAATTCAATTGGAATTGAAATCTTGAAACCATAATACCCAAAAAATTCTACTAAAAATACAAGATTTCTTCATATTGTTAACTCAAAGGCCATAAAAAAATATTAAATATATTATAATGCCATCTATTGCTGGCCAGCAATAGATGGCAATAGTTATGCTCGCTACTTGTTTTTTGCTGATTTTATCCGCATAGGTGCGTTGGAGCTATGCTTATTATTTTAAGTAATCAGGCACAATCCATGAAAATCGAGTATCAAACAATCGGCTTTGTATTTGTTTCAGAAGAGCTATGCCAGTGTCCACAAAAATGTAACGACCGGGTCTCGTACACGTACCGCGAGCGGTTGTTCGAGTACTTTTACCATACGCTCGCCGACGCCGACTCACAGAACAAATTTCTCAGGAACCACATGGACGTCCGACCCCGGTTGAATTTACCGCCGATATCCGACGTGCCGCGCCTGCCTGGCACCCGTCCGCCGCGCCGCATCACCTGCAAGTACCTGATACCGCTTCTGCCCGCGGAGCTATTCCGCGAAATTGACGACGACGAGGAGGAAGACGTAGTGCTGGATCATGACACGCTGGAGATTTGCCAGAAAGCGTTCTGCAATGCCTTCGTTATATCGACCAAGCGGGTGAGGCTCCAGCGGGAGAAACTCATACATAGTTTAGGTCTGAATTCGTATCATCACCAGAAGAATTTAAAGAAGAAACTGGTTGATAAGGAGAAGGAGTCGACCGTGTTTTCGGATAAGTTGGATGCGAATTCGGAGATGGAAATAAACAGGGTACAATTAGGGATACATGTTGGGGAGCCGATGGAGTTGTTCTTCGCGGAGCAGAAGAAGTGTTTGGTGAACGATCCGTTGATACCATTCGGTATATCAGTGCCTGAAGGCGTTACAATTGCGCCTGTTACTGCGACGCCTGACCATGACAGGGATATAGCAATAGTGAATAATTTCTTTTCCAATCAATTGTGGAAACCGGAGTATATAGGAACGTACTCTTAGGGTTGGGCGGGCGATCGGGCTGGTCCTTGTCAATTTGTGATTGTGTGAATGCATGACTGTACAAAATAAATCCACACGCATGACTGTCCTTCGCATTTCTATTTCAACGTTACTTTTATTTCGAAATTTGACAATTTCATTTTATTGAACGAACCATTTTAACCGGATTTATTTTTATATGGAACTAACGTAGAAATAGAATTGAGGATTGCAGTCATTTAATTTTTCTACTATTACCTTATACACACTTTGGTACACGTCAAATATTATATTCGTAAATTAAATTTGTGAAACAAAGAATTATTATATTATATACCTAAAACGTATTGTTATTTATATAAAAACAAAAAAGATACTAGATTTATTATTTTATTCTATTTAATATAAATGGTTGTTTTTCAAATATTAATATATATGTTTTTATAAAACTTTATTCATTGCGTTTTATTTAACACCTTTGAATCCTCTCAACCACTGGTGAAAAGAAGAAATTGAACTTGTGACAGTGGTACTGCTTCTATTTTTTTTGTATTCACTATTCTTACACAATATATTTTTGTATATTATATATTTAAGAACATAACATTTGTTTTTTAATAAACAACCAGTAAAAAAGGATGGCTCCGCCACTATTATCTAAGCGTCCTACACATACATTTACACAAAGACATTTTAAATATATATTTACCGTATAAAATATGGTATAAAACCATAACTAAAATCAAATATGTTTTGTGTAAAGGAAATATTAAAACCGTAACACTTTATTATATCCAACAAAGATGAACAAAACAAAAGCAGACACATCACTTTTATCACTGAAGTTTCTATGCAGTTAATTAATAATTAAAACTTGTATACAGTGAGCAAGTTTAACAATTAAAAATAATTGAACAAGAAAACTCACTTTTACACCATTTTAGATTTAATATATATATATATATATATATATATATATATATATATATATATATATATATATATATATATATATATATATACCAATACGTTGCTTAACTTCCTAAGACGTTAAATAGATTTGTGCATTAATTAACGAAGATAATGAGTTTTTTATCCGGAATAAATGAATAATACAAAGGGTTGCCTAAAAATAGACGCTTTATCTTTGAAGAAAATGCATTTCTAATGAGCTTCGCGCATATTTACACCTAATAATAGTGAAGTTCTAGATTAATTTAAGTTTGTGGGGGTGAAATGAAACACATAGACGCCATGTTTGTGTTATGACAGTTCATTTTAAATTCCAATGTATGGTTCTTGTATCCGTTAAATCGACCTCTATAAACCTGGATATTCACCCGTATCTTCTCGCTTGTGATTTGGAAATTCTATTTAAGGGTAGTAGCATTTGGCATTGTGCCCATGACGTCATACGTTAAGCCCATAGACGTCCGTCAACAATGGAGTGTGCAGGAAAACGATAAAATTGTTTCTATTATTTTTTTATTCGTATAAACAGAATCGAACAATTTTCATGTTTTTAACTCGTAAAATAAGCGATTTCCTTAACGTATTCCTATATTGTACGACATATTATATGGTCTGATTTTGCATACACATGGAAACCCATGCATACAAAATACAATATTACGTAAGCTAAAAGGTGTAATATGAAGTATCAAAACATTACAGTGCTAAATATGTACTCTATATGCAACAGTTATAGCGCCAAAAAGACTTAACATCACTTCTTGTCGTTGAGAATATTCGCCAATTTCGTAAAATAAATGTATGGCCTTAGGGTTAACAATATGAAAAAATCTTCAGGGGACGAGACAAACATTTTTTATTAAGGACATTTTTTGATCCGAGAATGCTACAGACACACACGTCCGATTGCTTTAGCTTCTTCGGCGAGCTAATAACGTCACGGAAGACTAAATGTAAAATTGTATGAATACAACGTTGATTGCAATGAAACGTGTTCAATTGAAAGTTTCACGGTGTGAATTCAAAACGAAGCATTTTCCATTCGACATGATTTGATTTTAAATAAAACCAATTTGCGATTAGATCTACTTAGGTAGATACCGTGACGTCATTGGGTATCCAAACAGGCTCCAGACGTGTTCCAGAAAGTTCAAGGACAACACAAATGCAATTTATGAACCGAACCAAACCGCTATCCTCTAACTGAATTATACTACTACAACTCGCTTACAAATTTGCTACGTCTGATTTCAGTAAGGAAGAAAAATTATTTTGCCCCAGCGTTCACACCACAGATAATTTCTGCGTAGAAAACAACGAAAATACACAAACGCATCCACAAGCAAAAACCTCTATTAGCCATAACAGTTAAAAATATATATAAATATGAGGTTCCCTAATAGGATGTCAATAGATAATATCACATATTATTTTGTCATTTAATGTGTACATGTCAACATTAGAGCAATCCTGTTTGATCTAAAATGCATTATTATTGTTGGACATAGAACATCTGTTTACCCCTTGCTACCCGGGTCTCTAACCCATTTTCCAATCGATAAAGTTCTTTGTATTCCCCTGCAGGCATGCAGACAGTTAACCTTCAATTTTCCGCGTGGATAATACCACAAATCATATGTTAAGAATCCTGACATTAAAAACGTAGTGCGTCTATTTTGTCACTTGTCTAGTCTATAATATAGCTTATAGACAAGTGACAACCGGTGAGTGCAAGTAAATTCATATTTCGCGGGTTTATTCGTTTGTCTATCCTTTTTCTTTTATATAAGTGGAAGAGAGACAAATCATGATCTAACAATCAGTGCAGAACGAACCTAATAGCTGTATTCATTTTACAAAAAATCTCAGCTAAGCTCATGTTTTTGCTCTGTCTACCCCATGTGTAGACAGAGCGAGAAGATGAGTTTTAAGCGAAACAAGCTGAGCTTGTATGTAAAAAGAATACGGTTCAAGACTGTATATACTTAATAAGTGATGTTAGTTCCTCCCGCGAAATATGAATTTGTTCGCACTTAACGCACTTGACTTGTTTTAAATGTAATATCTGTGTGAATTATTTGATAAATTCAAAGAAGTACTTGTGACAAAATGGACGAAAACATTAATAAGTTCGCAATATTGAATTAATACAATATTTAATTAAAAATTACAAATTTGAAAGTTATGGAAAAGGCGCGAAAATTTAATTTGACTACTTCACCTTAAAACTAATTCAACGTAATGAAAACGTATAGTATTATAGGAAAATCGGGTGAAAGTTATAATATGTAACTTTTCATATACTCCTACTCAAATTTTAATATTCATAAAAGCTTCGTTTGACATTGAATTCAGCATTAATCAATGTTGTGTTTAAAAATTACTCATCAAAATTTTAATTAAAATTCTACTATACTGTCTATATACCATTACTGTTGTAATAAAACAAAAATCTAGAGTGCCGAGAACTTCAAAAAGTAGCAAAAATAGTTTTGAAGTGCCAAGTTTTATAAAAACAATAGAAAACTCACCACTTTTAGTGTGAGCATCATTTTTCGCCCGACAGTCGTCAGTTTTGCTTTTAAAATCAACAACAAAACACAAAAATAATCGCGTACCGCAAGAGCCAATGTTGTCGTACTGACACACTGATCTAGTCACTACCCCAACAAATCGCCTGTAGACACGAGGAAGTCCCTTAGTGGCAGTTCGCGCGCGCGCCCTACACTAGCGCCACACGCTGCGGCGACTGAAGCACAAACCTCCACCAAAACGACTACCCTTAACAAGTCTCCCCTCTCCTAGCATACGTTGCTAGGCAACCAGGCCATTCCTCTGTATGTGCGCTACATCTGTCTATCTCTAACATTCGCGCTGACATATTATGTGTCTTTGTCATACGGTTATGACGTCAGTCAGCGTGAAAATTCGGTCAGCACTGAGGCAAGAAATGCGTATACCTCACATTCCGGATGATTGGGCAGAACTAGGGGTGTTGTGAGATTAAGTGTAGAGTTGATGAGTTAATTGGTGAAGCAAACTTTATATTAAACAATAGAATACGTAATTTTTGTATGTTATTTATAATGCGATGGTTGATTTCTTTTCAAACGTAATTATAGTTTAAATGATGGTTATATAATTGGATTATTATAAAATAATCGGCATTTAACAAGCACCTATGCGTCCAGCTCACCTTATAAGTAATATATGCGATACGAGCAGCGGTTTTTAATTATTTTGGCTTTTTGATTAACAATTTGAAAAAATATTATAGATATAAAAAGTCTTACAATATTTTAATAATTTTGTACGGGCTTTGGGTTAACAATATGAAAAAATCTTGTAGATATAAAATATCTTAAAATTATTAGTAGAATTTTTGGGTGTTTTAATTATTTTTATAAGGGCAGCTTTAAGGGGGGCTCCAAATTTTGGGGGCCTATAACGTAACGGAAGATTAGATTAAAACTGCGTACAGATTCAAATGGGATGCTAAATAATATGTGTAGCAAATTTGGTCCGGTACCTTCGGTGTAGAGGGCACAAATTTAGTCTTACGACATTATATATATATATATTTGGATTCAGGGCGCCGAGACAAACATTTTTTGATCCGAGAATGCTACAGACACACGACCGAATGCTTCGTACCGCGAGCAAAAATAACGTAATAATCCCCCTAAAGCGAGATAAAATAGTGGGACAAACTTCCCAAGCTGCTACTGAGAGGGAGAGAGAGTAGAGAGGGAAAGCTACGACCACGACCTTGGGCAGAAAAAATATCGATGTAGCATTGCCCATTGCCGAATAATATTTTTCACGGTTGTCCGCAAAAAGAAAACAAATAACATATATGAATAGTTCTGTTTACCAAAAATAACTGTGATTTAGTTTTCGAAAGTTTTACGGGTAAACAAGTTTAGGGGTTATTCAATTTTTGGCTAATTAGGGTTATTTTCGAGAAAAACTTAAAAATTGATACGACTTCCGGTTAAAAAAGTCAAATTGAAAACATTATATTTTTATGTTGAACGATAGAGACGTAGAGCATTCACACTCACAGCCGCCATTGAAGAAAATAGTAAAAATGGATATTTACAATTCTAATTTATTACTTTCTTTTATATTATGTATAAGAAAGTAAACATATATCCAAATACCATTAATAACATACATAGATGTTTGGTAACTATGGCAACCAAACATGGCGCCTGTCTGGTGGAAACCAGAATTGCCAATAATTCGCGTAATAAAAAAAATTGAGATTATTTAGTATAATTTGATTAAAACACCTAGAATATTCGTCAAATATGCGTCAATATGTACAAAACAATTTTCCAATGACTAACACTAAACATTCTATATTTAATTTTCATGTTAAACCTATAATAACTTATGTAAATTTTGCCATTTCTGACTAGTTTAAATAAAAATAATGTTAAGAATCACGTGACGAAAATATCGCGGGCATATCACAAATAACAATCCCATTTATTAAGATTTGCTACGGGCGTGTTGCCAAAACCCGGGTCATATATCCCTAATCTAAATAAACAAACATCCTTGCAAAAATTCGCGAAAAACAATAACAAAAAAACAACTTTGACACATTGAAAATACAAAAATCGGTCACTCACCCTTTCCAACTTCTGGAAATACTCGCGCAGAAACGATGTAGGGTTCGCCGGACGATTCACACACAGTTGCACAATACAATCCTTTAAAATCTGCTGGATATTGTGATTCTGGACATATGCTTCGCATTCCTGTAATGATTGTTCCTCTTCCATGTTTGTTGCCATGTTTGCTGGACACACAACACTTAATTTCACTGCACTGATAATAACACTACTAACACAAATTGTTTTTACTTTTTAGCTGCGACAATATCTGCACAATTACTTGTTACACAATGGGAAATATGATTATAAAAATAGTTAGAAACTGTACACCATTATCATTTCTCACAAATAATAACAAGGGAAAACATTGATATTTACTTTACCGACCGGCGTGTATGGAGCACCTGTTGGTTCAGGCACATTATTAGTTCGGTTCGCCCACAAAGGGCGACGCCACCGGCCAGAGTTAAGGCTTGGTCACATCAACTTAATACATAAGATTTTCATGATAAATAGGTTCTATTGGATTTAAAACTTGTTATGTATGCCATTAAATTATTTAGGAATAGTAGATTAGAGCAATATATGTAAATGAAAGCGTTTAAACAAAAACTGCGTTTGATATTTTGAAACAGTGCACACTGTTAGAACCCCATGGGAATACTATTCGGTTTTTACGTTTATTTATACGTAAAATTCGAACGCAATTTTGTAAAACTTATACACTGTTTTGAATTACTGAACGCAGCTAAACTATTTATATTTAGCAGTATTCTTTTTAAACAAAATCGCAGTTTGTCTCGCTCTGTCCAATACGTTGGATAGACAGAGCAAATACATGAGTTTGTAGTGGGGCAAGATGAGGTTTTGTGTAAATTGTAAAAGGAATACAACTGTTGCAATGTTAAAATCAAGTGTGGTTATATTACATTTGTAAATATGGTGCATTTATTAGAGTTGCCCGACGAGATAATACTCAAAATACTTGAGTATTTAAATGGTGTAGATAAGTTAGAAGTGTTAAAAGTGTGTAAAAATTTAAATAGAATTGGATTAGATCGAAAAATCCTGAAGTATATAACGTGCAAATATGTTTTAATATTCGTATAAAACAGTTTTGTTTTAAAGGTATTTCAATTTCTCCAAAAACTACAAGCTTAACTTAAATCATTTGCGATTTTTGGCTCGTAAATCTACGTGTAGCTTAGTAACAGTTTTAAATCTAAACGATGTTTATTGGATTGCTTCACATCAGTTGCGAAATAATTTAATGAAATTTAAAAATTTAACTGCTTTATACGTTTGTGGAACTCAGTTAACTTCCGTAGATTTAACTACTGTTTTAACTCACACTGTTCAGGTAAGAAACACACTTAAATCGAGTTTGTTTTATGGCAAACAATGCTAACCTTCACAGCTATTCAGTTTATTAATTTTGATTACTATTCGGGATTACTAATTTAAAAGGCATTATTAATACAATTTGTAATTATATTTAGAAATTACGAGTAATAATTCTAGTTTGTATTATGGCATGCAGTCCTAGCGTTCACAGCAATATTTATAGTTGTGAATGCTAGCATTATTTGGCATAGTACAATTTTTTTTTTTTGTAATTTCTAATCTTAATTACTAATTGGTTCGGCGCGATAAAATTTTTTTAGGTTCGAAAATTAGCGGTATCACTAAATCCGGAAGCGTTTTGTCCTGACATCAATCTTCCGATAACACATTTGTTTATACGGTATAATAGGAGCGCAATTCAGGATTTAATGTTATTGCTCAGAAAGTTCGTAGTGCTTGAAGAGCTGTGGATTGTTGAAATCAATCTACCAGTTAAGGGTACACGTCAGATGGAGTCTGCTTGGTGTATGAGTACAACGCAGGTAACGAAAATATCGAAAAGGATCGTGATGGGTCGACAACATTCCCAAATTCCGGATCGGGGGACATTAATGCAAAAATTGGAAGATTCCAACACGAATTGGATTAATACATTTAATTATAATAGTGATACACAGTTTTATGTGTATGAGGAATGGACCAATATGCCAGCTAAAACGGCCGGACATGACGAGGACTTCGGCATGACGATAGTCAATAAAGGGATTATTGATAATAATATTATCAATATTATTAATAATATAACAATGAAAAACATATTTTCAGTTAGCGATCAAAGCGTTAGTTACTTTTCTCAATGTTTCGTAAATAAAAATGTAGAGTAACTCGAGAATATTAATTTTCTAGAAAATGATTCTAAACAATTTAATGCCGTCGAAACTAAATTATACTAGTTTAAATTTAGTTCGGTCAATTGATGCAAGTCCTTTAGAAGAATTAATCTTCGATAGACGTATCTTCGAAGATTTCTTCTTCTTACCAAACTTAAAACACTTGCGGAAATTGCGAACCGAGTCACTTCCATTTTGGGGTAATTTCCAACCACATACACATATTCCCTGCTGTTTATTACTCCAAGTTTGCAGAGGATAAACCGGATGAACCGGCTACCGCAGTAACATTTAAAAAACGTCGAAATAATTTCCGTAATATAGAATTCGATAACAGTCTATTCGAGCGATTCACATTAAGCTCACCGGATATCGAAGACTTTGAATTAATTGATATGTCTACATATCCGGTACGACAAGGTATATGGACAATAGACATCCTCAAGTACATCCGGAATTGGACAATGTTGAAACAACTTACTTTAAGCTCTGTGAACTTTACAAACGGCAAATTCTTAATCGATGTAATACGCCTTTATCCCCTTTTCAGCTAGAAATTGATTTTGTTTTTGTTAGGTGACTAAAAATTGTACAATGCTCGAAGTGCTGAAGATTAACGACAAATTGCTGCGAGATATCAGCTCAGATGTGTGTGAAGCTTTGCGGCATGCCGCAAATCTAAAAGATTTTCGTTACGAGTGCAGAGGTAGTATGCCGTTGGATCGCATATTAGAAACGGTTGTCCAGTGTAAACGGTTAGAACGGTTGTATTTGCAATCGCACTCCGTCAGTAAAATTTCGATCAAACCGTTGACAACACTTGTAACGCAATCGACGAATTTAGTGTTTTTCTTTCTTTATGTTAAAGAACTGTCAGATGTCTGTTGTAAGCGGATTACAATGACTTTTAAGGATTTCGCCTTAATGCCTAATCTGATTTTTTGCATTCGCGGTCAATCCTTTAACTTAGATAATGTTGCGTTTGACGATATACCACATTCGCATATACATGATCTGGTTACTCATTCCGCTGATATGTATTTTGATTGCTTAAAAGATTTCTGAAGCATATTTATTTATCTCGAGGCGCATTTTGTTTCTACTTCTCCCATTTAAATCAATTTCATTCAAATCCCAACATGAATAAAACACTATTTTTTTAATTATTACGTAGAACCGTTATCGTCCGGTTCTACATCCAATTTTTCTGAATATACTTGTCTTCAAAATACTTTTTTACTAAAAAAGTATTTCGAAGTCAAGAATATTTAGATAAAAAGAACATTTTCTTCGATATCAAAGTTGTAATTATACTTTAGAACAGTTTCTGCCGGTTATTTATTCAATGTTTGTATCTCAGGTGTTACATCATCAAAAGAAACTTCTTTAATTCCTTTTAATTAATGTCTTATAACACAAATTGACATAAAAGACTTGTAAATATTTCAAATTAATTAATTGTGAATTATTAAAATAGTGGAATTGAAATTGTGAATTCAATTCCACTATAGTAATTTCGCTCAACTCTGGTTATTTTTTTTATCCCATCATCGAATTTGAAGCCGCTTAATAAGTTTTAAGAAGATTCTAAAAGCTATAAGGCTCGGGATAACCATTTTATTTTAATTATTTATTTCTACGATTTCAATCAAAATGTTTCCGTGCCAATGGCTGTGCCTTAATGAGAATATTCCTATTATTTATGTAATTTATTAATAAAACGTTTAAATGATCAAATTATGTAATTTTATTAGCCATATCCTTAGTTGCAATGCTGTATAAATATAAAGTCGAAGTGTATTTTTGAATGGTTACGTCAAGAGGATCCTAAGAGCAATAGCTATCTTTATCTAGCGCACACGAATTTGTCCATTTTGCTGGGTTAGATAGAGATAGCCATTTTTACACGGAAACTTAACGTGAAACAAGGAAATTATAAACATACCTTAATAGCTATATTCTTTTAACATAACATCTCAGCTAAGCACATGTTTTTGCTTGTGTAGACAGAGCGAGACGATAAGATTGTGTGTAAAAAGAATACGGCTCTTAATGACGCAAACCGAGAAATGAACCGAATCCCGCCTACACGAAATGTGGTAGTCTGGTTGCGCGTGCCATCTGCACGTGCATTCGCAAAGCTTGCCCCCCAGAATACGGACGGTGGATTTGGTTTTGGTGGTTGACAACAAAAGAGTGGTATTTTGTAAGGACAACACACACACGAATTTCTCGCGATTGATATCCATGAAAGAGCCGCGCTTTGCGTTTGGCGCGTTTGCTGGTTGATCCAACGCGCTGTTGTGCCAGGACCAGTGTTGTGTGTGGAATTATGAAGAGAAGGAATGCTGATCTCGGCAAAATGAGACGTCCTATAAAACGGAACAAAATCACAGAGGGAATATATGGAAGGTAAACGGTCTGCTGTGAATGTGTTCAACCCCTTATGCTCAACTCAACAACGGGCACCGTCTAACCGTGAACTTTAGCTCTTCAGGCCAAAATGGCTGGAAAATACTTATTTTTATACATTTTAACGGGATTCATGAGGTTTTTAGGCAGTTGGGGCGCGCTAGGGGCTTGTTAATGCTTTATTTGGTAGATATTAGGGACTGTCATTCATTAAAAACTAGGTTATATATGGTCTTAGGCGCCGATTTTTGAAAGAACGCGATTATTTCATAGGGCTTTCCAAAGAATTGGCTCGTTTTGTTTGTTTAGGGGAATGGGCGCTTTCGTTTCCTTTTTAGGCGCCGATTTTTGAAAGAAACGCGAACAAGTCCGTGTTTTCCAGAGAATTTGTTGGGGAGAATGTTTCCTTTTTTGCGGGTGCAACTGTTGATTGTTTTCGTTCCAGTACGCTACTTTATCTGAAATTCCTGCTGCTATGGGTGCTGGTCATCTTGGCAGACTTCATCCTGGAGTTCCGTTTCGAGTTCCTGTGGCCGTTCTACTTGCTGTTGCGTTCGGTGTACGATTCGTTCAAGTACCAGGGTCTCGCGTTCTCCGTTTTCTTTGTGTGCATCGCGCTCACCTCCGATCTTATCTGTTTCTTCTTCATCCCGGTGCACTGGCTGTTCTTTGCGGCGTCCACATACGTCTGGGTACAATATGTCTGGCACACCGACAAAGGCGTCTGTCTGCCCACAATTATCCTCTGGATGCTATTCGTCTACCTAGAGGCTGCAATCCGTTTGAAGGATTTACGACACATGCCGTTCCACATGGACCTGTGCCGACCATTCGCTGCTCACTGCATCGGATATCCAGTCGTCACACTCGGATTCGGGTTTAAATCGTACGTCGGATACAGAATGCGGCAACGCAAGCAACGCGACGTTGCGAAAGAGAACGAGTTTTATATGCAGTTACTTCAACAAGCGTTACCAATGGACACGACCCCGACAGAAACAACGACCCCAACACCAACAATCACAGCTGTTACAGCAACAATAACAACAGACAAAACAAAGCAGCACAACAGACAAGCCGACCACCGGCATAACGGGGTTGCGAACGGTGCTGTTGCGAACGGCACCGCAGCGATAACTGCCTCAAAACGCAAATCGATGGAGAAAAGTGCGAGATCGCAAGAGCACTCGCAACAGCACAACAATAGTAACCATAGTAGTAATAGTGAGCAGCAGCAAAGTGTTGCGGCGGACGCCAAGCGAGTCGCCGCAATACAACACACTAACGGTAGTGCGGTGGGCGCCGGGGCGGCGACACAGGAGGAACAGCCTGTGGTGCCGGTTGTCGCTCAGGTCGACCAGGGGGACACTGTCACCAGGGTGGCGAGCCGCCGCAAAGAACGCCACCGGGAGGCGGAGCGGGAAGCGCGAGAAGCGCTCGAGTATCTTCAGCGGCTGGAAAGCGACTCGAAACGGTTGCGGGCCGATCTGCAAAGCAGTCGCGCCTCCGAACAAGAACTCAGAAATCAGGTAATTAACTTAATTAGAGTTTTTTTTTATTCTAAAATCAATATAATCTACTCCTAAGCTATATATTTATTTTGTATATTGTACAATATATATAAAAAAAATCTATTTACTAAAAAAATCTGTCTAGTTGGCGTCCGCATCAGTGACGGAGAAGAGTGCCCGGTCGGAGCTAGTGCAGCTGCAACGGGAGCACGAGGAGCTGCAGTCGCGGCTGCAGACGTCTACATCCGCCCGAGCGACCGACCGACAGACCATCGGCGGTTTAGAGCGCCGCGTGACCGAGGAGCGGCGAGCACGCGCCCAACTCGAGGCGCAGCTCGCCGGCGAGCGTAAAAGCCGCAAGCAGGAGGAAGCTGCGGTGCGGGCGGCACAGTCACAGCGTGGCGAATGCACGGAGGCGTGTCGTGCTCGTCGCCGCGATTTGGACGCCGAGCTGCAGGAGGCTAGAAACGCGACGCGTTGGACGGAAGAGCGTTGTGTGGCGGCGGAACGCGAAGCGGCTACCCTCGCCGAGCAGCAGCACGACACAGATATCCTGATGGCGGCGCTCAGCGCCATGCAGGACAAAAACCAGCATCTAGAAAACTCACTTAGCGCCGAAACGCGCATCAAGCTGGATCTGTTCAGCGCGCTGGGCGACGCCAAACGCATGCTCGAGATCAGAGAAAGTAAGAGAAACTGTCGATCAAATAATAGATCCGTGAATATTTGTTTGTGTTGTAGATGTGATTCGATCGCATGAGAAGGAGATCGAGGAGCTGAAGGGCAAGATCGCGCAGGTGTTGGCGGTGATGCCGAGCGACACGTTCGGGGGTCCCGCGCCCAGTTCGACGATGAGCCGCGTCCGGCTGGCGGAGAGTCCGTGCCCCGGCCCGCCAGGC